>CM038713.1:9466145-9703645 GCA_021613375.1 Megaleporinus macrocephalus | reverse complement strand
CTGCCTGTGGACGTGGCTGACTTTAAATCGGCACTACCAAATGCCGATATACTAAAAAACAGCAAATATTGACCCGATATATTGGATATGCTGGCTGCTCTCCTTGAACTCCCCATTAACAGTGCAAGCAGGCTTCAAAATAAGAGTCCCTGAAAAAAAAAACACCTGCTCCAGAACATTTTCTGAAATAATATTATAATATATATTTAGACTATATTAGGATATTAGCACATACTAAGATACATTTATGTCTAAAAAAATTTACACAAATATAAATGGTCTGGAAATGTTGTGGTGCAAGGTCGTTGAATTTTGGATAAATAGGACGAAATGGCTCATCTTAACATCTTGCCGATCCCAAAAAACAATACACTGAAACCAAACCAGACAAACTGGGTCCGATGCATAGTTTCTCCTGGTGCTTGTGAAACAGGGTCAACTGGACGTACCTTACTTTTAAACTTTTTAAACTGTTCGCTCAGTTCCACACAAGCCCTGCCACAGGGGTCTTGCCTGACTCCTTCAGCCACGCTCGACTCCACAGCAGGAGGACAGACACGCAGGTCAGTTTCATCAGCGAAGCTCCCCGGTTGCCAGGAAACTTTCTGGAAAGCACGCAATCTAGGCCACGTTTAGATAACCAGGAGAAAGCACCATTCTCTCCGAGCGCCATCCAAACTGCCGCGGAGCCCCCTTCGTTCGGAGGAAATTTTCCGCTGACCAGTCAGACTCTGCTAACTTAAAACACGAAGCGAAAAAGCCCCAGGAAGTGACATTTCAACAAGAGTACACATCGCCCCTCACGGCAAACCACCATTACCTTTTCTTGTGATGTTCCAGCTCAACGATCTTCAATCTTTACTGTAGTGCATCCCCCCGTTAATCTCCCACCTGACTGCACAGAATTACGTTAAATACAGACCTAAATTAACTTGACAGCTTTGGCTACTTTCACATATTGAATTACAAGAGAAATAGAAAGAAAAAGAAATTTAGAGAAAGAAGGCTCGAACTAGGTCATCCAACTTGCCAGTGTGACAATTATACTGCGCATGGAAAATACAGTCTGAAGCCTTGGAATGGCGTTCTGAGACCACCAGCCTTGCACTGCGTGACGGTGTTCAGTAAATACAGCTCGTATGTATATACCAGCATCCATGCAGACCACATTTCAGCATAATGTCATGTTTGTTCAGTCCACTGTACTGAAAACTCTACCATCTTCTTCTTATTCCCATAATTTCTACATTATTTAAACTCTGAGATGTAAACAAAGTCAATTTCAGAGTGGTCTGATGTGAAATGGGGTTTTTTTAAAGAAACATACTCAGATTTCTTTACAGTGGCACTGGTGGGAACCAGGCGTCACTATATCTACAGCACAAATATATCCATACACAGGTCTGCTAAGTCTCATATGTATGTTCATTGCTGATAATGCTAAATGAGTTATAAAACTAAAATAACTGGGCACCAGAGAGGCATTTAACTCTTCATACTTCATACCACCAGCACCATAAACAATTCTGACTCAGTAGTTTTCTCTAGAATGAAGCACATCACATCAAACCACTCTGAATGACTAAGTTTACTTTTTTTTTTTATCCAGCCACATTTATTTTACTTTATGGGCCACAAAAACTCTGGCAGTGGCCAAGTCATCACCACTCGTTGCCCCTTTCTTCCCCTGAGAAAAACTAGACTGCGCTATTCATTGGTTTTCATGAAACTCTGAACCTTGTCGTCCCATCTGGATACACATCTCTGGGATTTTCTATATGAGCTTGTCCATATAATTCACTATTGGAATCTTGAAATGATGGATGGTTTATAAGAGTCTCTCAACCATTTACTGGTATGACTTCATCTCTATCCTCTTTACACTTGGACAAAAAGAGCAGGAGGAGTCAGAAAAGCTAAATCCTTAAGCTGGCGTCAATGGATACGGACATTTGTCGACATCATCTATTTGGAACTTTTTAAAACTGCCAGGATACATGGTGCTAAAAGCTCCGTGGTAGATGCCTGGCCAAGTACTGGTAAGAAAGGTTACTGACTGGGAGAAACATATTAATGGGACTATTGTCTCTTATATTGTTACCCTATTTTAATTGCTGTCTTCATCTGTTTTCTATTATTTTCCTCATACATACATACATACATACATACATACATACATACATACATACATACATACATACATACATACATACATACATACATACATACATACATACATACATACATACATACATACATACATACATACATACATACATACATACATACATACATACATACATACATAAGTCTTCTTCTGTTCAGGGTGCCATGTGGGAGGGTGGGAGATACATGGGTGGGAAGTTTATGGAAGTATGTCAATTTGGAGAATTTGTGTATGTTGTCCTGATTATCAGTCCTCCTTTAAAATAAAAGAAAAAATACTTGATCACAAAAAAAAGAAAGCAAAATCCCATATGCCGATTACAGGGACGATGCCAACTTGTGGCTTTGAGTGATCATTCAGCAGATTCGAGAGTTTGATCACTAAGGATTAATCAGACTAATCAGAATAGAGCTATATAGAACAGGGCGCTAAAACGATAAAGATAATAATTGCGAAATAAAGTTTCCTCGATAGAACTATAAGAGGTAGTCGATAGAAAGTTGATAGAAGTAAGTTCCATCCATGTCTTGAGAGACAACGCAAATAGCCAATGAGAATGAGAATAGCACCGCCTCCAAACCAATCAGGTGGCTGAACTACAGTTCCAGCCATTTAATGTTTAGTTGAAGCACACAGAACAGAGTGTGGGCGTAGCGGCAGCTTAACCCACGTACTAGTAATTTAGTTACTGCAGGCGTTCACGCTCGAGCAGTGAGAACGAAATAAGAGAAAATAACAAAAGACAGCATTAACCTGAGCGGCATCGTTCTCAAAGAACACACCTCAAGAGATACAGTCCAAAGCTCTGGGTGTGGCTCAGAAGCACGAGGAAAAAACGCTGGACCATCCTAGACTTAATGTATTAAATTATATCTTAAACGCACGTGACCTTAAGGTCTACGCTCCGACTGGACTTTTAGAGGCACAAATGACACGTAGCGGACAGTTTGTGGACTATATATGTTGCAGAGAGCCGTTTGAGAAGCAGCTACGTGTGTTTTAAAGCTCCCGCGGTATCGAGAACAGTCTCAGGTATATACGCTGGACGCTTAAGAAACGGTTAGCAATGTGACTTTTCAACACACCTTATGATAATCTATGTAACTTCATAACTGACTTATATTTATTTGCGGTTCACCAAAGATAAATATATATATATATATATATATATATATATATATATATATATATATTGTAGGAGTTCGAGTGAGAAAGCTGAGGCAAAGTTGACTTTATAACCAAAAATCTTAAGGATTTTCTATCAAAAACGGAATCACTAAACCAACTCCCCATTAGAGCAGACAGAGAGTTGACTCACAGCTATGAGTGAACATAAACAGAGTCCTTTCCTCAGCCCGAACTTAACGGGCCAGCAGAACAGCCTGCTTAACACAGTCTCTGTGTGTGTCTCTCTCTCATATATATTCTCATATAGGCTGTTCTGCTTGCCCTTTAAGCTCAGGCTGAGGAAAGGACTGTTTATGTTCATTCATAGCTGTGAGTCGATGCTGTGTGTGTGTGTGTGTGTGTGTGTGTGTGTGTGTGTGTGTGTGTAATTTATTTGAAATACAAATAAATTTAGTAAAGTTAAATAAAGTTGTGTAATGTTCTATAGTACATCTTCTGGAAAAAAACAACAAAAAAAACAAATACAATTTAACTTAATTTTGATATCTTCACTTCTCATTTAAAGTAAAAAGGTAATAGTGATTTGATTTCTCATTATATATATATATATATATATGAGAGAGAGAGAGAGAGAGAGAGAGAGAGAGAGAGAGAGAGAGAGAGAGAGACTAATATGAACAAAAATTATAATATAGTACTGTTAGATAGTCACTCAAGGCACAACTCTACCACATTTCAGCTCTGTGGCTTCTTACCGCATCATACTAAACAAACTGGGGCAGGAATAGAGACCAGCCTGACTAAATAGATTTACTTTAGATGCACAATGATGCAGAAATGATGTGGGAAAAGACAGACAGTGGCTTAAAAAAAATCTGATGATTTATGTATTGTATTCGAGAAGACTAAAACTAAAACAGATAAAACAGTGTGCATCACTGTTCTAGAAACTGAAAGTTCACAGTTAGTAGGGCTGAACTATATAAACGAGACAATTCATTATAATTACACTGATATAAGAAATTCTGGGCTGATGCTGATATCTGCTATATTACATGCACATATCTTTACCTTCTGTAAAGACCACCACACTCAAAGATACACAACTTCAGACTGTGTTTACACTGTGTTTAAAAGTCCTAAAGGGGGATCCACTGTGCTACAACAAGAGTCAACATATCATCACTGTTTAAAAACTCAATTTCTGTCTACTAGTATTTTTTTGCGTCATTTCAACGCAACAGCTGTCGTTTCTGTTGTATGACAATTCTGGTTCCATTCACTTACATTAACGCAAAGACTGTTTTTGTCCTCTCCTGCGTCCTTTCCATAACTCCAGTAAATTAAAGCCACAGTAGATTAAATGCAGCTTGAAATTCACACAGAAAAATACAAACGGTCAGAACAAAATGCTAAAGATACACTACTGCAGTCTGTGAAAAACTTTTTTTACTTCGTCGAGGTTGTGCGAGCAGAGTGTCTAAATTATTTCTAGCTTGTGGTAATGTGGATTAGGTGGTCGAGAAGTTTCTAGTTTAACTAGCCAGAAAGCAGGAGGACTGTGAGGGCCTTCTCAAGTCGCGCAACTTTATAAAAACACTATTTACACAACAAACAGCATATTTACACTTTTAGTTCAGAGTAGTTTGAATAATGTGGAACTGTAACTACCACCAGTTAGACTGTAAGGTTCACTAAACCCAATCAATAACAGTGTCTCTTGAGATGTAATCACTCGTCCAGCACAACACTGTTCTCAAACACATTCAGCCCCTCGTCTCCAAGCCTTCTGTTGATTCCCCTCTACCCCCTTATATACCCCATTAGCCGGTCCGGACTAAACCAAAAGCAATATATGCCCAGCCTGGGGTAGAACTAACCTAAAGCTTAAAACAGAAATAGAGCTACATGTATACATAATTGGATATTTTATAGTATGCTATTGGCCTTTGATGTTACAGGTAAGTACTAAGGATGCACCGATACCACTTTTTCTTTACCGATACTAATACCAATACCAACTTTTCAGGTACCTGCCGATACCGAGTACCGATACTGATACCAACTCTGACTTAGATGCTTGATTTTTGGCTATAAATCCTGATATTTATAGTGTTCCACTTTTTATATGTTGTATTTTTTATGTCTTATCCTGAATAAGATATAATTACCTTGAAAGAACATCATTTACTGGTTGAGTAACTGCACAAAAATAAAAATTGGCACAATGCAGAAACACGTGCAGCCAGTTAGTCACTAAGCTTCATGGTACTGGCGCTCTCTATTACCGATACCGATACTGTGTGTAAGTGCCAGTATCGGCGCCGACAACGATAGTAAGTACAGTCATTTAATTACATAATATAATGCAATAATGAATGTTTCTTTCCACAGGTAAACCAGACCCCCACTGCACCAGCGATTTCCCCAGTCCAGTGAAAACTACAAAAGCTGGGTGGCCCACGTGATGCCACTACCTCAGGATACAGGCAAGTATCAGTTTCAAGTTCATAATTGGTCTTCTTATGTTTTCTAGAGAACGTGTCTTTAAGCAGGTGTCTTTAGAAGGCTGGTGATGGGTTAGGGTGACCTACCTCATCACATAGCATTCTTAATTTTTCTTATGAGGACATATTCTTGTTAGAACTGTCCTGGTCCACCTGCTGTTACATTCTGGTGGCATTAATTAAGGTGGAACCTAAGAAGCCGACTTCAGCTTCGGAGTTTTAAAGCTTTGTTTTGATGAGCTGAAAACCTCCGACCTGATTTGTATATACGAACTACATTTGCCTTACAGTAGTACAGTTGTATTTGCTTTGTGTGGTCATTCAGTGGAAGCAAGAGTTTGATCACTAAGACCAATCAGACCAATCAGAACAGGGCTATAGCAATATAGTACTGTTAGATACTTATTCAAGGCACAACTCTACCACATTTCAGCTCTGTGGCTTCTTTCCTCATCATATTAAACACACTGGAGCATCACTAGAGAACAGCCTGACTAAATGGATTTACTTTAGATGCACGATGATGCAGAAATGATGTGGGAAAAGACAGATAGTGGCTTTTAAAAAAATCTGATGATGTAGGTAGGGGTGTGCCATATCATACACAATAATATCGCCAACATTTTTGAATATCCTGAACGATATTATACCCTGAAATATTGTGCCATATCACCCATCACTAATTATCACATCAGGGTACTACTTTTACTGTTTTTAGCAAAAGAAAAATTCTCACTTTTCTCATTTCCCCTTTATATATCTACTAGAGACAGATTTTATCTGTCCAGTATCATTCACTTTACATCAGTCCTGGATATATGGAAATATTTAGAGTGCATTATTTAGTATCATGACATTCTGGATCATTGACTGATGAAAATTCTTGTATTTTTTAATATCTCAGTTAGGGGTGTGCCATAATATATCATATGCAATAATAAAATTTAATTTTCATTTTGTTGCAGTAGTGTATTCTTGAAATATTTTTTTGTATTTCAATGTTTTGTCATATGAAAAATACAGCATTTTGTAGTTTTGTTGTAGATAAATAATAAACCTAGTCAGTCAATTTGTGTTCAGTTTGATATTGTAAAAATAAATTAATAAATAAATAGCTGAAATCGTACCATATGGCCAGCATTGTGAGTAGAGTGCATCGTTACATCCCTGATACCTACTCAGACCTGCACATATACAGAACATCCATATACATACAAATAGTACAGATATTTATATATTTCTCAGGCTCCTTTCTGCCTCTTTATTATGCTTATTCTTTATTCTTGGTTTCAGTATTTTATTTTATTGTATTTCATCTTTAGTTCAACATTTAGTTACAGTCTTGTGTGCTTGTCTGCTCTGTTTAGTATGTTCCATATCATACATGTGTCCACTCATCAAAGCAAATTCAATGCATGTACAACATACTTGGTAAAATAACGATTCTGGGTTGGGTTTAAACCCCCAACCGCTAGAACTACATGAACCAACGAGACGATGGCTACATTGCGAGAAGAACAAAACAAAACAAAGCAAAATAGAGGTTTATTTCTCTGATTCACTCTCTAGCTCACTCGACCACCGCCTCTCTTACTGTCGCTCTGTAAGCCGGAAGGGTTTAACTTAAATTGAGGTGTTTAAACGGCAATTGCCAAATTAAACCCGAGAACTGACATCATCACGTCTATCTCTTGCGAATAGGCAGAACGGCTCTCACGTACAACTCGCCTCAATGACGTCGTCATAATAAGAGACAGGAGGAGGAAGAGGCGAATGTTGGAACCAGTGTGCAGAAGAAATATAAAAGAAAGAGAATGATAAGGATAGGGCACATACACTGACAAAATAATTAATTAATTGTTGTAGATAAATTTCATCTTTATATAAAATAAATTTCATCTTTAGTTCAACATTTAGTTACAGTCTTGTGTGCTTGTCTGCTCTGTTTAGTATGTTCCATATCATACATGTGTCCACTCATCAAAGCAAATTCAATGCATGTACAACATACTTGGTAAAATAACGATTCTGGGTTGGGTTTAAACCCCCAACCGCTAGAACTGCATCAACCAACGAGACGAAGGCTACATTGCGAGAGGAACAAAACAAAACAAAGCCAATTAGATGGTTTATTCCTCTGATTCACTGCTTTGTTTTTGCTAACGCCACTCCCTCCCCTTACTGACTCTCTAGCTCGCTCGACCACCGCCGCTCTTACTGTCGCTCTGTAAGCCGGAAGGGTTTAACTTAAATTGAGGTGTTTAAACGGCAATTGAGAAATTCCACCCAAGAACTGACATCATCACGTCTATCTCTTGCGAATAGGCAGGCAGTGAAATTTCAGCACAATGATAAAAAGAATGACTCTCACGTACGACTCGCCTCCATTCGTTCTTATCAAAGAGCAGTTCAAAAGAACCCAACATCACCACTGCTGATGCTGTCAGATAAGAAGGGGAACAGACAGACTCAACAAACAGCAAAACCATGTAACCAGAATTTACACTGACTACAACAGCTGACTAACGTTACACTCTTGTGACCGGCTGAGTTACCAAAACTATGTTTTCCGCCGGCTGCATGCATCTGGTAACGGTTAGAAATATCCGCATCTGTACAATTACCCTGCAAACACAGTTGTGTTGTGACAATGTTGTGACAACCTGTTTCTTTGGTGTCCACAATGTTCAAACGGATTTCCCCACAAAGTTGTGACAATGTTACCTACTAACGTTGTGACAATGTAGTGGCAACATTGTCAGTATGCTGTCTCAGCCATCTACAATCCTTCATACGTTCCATGGGATCAAGTTGCCAACAGGTAATGATAACACCGTAACACATTGTTACGTAACACTGACGTTGTGACAACGTTGTTCAGACAATGTAGCAACGCTGTTATTATATTGCAACACTGTACACAAGGTATCTCCTCCTATTACAAACTGCAAATTTTAAGAATAATAAGCAAACACACTAAATTGTAGCAACGTTGTAGCAATGTTGTATGAAAGTAGACAACATTGTAGCAATGTTGTGTGTTTGCTGGGTGTTTTATGCTTTAACACGCTGATGTAGGAACACTGTTCTAGCATAAAACACTCAGCAAACACACAAAGTGGTCACAATGTTGTACCAACGTTGTTAGAAAGTCACAAACATTGTGTGTTTGCTGGGTGTTTTATGCGACAACAGTTTTCCTACAATCTGACATACAAAGAGACACCTTGCATACAGTATCGCAATGTATTAAATTTATCATATACCTGGATCATAATAAATATCATAGTGACTGATTCTTCCCAACACACAGTTTAGGGGTGCAGCCTTCTGCGATATCAGCACCGCAGTGGCTAATATCGCGATTAATGCCGATAAACTGTACATCGTGCAGCCTTTCTTACAGATCACAGTATATCACTACGATCTAAGCCTGAACTGTCTCTCAGTTTGGCCATAATTGGTCCACACTGATACCACACGGACACTACAGACCGGTCAGTCATTACTCAGAGAAGGACAGACGCCGTATTGTCACTGCTAAGTCCCCTCATGTGCACTGAAGCCATGTGGAGCAGCCCGGCTTTGGGAACAACGTGTACCTGGACTGGGCACGGCGGACACACGCACTGACAGGACGTGGAAACGAACTGAAACCTGACTTACGTGAGGTTTAATGAAAACATACCTACATACCTACGTGCGGAACAACCCACAGAAACGCGTTAGTCACCGCGGACTCAGCGGTGTGGAGACAAGCGCGAGCGACTTCAGCCGGCTCGGCTTCACCTCGACCTCTTCCGTTGATGTGGACAGCCTACTTTTTAGCTTCTCCGGGTGTCTAAAAGTGCTCCTAGCGACCCAACACACGTCCAGAAAACTGTAGAGACGTTTTCCAACGAGACTGAAGTTGGCTTCCTATTCGCCGGGTTCGGTTTTTATCCATATTTTCCGTTCCACCTTAAATAGTGCAGCGGCAGCGTTGGGGCGCACACAGACGCCCCTAGTAACAGCTGCAGTGTTTTAAGGTGGAACGGAAAAGTATGACTAAGAAGCTAACTTGAGAGACATGGTTTGCCAGAGAATTGTCACTAACGCTCCTCCTCCTGAAAATAAATAACTATAACGCGAGGGACGAAAACAGAGGTCGACTAGAGCCCACACGTTGTCACAAATAGATGGACATGAAGCTGAAATCACTTACCGGAGGAATAAAACGGCATCACACTGCTGGCTGGGCGGCTGGTGGGTGAGGAACTGTGACATAAACGGAATCAGTCTCTGACCTACTTTTCTTCTTTTCGTGTGACTATCGGGCCACTAACCTACATTTCCCACCAATTAGGTCTTTGGAACAATCCTATGCAACCTTCTCAGCCAATCAGAGCGCAGCTTGCAACGCGCTGACGCGTGACGGACACCTGCCTCAGCCAATCGCAGCGCTGGGCTGGTGCTCACGATTCAGAGACATGGCTGGGAAGGGGTGGGTTTTTTCAGTGCTGATATGTAACTACATGTTGTTACGCTATTACATTAACGTTTAGAGTTATTAATGTGAACTCTGTGGATCTTCTAACTCCAGGATCAACAGCACAGTGATTCTATGCTAACTAAAAAAAAGGAATAAACATAGAATAAAAAAGGGAATTGGTCAGAAATACAATGCATTTGTTATTATATGAGTCCATTCAGAATCTTGTCCAGAACACGTGGTCAAATTAGTGCTATTAAAAGCTTCATGGCACATCATTTTGCACCTGACTCTCATTAGTGTAGGAGGGTAAAGATTGTCAGATTGTTTGTTTTTCTCTAGATTGCAGGCTATACTGCAGGAAATGAATTCTCTGTTTTTGTTGTCAGATGCTGGCCTCCACCTGTACCTGAACCAGGAAAACAGCTCATCAGTAATTTATAGCTTCACCCCAGGGCTCACTTTAGCAGTAAACAAACTGAGACAATTCATGTCATCGCTGTCCATGTAAAACATGTGTCTTTATTTTGTCTATTTTTATTTTTATAATACTTTCAACTTGACTGTGGCCCGTTATATTTATTATTTTTATAAGTTTTATGATTAATAACCAATAGAAATGCTCCAAAAGCACTCAGACTAAAACCTCTTTTCACCAACTTACATTAAATGTTAGGAATGTTATTGGCTCCTTCTGTAAAGTTAGCCTCAGTCACTCATGCTGAAGTATATGAGCCAATCAGAACAGAGGTCATTTACATATAGGTCCCCCAAAGGTGCCCAGTCTGTTTAATCCTGAAGTACAATAACAGGTTGGAAAATGATTATGTATTATGAATAACAGTTGTTTTGCTGCATAAATTCACAGAAATATTATACGAGCACCTCAAGAGGATATTGGCTCTTTAAGGGGTTAGTAAGTTTCTTTTCTTTTCTTGTTTTATTGTGTTTTTATTATTTTTTTATGCCTGACTCAGTAATTCTGGATCACAAAACCCTATTTATTTTCTTTTCATTTCATTATTAAAGTCACACAATTTAGCATTAATTCATTGTCTCACACATATAAGGGGAGGTGGCACCGCAACCACCCAACCTCCTCCCAACCTCACAGCACCTTTCCACTCATTCCATCCAACTAAGTGAAAGGACAGAGAGAGACAGCTGAGAGACAAGGCAGTAAAAATATACAGACGATAGATAAACTGGACAAGACAGGACAGATACAGAACAGATACACAGATACATATACAGATATATATATATATATATATATATATATATATATATATATATATATATATATATATACAGAAGATGCAAAGAGGTCATTCTATTATGTAGATGTGCTGGATTTAAGTACCCGTAAAGTTCAGAATGAGTATGTAATAAGGTTTGGATGTGGGTTGGATTATCTATTGAGATCATGATAAAGATTCAGGTAGGAAGAGTAGTGACCGACACTCCAGTACTACTGAACAGCCTCATGACCTGAAAGGAGAAGCTGTCTCACAACCAACTGGTTCTGGACTTTATGCTTCTGTACTTCCTGCTGCTCAGCAACTGTGTGAACAGACAGTGGCTTAGGTCTGTGGAGTCTTTTTACAATCCTCCTGGTCTTCCTCAGGCAGCAGCTGGTGTACAAATCCAAGAAGTTTGTGAGCTGAACCCCAGTAATGCTCTACCAGTACGGGTGATGGACTGGGTTCTCTGCACCTCCCTCTGCAGAGCTTTCCGCTCAACAGCAGTACAGTTCCAACTGAGTAGTTCAACTTTGTTGGCGATGGTGAGTGATGTAAAATGAAGTGAGTTTGAGTTGATTAGGTGCTGAGAATGAATAAGGGTCATTAAGTAAAGCTACAGGGGGACATAAACGAATGACTAGGCCAAGAATGTCTGATTGCCTGTGCAAAACCTCTGACCAAAACTGCTGGATAGAGGAACCACTGTAGCTAAATCCCATACGATGGAGTTTACAACAGTGTATCTCAGAGGTTATAATGCAGGTTTTGTGTTCAGTCTGTTTTAGGACTACAGCATGGTTCTTTCCTCTACCTGAACTCTATACATAGCAGAAATAACACATTATGTCCAAAAGTATCTAGACAGTATTTTTTATTAATTAATACATAAAAGTGGGTGGCCCAGGTGTTTGGTTGTGCATGCAAAGCATAGAAAAGCTTTCCCAATAGAATGGAACATGGCACCATACTTAATGCCAATCATCCGCTAAAGGGGCATAAAACCCCCCAAGAAATGAGCTGTGGAACCATGGAACTGCAAGAGTTAGAGTGGATACAGATCTATTCCAGTATAAGCTACACATGGGACTAAGGCTTTATACAGTGTGATATATGAAATAAGCCATCATGTTCTTATAAATAAGGCTCCTTAAATAGTTTGATCAACATTTTCATCTCAAAGAGCGTCTCAAGCAATGTAATGCAGCACCAGTGTTAACTCTAGTTTAGCTTCTTTTTGTAGATCACTTCTTTTGTTTAGTGCTCAATGTGGTTTCTTGCCATGAGCAGGCGGTGGAGGTGATAATAATCGTTTGCTAAGAGCTTCAGCCATCGCTGTGTTTGTTTAGTCTTCCTTTCATTGACTACCTGTTTGTGAAACTTTGGCTTCAGAGGTTTTGAGTGATTAACACAGGTTTAGCTAGGTTGCCTAAAACTGTTTAAACCTAGATTTTTTTAAATCAAAGTAACAGTAACCTTTAGAATGGGTTATTATTTGATTATGTTTATGTTAATATACAGTGCATTTGAACTGTTTACTATACTGCCAAAAGTAAAAATGGTTTCAAAAAAGGTAAACAATGTTCGTTTACTCAGTTTTTTACATTACTCAGCATTTACATTATTTTCTATGACTGAGTTGGTGCTGATGTTGTAGATGGATCTTTTGGTCTGATGCAGAACAGGACACAAGAAATATGACATCAACAATGTCCTGTTGTCCACTATAAAGGACATATAAGGACGCACAATTCCACAGACTTTAAGTTAATCAAACATCTGTGGGACCACCTCGATGGTAGTGTTGACATCAGTGGGAAGCACTGCAGACAGCATGGCTCCGGATATCCGGATACCCGTGACCCGGTACCAGGACCTTATTGAGTCTCCCAGCTCGTCTAGCTGTTGTCCGTGCTGCACATGGTGATTACTCTGGATTTTAACGGGTGGGCATAATAAAGTGACTCAACAGTGTATATATATATTTTTATGTGATTAAATATTTAGTCACAGTGGCTCTCAGGTGTGTGTACTATCTCTGGTTAGGCTAAGAATACGGCATGGGGCAGTGCTGCTAGTTTTTCAAAAGAGTCTGGAAGTTGGGTCGACTCCTTGCCAGTGACACTAAGGGTGCATCCGAAATCGCCTACTAGTCAGTAGGTACTAGATTAGAGTCAGTACGTACTGCTCGAGCGGCAGACTAGTAGGAAATTTCAGAAGGCTAGTTTTAGTAGCCACACAATCTTGGACGCAGTACCTCCGCCATCTTACCAGCGTCCTGTGACGCTAGACATCAGACCACCACCATAAAAGCCCCGCTATTCATTTAAAAGCTCTGTTTACAGATTTAGATACTATTTGTGATACTGATCTGTGTTTTTGTCTGAATATGTACTCACACGGTGTCGGGCTGTAGCTCAGAGAAGACGAATCAGGAGGAATTTACTCATTTTATTTTACCTC
Organism: Megaleporinus macrocephalus; assembly: GCA_021613375.1. Lineage (NCBI taxonomy): Eukaryota > Metazoa > Chordata > Actinopteri > Characiformes > Anostomidae > Megaleporinus > Megaleporinus macrocephalus. Next base: position 9,689,668 of record CM038713.1, on the reverse strand, counting down.
AGCAGTAGCGCTAACTTCTGTAGCGGCAGTTCAGTAGCCGTAGCTACGTACACATAGCCGACATTCCGCTTTTCACTGTTTTTCACTGTCTTTGAATTCATCCGCGGCTCCAGGTGAATCATGGGATAACACAGTGTGCTGTGGTCACATACATAACAATGGCTGCCGATTTAATAAGTCATCCGGTACCATTCGTCTACTACTCAATACCTACTATTCGGACATAGCCGCACTCGCCTACTGAGTAGTAGGCAAGTAGGTGACTTCGGACACACCCTAAGAGTGGAAATGCTGGGAGTCAACGCCCTGTATATTAAGTGTAAAGCATGAGAGACCAGTGTAAAGCAGAATAGAGTCTGAGTTTTAAGGATTAGTTTAATTACCGACTTTAAACCACGTCAATGCCAACTATTTCTTTTTCTATTTCTTCACAGAACACAGGATGAAGGTGGAAACTTCTTTTCGTTATGCCTTAAACTGCACTGCAAACACTTTTTTGGCGCCGGTGCACCATTAGGGTATCTGCATTAGAAAAATAGGAAATATTTACAAATATTTACTAATACAAAGCCGACAAAGCCATATAAATGATATTTTCATATTTTCTTCCTCGCCCCTCATTAACGTGAAATGTTTCATAATAACTTTCCTCAAGTCCTGTAGTTATCTGTAGTTACTCAAAAGTTTAGTGGTTAAAGTACGTCAAAGAAGGGTTTTATCTCTGCTGTATCCCGTTATCTGAGACTTCAGTGCTCTGTTTCTTACTTTAAAATAAAGCGACACTTCCAGCTGCGTGAGTCTAGAGTCGGAGTAACTTCCAGAAACCTCAGAGAGCATCACAAAGTGCTTCTTCATCATCCTCTCATGTTGGACTAATGGCTGCAGTGACCCACAATTGCCTCTTGAGGTAAATGGTGGTATTCACGCTATTTCCCATGACAACACTGGGGGGGGCATCTTTGTTTACTTTGTGTTAGAACTTCTGGTGCGCCCGTGAATACGTTAATACCTATTACAAGCAAAAGACAACAAACATATAAAATAAATAGCATAATATGTTCAGTAAGAGGGAGTCAGTAATTGGAAGATGAGGAAAACTTGGCTTGAACAACAGAGTTACAAACATAGCACATAAAGATCAGAGTGTTGTAAAGCCGCCTTCCAAAGAAGAGGACCTGCGTCTATGGCTGAAGACACTAAATTTAAAACATCCACCCAAACCTCCGTATGTCTGCTCTTACCATTCTGTGGAGGAGAACCAGCACCAGAGCTTCCTTATCCAGAGAAATGTCTCGCTTATGAAGTTAAGTAACTGTTTTCTGATCAGTGTCCACCGCGCTAGGCTATCTGGGCTGTAACTAACACCCACGCAGAGGGGCTCGGGCAGCTGGCTGGACTTGGGTTTAACCGTCTTTCAGAAATATAAACTCACCGTCTGTGTGTAGGAGTACACGGCCCACCTTCCCACTGTGCAGGTACTGATACGCTTCAGTACTTTTATAGTTTTTCATTGCTGAACCGTCTACACCTTCCGAGAGAACAAAATAATTAAAAACGTCGCCGTAGGTAACCTCAGACCACCTTTTCATATAATTCACCCACTGTGTTATTAACCTCAGATGAGACAGTGTTGTACCATTTGAACTTCTTACTGTCTCTCTGCTGTCCTCCTATGTAACTGTATTCATTTTGGTTAGCTGAGTGGAAGTTCTAACACAAAGGCGGAAAAAAACACAGTGAAATATGGTGAATAGTAACACAGGACAGTTTAGTGGCTAAACGCTGTTCAGCGTTTCAGCATATATCTCAGCAGTAGATACATAAATAGCTTTGAAATTTTAAAATGGTCATTTCTTCATGCTCCGCTGATCGTTTTATTTAATTTTGTAATGTTTTAAAAAAAAAAATCTTACACATTGTACCTTTAAGAAAAAAATACTGTACATCATATGGGCCCTTTAATGTTTTCCTCTTCCCCGTCGTTTGCAGAAGCACGTCACGTGCCAACCGGCTCGGTCATCACTCCGCGTCTGTTTTGCTCTGACTAGAGAAGCTAGCAGGCTAGCATAGTTATTTAAAACGCGGAGAGCAGTTCGCAGGATTTAAACAGTATTTTATAACCTGCAGCGAAGAGAAAGCGTCCTACCAGCCGAGTCCAGCGATTCAAACTGGACTGACGGCGCTGACAATGTCGCTGAAATGACTAAATAACCCGTGACTTGCTGAAGCTGGCTAGCTAGGCTAATACAGCATCTAACAGATTCACCGCGTTAGTCAGATTTTCTGCAGCTGTATTAAACACAGGCTCTCTAAAACTAAACGTCGTCAAATAAGGTGAGTCAGTCAGTGTTAACTTTGTAATGCCAACCGACACAAATAAGCAACTCGCTTTTAAAAGAGTTATATCACTGTTATAATCCGGAGCTGGATACGTTCAACTCACAGCACAGCTGCAAGGTGCATAGCAGTATTAAAGGGGAACTCCAGCTAGTTTTTAAAAAGATTTCTGCATCATTAAATGATTAACATGTCAACAACCTCATTCAGAGCGGTTTGGTGTGAAATGGTTTATCCTAGAGAAGCTAACGGAGTCTGAGTTGTTCACTATGTGGTGGTGGTGATAGGAACCAGACGTCTGAGCAGTCTGGGGCTTGTAAAAGCTCCTTCTCTGAAAGTTATTACATGAAATGGATATTAATACAAAGCCTGGTGTCTTTATATATTGTTGTCCAGTTTGCCTAACTTTAATCACTTCTTGTTGGAGGGATACATTAAAAGTACAGTGAGTAAAATGCTCAGATAAATTAAATCTGTATTTGCTTTGTAGACGTCAGGACTCCTAGTTATCAGCACCGCTACTGTAAAAAACAATGTTTATAAGGTTTCCTTGAAATAATAATTTCACATCAAACCAATCTAAGTGACTTTGTTTACATCTCAACCTCTGTATCACAAGAATTGGTGGAATTCCCCTTTTTAACAGGCTTGTTTTGCAGGGAGAAGAACATCATGGGTGCCGAACAGAGCGGTGATGCTGAACATAAGCATTCGGACTACAACTCTTCAGGTATGTTCTGCTGTTTTCACTCATGGATTGTTATGGATGAGCGGTGTGTGGCCGAGTAGATTAAAATCTGCACTCAAATAATGTAAACGAAGGACTTAAGTAGTGGCTTCAAAACAACTTGAGTAAGTACCCTGTAACTGCAGCCAACCTTTACATACATTCAGCTTTTGTCAGCATCAGAACTGAACAGATCTTTTGGCTTTTATTTTCTCCTTTTGATGCATTTTTGGTCAAAAATTCAATCTCAAACTTCAAACGTCAGAGGTGGGACAAACCACAGAGCTCAACTGATGCTGTCGGCAGTTAAACAACAAAATGAAACACAAAAAAAGGAAAAACTAAATTTCAATGACCGAAATCCTCAGGAGAGCACAAATCCAATTATTTGGAACTATTTAAGTGAGTTATTAAGTGATGTAACGACATACTACTCAGCTTTGCATGTGAGAAAGTGGTCTTAATATGTGAATTACTTTTGATTTTTATAAGAAAGGGGGGGCTATTATGCTCATTTTCAGTGTTTATAATATTATTTTAGGGGTCTACCAGAATAGATTTTCAAACTTCAGTATGTTTCTCATACTGTACATCCATATTCACCCCCTAGAGCTCCTGTGTCTTTAAGTCAGTGTGCTCTTAGTAGTCCACTATGTTCTGAATGGTCGACCACCAGAGCAGCATCCTGCTGTAAGTTCTGTCCCCGCACCGCTGTGGCTGTTCTTACGCTACTGCCAATTCAGCTGTGTCAGTTTGATTCAGAATCCAATCCTGAAAGTCAGGTAGAACAAGCTGATAGATCCATCTTTTGTGAGCTAGACTGGAGCAGGACGTTTCAGAGTGGTACGTATTGACTAGCTGTCTCTGTGTTGTGTGAAGACGTGCCAAGCTTGTTTGTAGTTGGCCTGCAAGGATTGTGTTAGAAGTTGATGTATCATCATCTAGTAACAAAGAACAGGACTGGAATTCCAGTGAGTCTTTGAGGCAGCTGAGTGGGAGAGAGTTTCTCCCTTTGGCATGTACTTTATAACCTTGGAGCCAGTGTACATGCACAAAAAGCTACTAAACACTAAAGAGAAGATAAAAAACAAATCATAAAAGGTCCCTTTAAAGAAGACATATCCAATAGCTTCTTCAATTTTGCACATAATCCATTATGAATTGCATATTAAAATGAAAAATGAAGGTTTGATTTTAGATTTGTTTTATTTTTCAGTCCAGAAACCTGAATGGATCAGATTCTTAGCACACAATATGATCATTATTCACACAGAAAAACACTACCATGCTATCATGAATACTCCACTTATTGCCAGTCAAGTAAATATGTCTTTGTTATTGCTTTAGTTGTCCCCTCACCAGCGAAGCACAGAGCAAAGATGGATGACATAGTGGTGGTTGCTCAAGGAACACAGTCGTTACGCAACATCCATAATGACCCCGATGTGATCAAGCTTCAAGAGATCCCCACCTTTCAGCCTCTTCTGAAGGGTAAGATAATTTTTTATCGACTGCTGCACCTCTTTGCTCAGTGTGTCTGGAATGATTGTTGACATAAGTCATTACGATGCACCAGTTAAGCTTAACTGCGTACAACCTATTTTCAGTACAATTGTTTGTTTTACTAGTACAATTTTTTTTACTATTTCTAAATAAGTGCTTGATGAACTATTTACTTTTTAAAGAACAGAACAGTTAACTTGCGTATATCAGGCGATGTAAACCTGTTTTTGTCTAATATAAAGTAAGGTTGGAGAGTGGTCATGTAAAAATGAACTATGAGTAGTTTTTGGTGCATGAAACTGTATTTACATGATAAATTATCCTCAAGGAAAAAATAAAATACAGAAAATATAGAATATGGGCCCTTTAAGGCTGAAAGTATCAGACTTTCTATATACAACCAATCAGGCTGTTTATAAATGTGTATGTGTCACCTTGATGTACTAGGAGCTGTGAAATGCTGCCATCCACTGACTGTATACTGCATAGCCCAAGACATGAAAATGATGAAAGTGTTTTGATGTGTTCAGGTGTTTTGAGTGGCCAGACGTCTCCCAGCACGGTGTCTGTGGAGAAACTGGACTCGGTGCAGGTGCTGCAGCTGTGCGTGCGCTACCAGGACCACCTCCATCAGTGTGCCGAGGCTGTGGCCTTCGACCAGAACGCTCTGGTGAAGAGGATCAAAGAGGTACTTCAGCAGTAAACTTTAACTCACTGAGTGCACAACCCCAAATTGACCCTCACCAACCACTTTAGTAGGTTCACCCAATTTGTCCGTCTTTTTTTATTCGATTAATTTATCATATAGGTGCACTTTCTAGTTACAGTTACAGATTGTAGTCCTATAAGTTTGTTTCTCCTGCCCCTTTACCCTGTTCAACAATAATTAGGACCCCAACATTATTTGAGTAGTGGATCAATCTCTCCAGTGCAGTGACACTGACGTGGTAGCGACGTGTTAGTGTGTATGTGCTGCACAGGGTGTTTTTAAACAGTTCTCCAGGCTGGACTGAGAACAGTTCGTAAACCAACAGCAGCATCTGTGAAGCCACAAACTGACCCATGTGGAAGGAGTACAGCAACAGATGACCTGTAGTGTCTAACTTTACATCTTTAAGGAGTGGACAGTAAAGTGCACATAGTGTTTAAAAACTCCAGAAGCATTAAGAATGATAGACCATACAAGTTATACGGGCTCAGTAGAGGTCCTGTGGTGGTCCTGACCACCTTATAGTCCACTCTATATAGACGGAAAGTCTGAGACTACAGGTCATCTGTTGCTTGCAGTATATATCTTTCTCGTCGCTGTCCAATAAACAGGTATCTCCAAAATGGCAACTTTGCAAGAGAGGCCAAAAACTGACTTGTATTACTGTCTTTACTTTCAATGTAAGTCAATGGAACCAGAATTTTTTCCAAGCTATTTTGGAGCACTTCTATTGGTCCACGTATAATAAAAAATTTTCACAGTGTAAACGGCAGCTGCTGCGTTTATCTGATGTACAAAAAATAGAAATCGACAAATATTCTCTATATATATATATAATGTGTGTGTGTAAAATATTCCTGTTCCTTGTAGATGATACGACTATACCTTCTTAACTTTAATGTCTTTAATAAATGTGACTACAAGTAAGTGGAAAAAAAATAACTGTTCCGTCTGGCTAGTGTTTAGTGTCGTCTTTTAAACAGCAGTGATGTTACAGAACTCTACTTCCTAAAAATGGATATGTCCATATCCATAATGTCCTTAATATCTTAGAGTGCTACAGCATTCTGATGTTCATGTTCCAACCCACTGCATTAGTGTATGAATGATCTAATAATGTTCAATTGACATTTCCTGATTGTTGTACTACTTTTAATGGGCATTCCACATTTTTGGTTAACTTCAGCATAATAATACTGGTGACGTGAACAAAGCTAGATCCGAGTGGTTTGGTGTGAGATGTTCTCAGTAATATTATCTAGCCAGAATTGTTCCGTGCTGGAACCAGATATCCACCTGTAAAATCTCCCTCACAGAAAGTTACTGGATTAAATAGTTAGGAATACACTGCCTGAGGTGTTGTTTAGTGATAGTTCATAATGTGCAGTGATAGTAAGATTTTGGCCTTAAACATTTCTTATAACATAATTATGATGGAGAGGTACATGTAGGCTATTATGAGGCAAAAGAAAACTTTTCATTATTTTACCTTCATCAGCATCACATATAAAACCTCAGAAGAAAGGTGTAGATTCATTTGTGGTTTTAAATAGTAACTACAAAATAATAGTAAAAACAGTAAATACACATTTATGTTGTGAACATGTTGAGGTAATGACTGTCCTCCCGTCTGTTAAATGCTGTTGGAGGACTGACCATCAGGGCCTCCTCCTCACCATCACCAGCCAGCTCACCTGTCCATCTGTGTCAACTGCTACACTCTCAGTTACATCACTGTGCCATCTAGATGCATCGGCATTGAGACACGCCCACTTTACATAAAGACTCAGTCAGAGACTGCCTCAGTCAGAGACTGCCTCTACATGTGGAGCTTCTAAAGCTTTGCTATCCAGATTTCAAACAGAGACTCTTTTCTTTGGTATTTAGTTTATTAAACTGTAAATACTGTTTGACCAGAGGAGGATGGGTCTCCACTTGAGAGTCTGGTTCCTCCCAAGGTTTCTTCCTCCAGTCTGAGGGAGTTTTTCTCACCACTGTTGCCTCTGGTTTGCTCACTGGAGGATATATGTTGTAACTGTCTGTTTTCAAAACTGCTTTGAGACAAAATCGTTGTAAAAAGCGCTACACAAATAAACTTGACTTGAACATCATGAGCCCTGGTTTCTTGTCACCACCACTGTAAAGAAATCTGGCTCAATAGATTTTCCCTTTGTTGTGAGGACTTTGTATCATTACTTTGTGTGTGAAATATCGATATGTTGGACTAATCTGGTGATTTACTGGATTTAGGTCACTAATATTACATAAGACAATCTAGAAATGACTCTTCATTGGGCGTCTGTAATGGTTTGATTTGAAGATGCTCATAGAGCCAGATTTATTTGGCACATGTACTTTGACCCTGTTTTTAACCCCTGGGGTCCTCTTGGTGGGTCTTATGTTTGACTCTAACTTTGCTCCCAAAACACTTGTACACGTTTGGCTACAAGTGTGTTTGGGGTAGAGTGAAAAAGTCCTTCTGCTGGTCCGTGTATAGTTTTATTATTTAAGTGTCTCAGTCCAGAGAATGTGTGCAAGGAGGAGAAAAAGGAACTGAAATGTAAATGGGATGTGCTTGTTACAGTCAAAATCCCCATATACTTAACTGAGTAGTGGTTTCTAACCCCCCTTCCTGTAACAGACTGTCCCCTCTTACTAAACGCTAATGCTCCCCATCCAGCCAGTCATGGAAGCCACTTCTGAAGAATTTCAATAACTGGAGAATTTTGGGAAACTGTAAATAAAACCAGATGCAGTGAGTAGGCAGATCTCCAGGATCTGGGTTTGTGAGCACTAGTGTAGATCTCTGGTCCTCACCTTTTCAATAAAAATACTCAGGCATTCAGGAGTTGCCACTGTTTTACTACGCCACCCCCCATATGCTCCTCTCCTTCCTTAGGAGGAAAAATGAGTAACTTTGGGTTTCTGGACAGCCGCAATCATCTAAGCGTAAATGGGTTAAGTTCCTGAAGACTTTACCTGCAACCCTAATCAGCTATACCTGTTCCATTAAATTACCACCTTCAGAAGTTCTTCATTAGCTGAATGAGGTCCGAATGTTGTGTTGGAGATTTCCAGCTAGAGGGTTGATGCTGCCTCTACAGGGTCTTGGCTCACTCTGACTGTGCTTCTTTCAGATGGACCTGTCCGTGGAGACGCTCTTCAGCATCATGCAGGACAGACAGAAGCGCTATGCTAAATACGCAGAGCAGATCCAGAAGGTGAACGAGATGTCCATGATTCTACGACGGATCCAGATGGGCATCGACCAGACTGTGCCACTGATGGAGCGGCTCAATAACCTGCTGCCTGAGAGCGAGCGACTGGAGCCCTTCAGCATGAAGCCAGACGGAGAACTCAAATAGACCAGTGCTGGGTGCTTGGTTCAGGACGTGCAGCCGTCTCGAGAGCAGGACAGCACAGTTAGACGTTTACTGTGGATCTTCAATGAAGAGTCGTTTCACTGTTAAAGACTGTAACTTGTGAGGAACGGTACACAGTGAAAATGTGAGACGGTATGAAAATGTAAATATATGTATATGAATATGAAAATGAAAGGCTTTAAATGGAATTACAGTTAGAGACAGAGCTCAGAAGCTGTCCTTTGGTTTTGTTCTGTTACGTTTACACATTAATATCTGTCTTCTTTTGATGTTGTGATGTCTACAGGAAAAATACCTTTACAATAACAAAGAAAAGCATCAGAAATGAAGGTCATACTGCACGACTGCTACTTTCCAGGGTTCCAGTAAACAAATAAAACATTTTGGACTGTAATATTATTAGAATATGGCTGCAAATCAATGCATTTAATTAACAGACTGGTTTAGGCTGGCATGAGTAACATATTTGGCTTATTGATTCTGATACGTGTGGCAAACATTTTTAAGTTTTTAATTTAAAGTTTACACTCAGTAGGCAGACTCACAAGCTGTGGGTTAGATATTATTCACAACTAAATCAAGAAAAAACTGAAATACTGAGCCCAAACATGCTTTACAACAGAGTCCGTATCAAACTGTATTAAAGCTGGGTACGAGTCCTGGGTGTGATCTTAGACTCTGAGCTCTGTTTTAACCCACATGTAAACACAGTCACTAAAGTAGCTTTTCATCATTTACTGTATCTCAGAAGTTCAGCCTTTTCCATCTCAGAGCTGAGCAGAGAAACGTGTTCTTCTTACTGGAGTTCCCAAGAAAACCAATCTAACCTCTACAACTCGGATCCTAACAAGAGGCAGTCGTGGACTGAAGGTTAGGGATATGTGACCGGAAGGTCGCCGGTTCAGTTCCCCAGGACCAACAGCACATGACTGAAGTGCCCTTGAGCAAGGCACCTAACCCCCAACAGCTCCCCACGGCTGCCCACAGCTTCGGACAGGTGTGCTCACTGCCTCCTAGTGTGTATGCTCACTAGTGTGTGTGTGTGTGTATATGTGGGTGTTTCACTGCTTTGATGGGTTAAATGCGGAGGTGTGCAAAACACAAGTGGCAAATAATTCTGAATTCAACTTTAAAGAGCTTCTATCAGCCCTGTTTTAAAAGAAGTGCACTGCCTAGGTGTATCGTTCAGATTAGACTTTAATGTTCTGCTTTTAGTCTATAAAAGTATCAGAAATGTAGGTAATACTGCACAACTGCTACTTTCTAGGGTTCCAGTAAACAAATAAAACGTTTTGGACTGTAATATTAATATTATTATTATATGGCTGCAAATCAATGCTTTTAATTAACAGACTGGTTTAGACTGGCATGAGTAACGCGTTTTGTTTATTTATTCTAATATGTGTGGCAAACGTTTTAGTTTTTTTTATTAAGTTTCTTGATATCAAAAAAAAATTCTGAACAAGAAAGAATATTATTAATATTACAGTTTATTTCTTTTTATTAAAATTCTTCAATTCTTGCCAGTCCTGATTGAAAAAGAGATTGTGAGAGTGTAAAGAACCTTTACAAAACAGCTTGTTCTTTAAAGCTCCCCGTTTTTAGTGAAGCAAATCCAGTTCTTCTGTGGTGTCACGCAAACAGCTTTTTATTTTTAACCTTTGACTTTCTCCGCTCTAAACCCTTAGTGTTCATATGTTGGTGCACTCTGAAGTTTCTTTATTCTTAAAATTTCATATCTTACACTGCTGCGCAAACGTTTGGGGTTACTTGTTCCAATAACATTTTTTTTATTCAGTTAAAAACTCATACAGGATCAAAATACTATAAACTAGAAACCAGTCATTTGCTTATAGACAGTACATTTAAAAATATAAATGTATTTTTCTTTATATTGAGATTCGTTGTCCTGGATGAAATCAGTGGCTTCGGATTTTTGAGCAGTAGCAAATATAATACTTGAAGAATAATAACGACTAGAGCCCTTCAGCATTAAGCCAGATGGAGAACTCTGATAGACCAGTGCTGGACACTCGGTTTAGAACGTGCAGCCGTCATGTGGACAGCACAGTTAGATGTTTACTGTGGATCTTCAATGAAGGTTGTGTATTAAGTGCACCAGAGGTGTGTAGGTGTGTGTCTTTCACGGTACACAGTGAAAATGTGTGATTTGAAGTGACCAATCATTTATTTTATTTATTTATAGTTAACAGTATTTTGGGAACGTCATGCATTTAAAAATATGGATGCATTTTTTTATTTTATATATATATATATATATATATATATATATATATATATATATATAAACATTTTTTTTTTTTTTTTTTTTTTTTTTTTTTTTAATTAATGGGCCTGGTTTTTCAAAGTAGCCTTAGCTTCATAATACTGATATGATTAATAACTGAATAAAGGCAAAAAAAATAATTAACCAGCACTGAACTAACATACATCTGTAACTGTAGAGAAAGTAGTTTATTCAGTGAGGAGCTGAAATATATAGACCAAATGGTCAGAGATGGGGGGGACAAATGAGACTTATGAAAGAGTTATAAATAAAATAATGCATTTTAACTTGCATGGAGATCAACAAGTTTCTGGGGTTTGGGACCAGCAGGTGGGGTCGGCTGAGTGACTGGATGTTCAGAGGTGTGGACCTCTCCAGTCTCAGCACAGACAGTTTCTCTCTTTCGCTGTAGCGTTTTCTTTCGGCCAGCTCCGAGAGCTTGGGGAGCCGTGAGGGGCTCAAGCAGCTTCCTTGGAGCAGCAGTTACACAGATTTGCTGGATCGTTGTCTTCTGAAGCCTGGACGATGCTCTCCTTTAGCTAAGCTTGACCACCGCACCCACGACATTTAGCAGATTTAGCACTACTGACACTGAGGCCTTGTTCTTCACTCAGGGTCCCAGTTTCACCACCAGTGAATGTAGAACTTGCTGTATTGGCAGCTCCTTCTTGCTTGTATGCTACCAACGGAGGGGGTGTCAAACAACCAGTCTGACGAGACCAATTCCTCAAACTCAAATCTTCATTCAGACATGTTTAAGTGGTTGGTCGGTCAGAAAACTGATAGCGCTTGTCATATATTTAACTGTAACTTAAGAACATACTCCTCTAGTGTTTAAACCCATGCATTTAACAATGATGAACTAATATTTCTTCCTATATAAATTTACAAATGTGTACATCTCAAAATAATGGTTTAAATAATGGTGTAGTGGTCAGCACTGTCTCCTCACAGTAAGACAGTCTGGGTTGGATTCCCGGTCCGGGTGGTCCTGTGTGGAGGGTGTATGTTCTCCTCGTGCTTAAGTGGGTTTCTTCAGGTACTCCGGTTTCAGGTACTTAGGTTGATCCTCACTCTAAATTGCCCCTAGGTGTGAGTGTGAGTGAGTAAATGTTGGCCATGTGATGGACTGGCGACCTCTCTATGGTGTACCCCGCCTTCGCCTGATGACGCTGGGATTGACTCCCCCCCCCCCAGGCCAGATTTAAACTGTTTATCTGTTTGTTTAATGATTTATTGTTAAGATCTTTGAATGTTTTGCACTGTTTTTGCCCTGTTCTGTCAAGAAGTGTACATATACAGAAATAAAAGATAAAAAAAGATATGCTAATTCCCAAAGGCCAGTTTACTAGGTGCACCTCGATTATAACTTGTCTATGACACTTCTTTTTATTATAGTTTTTGTTTGTTTTTTGTTGAGTTTAATAAATATTTATTTACTTATTGAAACCAACAAAACATTAAGCACGTTTGTGTCCTCTTCTGTAAAGTTGTTGTTTTGGAGATACAGTGAAGATATGCTGGTTTTGCTGGTGACCAGTCATGCTGATCTATCCAGCAGGGGTACCCAAATATTTGCATAAGACTCAAGGTAGCCGGCTTTACTTTCTGAGGAAGCTGGGATCCTTTAACATCTGTAGGAAGCTCCTGCGGATGTTCTATCAGACTGTGGTGTCCAGCTGTCTTTTCTATGCTGTGGTGTGCTGGGAGGCAACATGAAAAGGAGAGACGAGATGCGTCTGGACAAGCTGGTCACACGTGCGGGGTCCGTGGTTGGTGTGGAGCTAGAGTCTGTGGCTACGGTAGCAGAGAGGAGGACACTGCACAAACTGCTCTCCATCATGGATGATGATGAAGGTAACCCACTGCACACCATCATCATGGAACAAAGGAGCAAGTTCAGTGGCAGGTTCCTGTCACAGAGCTGCTCTACAGACAGACTCAGGAGATCCTTTGTCCCGAGAGCCATCAGACTCTTCAATTCCTCCCAGTGGAGCCAGAAGAGGAAGGAGGACAGACGAGGAACAAGTCCCTAAATTCACATTACAGTTTATTTTTATTTGTACTGTAATCACATTACTGTACATCTGCACTCCCGGACACTATGGACACTCTACTAGACATCTTATGTCAGCACTCATAGACACTATTGACACTCTACTAGACATCTTATGTCAGCACTCATAGACACTATTGACACTTTACTGGACATCTTATGTCAGTGCTCATAGACACTATTGACACTTTACTGGACATCTTATGTCAGTGCTCATAGACACTATTGACACTTTACTGGACATCTTATGTCAGTGCTCATAGACACTATTGACACTTTACTGGACATCTTATGTCAGTGCTCATAGACACTATTGACACTTTGCTGTACATCCTGTACATTTGCACTCCTGGACACTATTTAAACACTATTTAATTTTTATATACCTTATTGTTTTTTTGTACTGTGTTTGTAACTGCTACTGGCTGCTAAATTTCCTTCGGGATCAATAAAGTATCTATCTATCTATCTGTCTGTCTGTCTGTCTGTCTGTCTGTCTATCTATCTATCTATCTATCTATCTATCTATCCATCTATCCATCCATCTATCTAGGACCACCACGTCCCTATGAGAAATATCCCAGTAACGCGCGCCCTCTAGTGGCTAATTGATTTATTCTGCCTCTATAGATTTGGCTTGTCTGCTTATCTGTTAGTGCTATAAACTCCTTACTTACTCTAACGTAATTTATGATATTACGAAATACAATAAAAGCCTTTCTTTTCTTATGCATACGACAACGATATTTGATAAACATCCGCGTTCAGCTGATTCTTCTTCTCTACTCTGACTCCGGACCGCAAGGCGGCAGCAAAGAGCGTCGCTTCCCAAACAGACTCGGCGCAACGTGAACTCCAGACTGCTGAGAGCGTTATTTAGTCTGCTGACATCGCTTAAGCTGATTTATCACGATATTTTGCTCCAGTTCTCTTTAAAGAAGATGCGCAGCTCTAACTCTGTGCAGTAGTGGTCAGTGAGAGCAGGAGCAGCGATGCGCCGTCTGGGCTCAGTGCAGCAGAAGATCCCGTGTGTGTTCCTCACTGAGGTGCGAGAAGAACCGTCCAGAAAGAGAGACTGTCAGGTGAGATTCACTGATCCTCCTGTTCAGCTCCCACGTTCTCTGTTTCTTATAATCAGTGTGTTTCACACGAAGCTCACGCGTCTTCATTCGCTTCTTACTGGAATGATGAGCAGCATCAGCCATAACATTAAAACCCCCTCCTTATATCTACTATATATATATATATATATCACACTGTCCATTATATCAGCTCCACTGACCACACAGGAGGTTCATCTGTGTCTCTGCATACTTTGTTTATCCCCTGTTATCCCCTACCCTGTTCTTTGATGATCATGAGCTCCTACTATTAGGAAGATGGTGGTGTGTTAGTGTGTGTTGTGCTGGTGTGAGTGGATCGGACACAGCAGTGCTGCTGGAGTGTTTAAACACCTCACTGCTGGACTGAGAGCACAACACACACTAACACACCACCACCACATCAGTGTCACTGCAGTGCTGAGAATGACCCACCACCTGCTCTGTGGGGGTCCTGATTACTGAAGAACAGGGAAACTAAGTATACAGAGAAAGAGAACTACAGTCTGTAAGTGTAGAACTACAAACTGCTCCTATATGGTTGGTAGAGATGATAAAATAGTGTGTTTAGATACAAGGAGGTGGTTTTAATGTTGTGGTTGACTGGTGTATGTGTGTGTGTGTGTGTGTGTGTGTGTGTGTATATATATATATATATATATATATATATATATATATATATATATATATATATATATATATATATATAAAACCCCGTCGCTATCCAATGAAGCTCCATTTATGTGAATTTTAAGTTTTCTATATCATGTGCACACCAATGGTCGTTTACATTGTGTGAAGATTTCATGATAAACGGACCAGTAGAAGTGCTCCAAAATAGCTTGGAAAAAAATTCTGGTTCCATTGAAAGTAAAGTATGTTTACGGTCTCTTCTGTAGAGAGTTGCTAAGTTTTGGAGATGCTTGTTTTTCATTGGACAGCAACGATAACATTCTGAGACCCAGAAAAATTTAACTTTGAGAATTTCAGCAATTTCGACATAAAATTAGTCTACTAGATGAAAAAAAAACTATGTGGCAGTGTTTTTTTTTTTTTCAAAAACATTTTAAATATTTTTTTATGGAATGTCCTTTATATTGAACAACAGGACATTGTTGATGTCATATTTCTTGTTTTCTGTTCTCCATCAGACCAAAAACCTTTCTACAACATCAGCACCAACTCAATCATAAAATTAAAACGGAGTAAATGAACATTGTTTACCTTTTTTTGATAGCATTTCCACTTTTGGCAGTATAGTAAATAATTCTGACGCACTGTATATTAACATAAACAAAAACAAATAATAACCCATTCTAAAGGTTACTGTAACTATGATTTTAAAAAATCTAGGTTTAAACAGTTTTTAGGTACACTAGCTAAACCTGTGTTAATCGCTCCAAAACCTTTGAAGCCAAAGTTTCACAATTTCCACACGTATTACCCAACTTCTCTTATGATCCATTTCATTTGAATGTGCTATTTTTAAATGTACAATTATGCAACAGTTTCTAATAAATTAGGAAAAAAATTAAGTAAGTAAGTAATTAAGTAAGTAATAAATTGGTAATGAATTTACATGTTTACAGAGCTTACAAGTTGCAAATGTTTTTTCCTCAGTTAAATTCCTCTCACTTGTGACACCATTAATTTCATATAAAACCAGATTTAGTCCCAATGTCCACTACGAAGGACAATAGTATTCTGTTAGGTAGTTAAACATTTGTGCATATCAAGAAAAATAGCTTTGAGAACTAGCAACAACAGTTTTATACCTAAAACATATCAACTATAGGCTTTAGAAACATTATAAATACACATTACTTGACAACTTTCCTCTCCTGCTCCCATAAAATGTGTTTATATATATATATATATATATATATATATATATATATATATATATATATATATATATATACACACACATACTACCGCCCAAAAGTTTAGGATCCCTTTAGAATTTAATTTCATGCAATTTTCATGCAATTCACAAACAAGATTGTCCATTTTACAATTAATGTAAGTGTATCAGATGATTTTTAAAGAATAAAATGTTTGTATTAAAGTCTATTTTTGTATAGAGGCTTATTTTGCATATAATCCTATTATCAGTAATTCTCAGTCCTCTGTCTAAATCTCCTGGTACGGCCACCAATCCAAGTTAAGGATGTTATTGGACTAATTGGTTGTTAGGACACTCTTGCTCAATTGTGATGCACAGCTGAAAAAAATCTACTAATAAGTGAGTATAAAAGGGAACAACATTCTAGGTTAGTTTAGTATCTGAAGCATCAGCAGTTGATGACTTGCTGACCGACTCACAATGACCAGAAAGAAACAACTTTCTTTAGAGACCCGTCAGTCCAAACTTTTGAGCAGTTTTGGGTAAAGCTTAAAGCAGCAATATGTACGGTGATGCAACCTGTCCAATACCTACTCCAATCAATAGGGGGCAATATACCACCAGAAACTACACCGGCCCTCCTCTACCGTCTTTATACCTTCCCCGTCTCAAGCATCAAACATCCTTTCACTTTCCAAGATCTGTCTCTAGAGGTGAAAAGCAGCGTCAGTGTTAACCCACTTGTTTTGTTTACGGAGTGTGATTTCTTGACTGGAGCGGGTGGGGACAGCGGACCTTCAGCATGATACACGCGGTCAGGGCAGTGCTACCTAGTCACCCTCTTCTGTCCTCATGTCTGATTCAACTCGATGCTGCAGTGACTCCCTACTGCTTGCTTTATTTAAATAAAAGAATATGATGCTGTATGTTTGAAGAGGTACTGTTTTCTCTGCAGTGCGTAAATGAAAACAAACCATTTTAATTCATTGGAAGCAACACGTTTACATACTACCACCCGTTTAAGCTACAGCAGTTTAAAGGAGCAATATGGGAGATTCCATCATCAGCAGAATGTAAAGAAATATGTCTATGTTTCGCATTGCAAACATATCTAGTGAAGTTAGAATCAGTGCATTGTGAGAGAATTAAGACTATATTTAAACTGAAGCAAAACAGACCTTAACATTAACACTGGAGGGATGATGTTTGATGCTGAACTCATAACATCTAGACTGAAAACAGGAGCAACTTTGTATTTCCGTGCTTCTTACAACAGAAGTGGGCACCACATCTTTCTAGTGATATGTTGCCCCCTATTGTTTGGAGTTTGAATTTGACAGGTTGTGTCTTACAGACTGCTCCTTTAAAGAAACCACACCAAATTCATATCTAGGAAGTACATATTTTAAAGGTAAAGAGCAGCACAGTCACCACTGCTGGCATGTGATTGACATCAAAACACCACAAAAATGGACCTGAAAAAGAACCGGAAGGTTCTACTCGGTCAGAGGGTTTAAGACCTGGTTCCTAGGTTATTTCTGCATATGGTTTAATTAAATATTAGATATACATAATAGTATATATAAATAAGATATAAATAAAGCCATTCAGAGTGTTCTTGGGAAAGAGTTGTTTACAGTGGTGGTGAGTGGAACCAGACGTCTTAAGAGTTTAATGCCTTTAAAAACTCCCTCACAGAAAGTAATGTTAAACAACTGTGCATATGCTGGCTGAGACCTGATAGCTTTGACATAAGCTTTTGAGCCACAGTGTGTTTCTGAAATTCAGTTCATGGCACATGCGTGCGGGGCGTTAAACGTCAAACACTTTTTAAAAGAAACCTTTTACACCTACTACTAATGTACAGTCAGCATCACATAGAAAGCATGTAGGCTTGCTGGTTGTTTTTAGTAGTAATGGATGGATAGATGGTAAAACAACTTTTTTTGTAGACATGGCAACCTCTGGTTCCTTTCCTATCCACTGAGAAGAAATAGGAGTTGCTAAAATTCAGCATCAAACCACACTGGATGACTTTTTTCATGAGAAAAAAAATGAAAAAAATTCCTCTTTAAAGGTAACAGACTAAGCTAGAGACCTGGAATGCTGGTATCACTACTGTGACATGTCATGGTACTATTTAGTGGTGCACCGATACCGTATCTGTATCTGCCCCAATACTGGCCCTTACACACAGTATCGGCAATAGAGAACGCCGATATCATGAAGCTTATTGACTAAATGGCTACACATGTTTCTGCATTGTGGCAATTTTTATTTTTTCATAGCTCTGTGCAGTTACTCAACCAGTAAATGGTGTTTTTAAAGGTTATTATATCTTATTCAGGACAAGACATCAAAAATACAACATATAAAAAGTGAAACACTATAAATATTAGGATTTATAGCCATAAATTGAGCATTTAAGTCAGAGTTGGTACCGGTATCGGTACTTGGTATCGGCAGATACCTGAAAAGCTGGTATCGGTATTGGTATCGGTAAGGAAAAAGTGGTATCGGTGCATCCCTATTATTATTATTATTATTATTATTATTATTTTCTATGCAAACACTAGGATAAACATCAGTGTGGTCCTGCTGGATCTGGTCCCTAACATGCCCCTCACCTATACCCCGATCAACCATAACATTAGACCACCTTATTGTTTCCACACACATTGTCCAGGAGCACTGTGTAGTTCTACACTTACAGACTGTAGTCCGTCTGTTTCTCTGTGTATGTTGCTGTTACCCCGTTCACCCTGTTCTTCAGCGATTAGGACCCCCACAGGACGACCAAAGAGCAGGCACTATTAGAGAGGTGGATCATTCTGGAGTGTTTAAACACCTCAGGGTCACTGCTGGACTGAGAATAGCCCACCAACCAGCAGCATCCAGCCAACAGCGTCCTGTGTCCACTGATGAAGGACTAGAGGAACACAAACTGTGCAGCAGCAGATGAGCTGTTGTCTCTGACTCTCTTGTCTAATCCACCCATACCAGCACCACATCAGTGTCACTGCAGTGCTGAGAATGACACACCACTCAAAGGATACCTGCTCTGTGGTGGTCCTGGTGATCGAAGAACAGTGTAAATGTAAAAAAAAAAGTATTCAAAGAACAGATGAGCTACAGGGTGTGTCTTAAACCTAGTAATCTCCTACATAGACAGCCGCATTTTAATTAACATTTTAATAGAACATTATAGTCAATATAGCTTTTAGAAGAATGAGGTTTTTGGGGAGGTGGGCTAGTGCACTATAGACCCCTGTGGTGCGGCCTAAGCTTTTGCCCTTAATGGCATTACATTACTTTTACTTTTATACTTTAAGTAGTTCTGAAAGCAGTACTTTTGGACTTTTACTGGAGTAAAAAGCTTGAGTTAATACTTTAACTTCTACAGAAGTACTTTTTCACCATAGTATTTATACTTCTACCTGAGTAATGAATGTGAATACTTGTGACACCCTAGTCGGGGACTGAAAAACCAGGCTAAAATCGTGTAGCGTGAACTAGGGATTATGAGGAGGTGTGAGACAGAACGCTACCTACCTAGACACCCACTAGGCTTTGAAACACACCCTAAATTGTTCATTTCACTCTCCCCTTTGGGTTCAGCAATTTCAGGTGGTCGCTACGGAGAACGTGAATCCGGTGGCTCTGGAATCGAACATCGACTGCGCCCTCGCCACCGAGAAGCTGGATGGCACATGTTGCTATGTCACAACCTACAAAGGTAAACGAGCATGACAGCCTGCAGCACATCAGCAGACTGTTTTATAGATCTCTGTTTATTTACATTTACGAGGAAGCTGGGAAAGTAAGAGTGACGTGAGTTTATTTTTATTGGCTGATTTATAGGTTGATATCTCATGCGCTGTGCAACACGCTTACATGTTCCACCTCAAACAGCTAAACAAATGAAGAGTCTTACTGTATAACAAATCATTGTCTGACTTCTGTTTATATACCTTATAACATCTATTTATCTGCTTTTGAAGGTAAACCCTACCTCTGGGCACGCCTAGACCGGAAACCAACCAAGCAGGCAGACAAGAGGTTTAAAAAGTATCAGTACTCTCAGAAGACCTGTAAAGGTATTCTTCTCTTCTTCTCATCATCTTCTCAATAGAGTGTATGCACACGTCTTCACTGCTGTTGTGCTCACTGAGTGGCAGAAAGACTAACAGAGTGGCAGCATCTCACATGTGCTGCTGTGTGATGTACAGCTGTACAGATAGATTCAGAAGGATTTCAGAGCGATCCCTATACGGACTGATCAAAGATAAAGAAAGCCAAGTTAATGGATCACACAAGACTAAAGTCAGCTTCATATTCACTTCATTCTGGAGTTTTTTCTGTTCCACCTTAAATAGTGCGGCGAATATAATGATGCATAATGCCCTGCCGCTCCATTTAAGGTGGAAGCTGGTGGATGCTGCAGTTGGCTGAAATAACTGAACTCCAGGTAGATACGTACGCCTGGCGTTTTGTGTTGGACGTGCTGGATTTTGATTTCCATTTCTGTTCCGCTTATGTTCATCCATGACGATGATTCTACAAACGAAAGAGGCCGGATGGTTAGACCAGTTGTTCTTATAAGGGTGAACTCCTTAAACCAAGTTCAGACGATCAGCCAGATAACGTTGTATATTAGGAATCTGTTCCAGAAATATTAAAGATCGTGATGACCACAAGAATTTCTGATTTTACCCTGAAGTCCAGCTGCCTTGAGTTTAAGCAGATAATCTCTTGTTTGATTCTTGGTTTTCAGCATTGCTGCTTATAAACACAGACTTGTTGTTGCCTGACTAAGGGGGCACGTCAAGGTGTACTCTCTATTCATGCTATATTTTCCATGACAACACTGGGGGACCATCTTTGTTGACCTTGTGTTAGAGCTTCCGGAGCTTCCTTGGCTTGAACAACAGAGTTACGAACACAGTACATAAAGATCAGAGTGTTGTAAAGCCACCTTCCAAAGAAGAGGACCTGCGTCTATGACTGAAGATCTAAATTTAAAACATCCACCCAAACCTCTGTATGTCTGCTCTTACCATTCTGTGGAGGAGAACCAGCACCAGAGCTTCCTTATCCAGAGAAATGTCTCGCTTATGAAGCTCTGAGGCAAGCAGACGCGTCGGGTGTTTGCAAGTTAAGTAACTGTTTTCTGATCAGTGTCCACCGCGCTAGGCTATCTGGACTGTAACTAACACCCACGCAGAGTGGCTCGGGCAGCTGACTGGACTTCAAAAATATAAACTCACCGTCTGTGTGTAGGAGTACACGCCCACCTTCCCACTGTGCAGGTACTGATACGCTTCAGTACTTTTATAGTTTTTCATTGCCGAACCGTCTACAGCAGGGGTGTTTAATTAGAATTCAGTAAGGTCCAGTTAGTGGAGATTTCCTCAGGCCAAGGTCCGGACCGTCATCATTTCTAACTGTTATGATTCAGTGGTGTATCCTGTTTACTGAAGTAGTCAAGTATCAGCATCTTCTACCATCAGCTACTGAAACACCAACACATCACACATACCATTCAGTATGTTCACTGTTTAAATTCTGAACTGAATGAATTATTTATAAACTTGTTATAAATGTTTTTTCTCACTTCCAGTAAAGAAAAACAGAAAGCTTTTGTAAAAAAGTGCGTCTTAAAGTGTTTATTTATGGAGAAAGTAAATAAAATCTTCTTGTAAACTCAGCTTCACAGATTGACATGTTGGTTGTACAGAGCGGTTTTCTCCAAAACTAGACGAGCAGGTCTAGTCCAGAACCGTTCCTGTTAAACACTTTTCTGTTTTTAGAGCTCGTTATTCTTTCTGACTCGCTTTAGTCTCCGGCTGCTGCTCCTCGCTTCGTATCGCACCTGTGTGCGCACCGCACAGCCCAATGTGCACACATCTGATTGGCTAAGGAGCCTTCGGTGATCTTACAGCGCAAGCTTTGCTGTTTAAAATAAACACAGTCAAAATTAAATCACTCTCAGTAGTTTATTGGTTTGGGTCCGCGTTGGACAACATCTGGGTCCAGATCCAGACCGCGGTCCACCTATTAGTGACCCCTGGACTACATCTTCTGAGTGTACAAAGTAATTAAACATGTCGGCATAAGTAACCTCAGGCCACCTTTTCATATCCATTCACTGTGTTAATAACCTGGGATGAGACAGTGTTGTCCCATACGAACTTCTTATTAGGCGTGTTTGATTTCACATGGCGGCGTGTTTGATTTCACACGGTGCCGTGCAGCCGGATTGCCGCCTGGCTCCGTGCGGTGCATGCCGGTTAGTTTTTTTTGTCTGACTTGAGTCGGCGCCACCGTCGCTTCACGGTGACGTACTACGTTAACATCTCGCGAGTGCGAGGAGCTGCAGGCTTCACACACAGTCTCTGCAGTTGCTCTCCACGAACTGCGCGAGCCGAGAGCCGGCTTGATGACGACAGAGCTTAATCCTCATTGGTCAGAAGCTCCGCAGACACCTCGGACGTTTAACTCCTTTTACTGTAAAATATATATCTCCTCTAAAACTCTTTAAAGACTCTACATTTACACTAATACTATTATATCTAGTAGCATGACAGTTCATTTTCATACAGTATTCAACATATTTCTATTTTCATAATTAGTATTTCAGATCATGAAGAGGCTAAAGTGCCGTAGATTTTTACTCTTATGATTTGTGAGTGTCTTTAAAAGCACTACTATTGTGTTTGGATCTATTTTTCTTTCTCCTCTTTCTAATTCTTTTCTTTCTTTCTACTATTTTTCTATTGCGTCCACTTCATCAGCCGTAAAGAGAGCAAACGCCTCGAGACCCGCCGTTGTTCACGTAGGCTGCAGATGGCGACCATCCGAATTGAGGGTCTTTTCTAACCTCCTCCCCTAACTGTGTTCGGCTGCTCTCGCTGACCACCAAGGCCAATCGCAGCTGTATCTCGAACAAGCCTATTGTCTCTCTGGTCCCCTCTCATGTAACTGTATTCTGTATAAGGTGGAAGAAACACTTGAAATTGTGTTGAAATTGATTTCAGCGTTCCCTTCAGCTGCAGTACCGAAATAAAACACCACAGCACATAAAGTCCGTGTCCTGTGAAAATAGCATTGTGGCATCTCTAATATAAGACCATATTTAAAGATGACATCATAACGTCACAGCCCTGAATGCAGACGGTGGGTTGTTTGGAAATGTAGTGTATTTGTAGGTTAAAATCAGATTCGATGTTATGTGGTGCACACCAAGTGTGCACCTGATGCTGTCAGGTGGGCAACAGATACAGACATGGTGTATTATTTCTGTAGTGCTGGTGCTCACCTGATATATGTATATGATGGTCAACAGATGCACAAAAAAAAACAAAAAACCACGTCCTTTCAGGAGGTCTGTAGAAATCGAATCAGCTGTGTTGCCTCTACAGGCTCACTATAGTTTGCTGTACTGACCAAGACCATGTTATTTGATGTACAAATGATTGTCATATTATAGATTATCAGACAATAGAGCTCTAATCTAAGAGACAGTTGATGTGACTTGCGTTCTCTAATGACAGGTTTTACATGGAATGTGGAAGAAGACTTCAGACCTGTGCCTGAGGCCTGGATTCCTGCGCACAGGGTCCAGCATGAGAATGGTCATCCGCTACCTGATGAACACGGTCATATCCCTGGTAAACTGTTTATTTTTACAACCTTCTGTTATAGATCATATGGTTCTCTCTCTCTCTCTCTCTTCCAGTTGTATGCGCTCCATGCGCTAGACATTTTTGTGTGTTCTACTTTAGCACGTCAAGCTATCAGGGATTTTATGAGGCGAGTAGGCATGTTGACATGTTATATTGGCGCTCATAAAACCGCTTTCAATTTGAAGGATGGGTTCCAGTCGAGAATACCAACAAGCAGTATTGTTGGCATTCCTCTGTGGTGAATTATGAAGATGGATTGGCTCTTGTTTTGAGGCCTCACCCTGAGGATGAAGGTCTGCTGGAAATTGCCAGCGTTCCACTGTCAGAGCTGATGGAGCAGACGCTGGAGCTCATTGGAACCAATGTCAATGGAAACCCGTATGGTAAGCATTTAACTGAGTGGGGTGAAAATCGGAACCGATAACCTGTAGCTGTTGTAATGGCTGGAGGTAGCGCAGTCTTCAAAAGTGGATATATGTAAGCAGAATGATTGAAAAAAGCTGCTTTTATAGAATGCGTTGGTAGCTCCATGCATGAGCAGTCTTCAAAGGTGGATATATGTTAGCAGAATGATTATCACTCCTTATCCTTACGATAACTACGAGGCTGAAATCCTTCCATTCCACTTGAAATGGTGTGGTGTTTACATCCTGACGCTGCCGTTCAGCTTCTTATTTGAGATTTTCCGTTCCACCAACAATTATTATAATGCTTAAGGCACCAGAATGGGACCATGGCATCACCTAGGGTGTAACATGAGAATTCGAAGAAGAAGCTGGTGGATATTCTTATTGGAAAACGTTACCAGCATTAAAAGGATAAGTACAATGTTTTGATGGTCTAAATCAGTTAATCGGGGTGAAGCAGTGATATTCCACTGGACATTACTAATATTAAAATCATAACACACGTTTGAAACACTGAGTTACTATGTCGTATATGATATATACATACTAGGTAGAACTGCTCAAAGGGTAAAATATATTGCTAAAACGTTTTCAGAATCCAAATCCTCGCTGTCAAAGAAAAGAAAATATGGAGAAGCAAAATAAAATTCAGGATTCTGTAGGTCCTCACAAAGGGAAAAGGATGGCTGGGTTTGGGGGTTCACTTCTACTTCTACAGTGGTGTAGTGTAACTTTACTGCTTTTTCATAGGATTGGGCAGCAAGAAGCATCCACTCCATGTTCTGGTGCCTCATGGAATCCTGCGGGTCAGAAATGCTCCTCCGGTGGAATACCAGCAGCTTTACTCCTGGTTCCAGGAGAGCCACGAGGGCCGTGTGGAGGGAATCGTTTGGCACTGTAATGATGGGACCCTCATTAAGGTAATGTCAGACACCACTTTTATTGTTTGTAGGCGTACGTGTTTCTACTACATCTCTCAAACTCTTAGCTCTCCTGATATTGGCTGTCGTTTCAGGTTCATCGGCATCATTTGGGTCTGAAATGGCCCGACGGCGACACCTTACTAAACTCCCGGCCTGTGGTCGTTCACGTGGACAGGATGGGGGGCGGTTCGGCAGGTTTGGGTGACTCACATAAGGACCTGTTCTTTGTCCTTTCCAGCTTCAACAGAGAGCATTTCAACTCCATCCGAGACATCCAGTTTGAAAGCTGATCACTTGAGGTGGACCAAGGAAATATGAAACATTCCTATATACTGTTCACCTTTTGCTTACAGCATAGTTAACCGTGTTTATCTTTGCCAACCCATAAACATTACCATGAGATTAAAGCTGCCTGTTGCAGTTCCTTATGAAACCCCTGTATATGAACCTAAGAACTAGAACAGTGGGCGCATGATGCGTGGTAGTGCAAACTTTAAACGGTGGATTCCTTCGCTCTCGATTTATAAGAGGGAGAGTTAAAATATATCTAATTTATTTGATACATTTGAGTTCTTCAGCACATCACTGTTACCAGAAATAAGTAAATGTATAACCTGATATGAATATAAAATAAATTCTACATGGAAAGTGATATAATAAAAGCATTTAAACAGCTGGATATTGCTGCAGACAGTCTCTGAGCTTTATTTATCTGAACTTCAGTGGCAATTTTAGTACTGTACATGTAACAGAGCTACTAAAAACCACATGTTCAATCATGTTCAAAAGCACAGCTAATTTGCGATGCACATACACCGATCAGTCCTAACGTTAACACCACCTCCTTGTATCTACACACATTGTCCATTATATCAGCTCCACTGACCATATAGTAGCAGTCCCAGACTGTAGTCCATCTATTTCTCTGTATTCTTTGTTACCCTGTGGGTCTTTAAGGACCACAACAGAGCAGGTATTATTTGGGTGGTGGATAATTCTCAGCACTGCGGTGACACTGATGTGATGGTGGTGTGTTTGTGTGAATTGTTTGAGTGCTGCTGGAGTTTCTAAACACTGTGTCCACTCACTGCCCACTCTAATAGACAAGTCTACCTTGCTGGTCCATCGTCCATCTTGGATGGATGGATGTTGCTGGTTGGTGGACTAGCAGCATCGTTGGTCCACGGGTACCAGCGCAACACACCAGCACCATGCGTGTCACTGCACTGCTGAGAATGATCTACCTGCTCTTTGGGGGTCCTGACCATTAAAGAACTGGGTGAATAAACACTGGGGGATAAACAGTGTATGCATAGAATCAGATGGACTACAGTCTGTGAGTGTAGAACTACAGAGCGCTCCTATATGGTAAGTGGAGCTGATCAAATGGACAATGTGTTTAGATATAAGGAGGTGGTTGTAATGACTCATCACTGGTTTAATGGTTGATCAATGTACATATACTTTCACGTAAAGAATTCTCACTAAAAAACAAATTCCAGTGCCATCATCCCCCACACACTGGGTGTACCCTACTTGGTCTTAAACGAGCCCTAAAAATAATTTAAGACTCAAACCGTCCTGTACAGATGCTTCTTGTTAGCTGAGCGATCTGTCTGATGGGATGTCCACTGCTACTCCGAAGCGCTCTGAAAGTTTTTTCAGCTGTTCTTCCAGAATGATGTTTTTCTTCACCTCCACATTGTAATTGAACTTCAGATCCTCAAGCTCCTCAAAGAATGTGGGGTCAAAGTTGGCCAGTTCTTTGGTCATCCTTTTCACTTCATCCTTTAAATATGAATGACTGTTAGACATCATGTTAATGTGAAACATTGCTATTGGATAAAAGACAAACGGTACTATGTTATATAAAATACCTGCAGCTGACTCTTTTCAGCATTGGCTGCTTTTATTTGGGCCTGAAGCTCTTTGTAGCCTGGAAACAGATTTACTGCAGGTTAATATGGTGTGCAGGCTTTGAATAAGACACAGATCATTCACTATAATGGTACCTGGTCCAGTTACTCTGGTTCCAAACTGCTCTTCATATTTCTTGATCTGCTGCAGAAGCTGAGTCTTTTCCCGCTCCAGCTGATCGTTTGCGAGTCTGTGAAATGCATGTCGTACAGTGAATGTGATGGATTACAGTGACTACAATTTGGATCACGATCAGCTGTTTTCGTTTACTTCCATAATAACCTTACATTATTGTAACATTACCTAACAGACTGAAACGCCCGAGCAAGCCCTTCATCTGTGGTTGCTTCTATGGGGACATTTTTCAAGAGTTCCATCTGCATAAAAATACCATAAATCATATATACAAAACAAAAATCATATATCTATATAAAAATATGAACATTTACTTTGAACATACTTGTTCCTTCAGCTGTATTATGGTACGCTGTGCTGTCTGCTCTTTCTCATAGGCTTCTGTGAGCTGCGCGTTGAGCTTTGAGAGACCAGCATTTTTCTTGGAGAGTTCACTCTCGAGCTCTTTCATTTTATTTTCAAATAGCCTGCAGGGAAATATGAGTTATTTGCTTTGATGGCTGACTTATATTGGTATGTGACTTATACCTAACCTCACGCAAATAAACACAAATGAGAGTCAGAGACCACCCTCAGTTTATTTTCCATTCGAGATTAAGATTAATTACATACCCTTTACATTTTAGGAGATAATTCTTTAGAGATTAGATATAAGGTCTGATATACCACCTAAACTGTTCCCATCAGATAAACCACACTTCAAGTATTCATCTTTGACAGAGAGAGGAAAAATTCAACTCCTCTCTGTCCAACTTTTCTCTAGTTGCAGGAATCAAGGTCCCATGATAGGATATGATATGATATCATGATATGATAACATCATGATACATAAGTCATAATATAATATTATTGTGATTTTAAGCATTTTACAACATGCTGAGACTTTGCAATAACATACTGTGATATACTGCAATTTATTATCTTTATCAGCTGCAAATTGTGTCGGTCACCAATTTATATATTAAAATATCAGTGCTTGTGGTTATACTGCCACACAAACTACTGCAGTGTTATGCTGTATTGATTGTTCCCCCCCCAACCCTGTTTTCCATGGTCAGAACAATAGATTTAACGACCCCTGAGCCCAGACTGCCACATTAACAGAAAGTGTTTGGTATAATTGTTCTCTAATTGAATTAACATTCTGAAACTAAACTTTGGAGGTGTTAAAATATCTTTACAAATGTTTTTGTAAAACTTAAAGTACCCTGAAAAGAATGGAAGCTGTAATAAAGACAAATAGCAAACACACTGAAAACTGAAATATATCATAACATAGTTTTTGAAGCTTGTGTCTAATCTTGTGTTAACTATTCCTGCTGTTATTTTCCCCTCATGAAGCTAAAAAAATAAATAACTTGCATATAATAGCTGTTCGGACAAGATATTAAATAAAAGAAATGATGGTCTCAGTCTTTTCAGTACCTATCAGCCGTATCCATCAGCAAGACACATGAGTATTAATATCACATTTGGTTTTAAATATCTTATCGTCTATAATTAAGTATGATTAGTATAGTACCTCGTCACGACTGTAGATTTCCAGCTCTTGCTATCTGCCCTCTCTAACGAAGGCCCCTTAGACTGAGCCAGAAGGAGCTTCTGGATGGTCTCCTCAAGCTCTGCCCTTAGCTTCTCATTTTTTACCTCTAGGCTGGCCTTTTCCACTCTCAGCCTCTCTGCAGCCTCAGATTCCTGTATCGGAGTACAAAGCCCCTCTTTCAATCCAAATTATAAATTATTTTGACACAGCCTGAATGCTTTAGTTTAAGAAAGTCTAAAGCCAAATGCTGCAAAGCCTCACCTTCTTGATAGCCCTGCGCAATTGCTCATTTTCCATCACAATTTTCTCCATTCCTTTCGCTTTTGATTCAAGCCTTGTTGTCAGCTCAGTTTCCACTTTCCTCTTCACCTGGGCGTATTCAGCCTGCACCCAGAAAACAAGTAAATCAACTGAATTACCAATACAATGATCAAGATGACTTCTACGACTGCGTTATTCGTTGTCTTGGCTGATTATCTACAATTCAAGTAAAACTGAACCTTCAGTCTCTCATGTTCTCGTTCCAGAGTGGTTAGCTGCTCTTGTGTGGTGGTGGCGGAGCTCTTTTTCAGACTCTCGTTCTCTCTTTGCACCTTCTCCACCACCTTTTTCATCAGTGCAATGGTCTTCTCCAGCTCGGGGACTGTCTTCCCACTCCGTCCAGACTGCATGAGAAGGTGGCAGTGGTCAGCTCTGAGAAAGCATTCTCTAGCCAAATTCTCTGTTTACCATACTGATAGCAGCATCGCAAAGATGTTAAACAACACAGGCAAGCCTGCGCACCACAGATGTTTTCAATAGAAAACTCAAGACTGGGTGACAGATACTGAGACCTACCCCACGGACGTGCCCCAGCTTCTTTTCCACCTCTGCTTTTTCCTTCTTCAGCACATCGCACATCTCTTTGAGGTCGGAAACCTGATCCTGTTGATGAACGGTAATGGGATATTGTCCTCAATGTGCCACACTGTGCTATATTCAAAGCAAGATGTGTTGTGGAAACGCCTCTAGGGGCTTGTCCTGGTTGATTTTAAGAAAGATGTTGCTGGTTATGAATGACATCAAGCGAACGCTAGTTAGCGCTAAGCAAATAAGATGAAGCTAACTGGTTTAGTAGCTCATTCAACTCACAAGCTGCCAATTACCAACATTGGGGAGAGAGAATTGCCTTCATGTCAATTAAATTGGGAATGGATTTGGGAAAGCACCCCCCTATTAGTAAAAATTTAGTACACCTCTTAATTCATTATAAAGTTATCCATAAAGCTTATGCCACCCCCTATACTTTATTTAAAATGAAACGACTGTCTAGTCCTCTTTGTCAGAATTGCAAGCCAAAGGTTGTAGGTACTTTGGTGCATATGTTTTATGATTGTGAACCAGTTGCTAAATTATGGGACTTGGTTATACATGTGGTGTCAATTCTAAATAACAAACCTCTTATATCTAATATTTGCCTGCTGAATGATGATTATCTTCTTAATCTCACTCTAAGTCAGCTGAGAGTGTTGTATACAGCTTCAACCGCTGCCATAAAAACCATCCTTAAATCATGGTTTAAGGCAGGTATTTAGCTTGAAAGGTTGTGGTTCACAGAATTTAAAAACATTGTACTGCTTGAGCGCTCTACTGCTAGGATTACTTAATGACTGGTCATGTGTTTTTGATAGATTGTTGGCTTTAAAATTCTGACATTGATTGTAACAGGGGTTTGTGTAGGGTTGGATTTTTGTTGGATTCTTTTTTTTTTACAATCTTTCTCATTTAATTCTGCAAAACCTGGCGTTTGTACATAGTTCTTTGGCTGCTCGTTGTTTTTACTACTGAAAAATAAAAATTTTGATCACAAAAAAAAGATGAAGATAACTTGGTCCACTCTCTGTTAGCATGCTTGGGGATTCATTCAGTGAAGAGTAAGAAGCTCGCCGTACCTTAAGACGGGGCAGGTCTTTGTTGGCCTGCTCTAGCTGAAAGCGAAGCTCCAGGTTCTCTGAGGACAGTTTGAGGTTCTCTTTCTGCAGCTCATGCTCCCTTTGGGACGGCGTGCCAGAGCCCCGGCCGGATGTCTGTGCAGCAAGTCACATCACGTTAAACATGGAAATAACAAATCAACGGCAATGAAGTCAATAAGCATTTCTGGGGTTTTACAAAGTACAGTACAGCTGTGGGACACTGACAAGGAACAGCCTATGGAGCAGGAAGCCTATGGAGCTATGAGGCTGACTTTCAGGAGCTGGTATCTCTCTTGATGGAACACCCTAAGGTCAAGTACCTTGCAAAACTTGGGTGGTTTGTCTTTGCTATGTCTCCCCTGTTCACCTCCATCATTCATGGCAGCCCTTGATTGTACTGGGCTGAGGCCACTCTCTTTAGAGGTATATTCACTCTCTGGCATGCCAAGAATGCTTTGGTGGTCTTCTGTAACAACAGTACATGCGTCCCCAACATGCTCTGCGATGGAGGCATCTTCTGTTGTCTCCATGGCTGGGTGCGCAAGTGTGACCCCATTATCCAAAGCACTCAGTCTTTGCTGTTCTGCGGAGGGACTCTCTGCTTCTGACTCTTTCTCTTTACCACTACGGGACTCTTCCAGGGCTGATTCTTCCTCAGTCACAGACGCTTCCCTTTCTTTCGTGTGTTGGTCAGTTGCGCTCTGCTCTTGCGCATGGAGTTCTTGTTCTTCTGGCCTGTCTGCTTCTGTTGAGTCTTGCTCTGTGGAAGCTGTCTCAGGTTTCTTCTCATCCTCCTCAATTTCAGTATCTTTCATTTCGGAATCTTTTGCATGCTGGCATTCTTGATCCTCTTTGATGTCCCCATGCTCTTTTTGCTCAACCCTAGGCTCGTCTAAAGTTTCACCATCTACTTCTTTCCCATCATTCTCCTCGCCATCACACTTGTCAGTCCCTGCCAGGTCTTCGGATTCTAGTTCCGTGCTGCTCTCTTGGGCAGGAATTAATTTGTCTCCACTTTCTTCTGCAGCTGCGTCGTGTTCAGTTTGAGTTCCCACGACCGCCATGACTGTCTGCACCTTTGGCACTGCGTTAGGCTCAGCTGTCATCTGCTCGTAATGTCCTTGTGGATGGGAAAGTTTGCTGTTGCTTAATGAGGAAGACTGAGTATTTTCATCTTGACTGTCATGTGTGACTTCAAGGGTCATAGAGTGAGGAGCCTTCGGAGACAAGCTTAATTGGGAGGACGAAAGCTCACTTTTATCCTTTGTAAGCGAAAGTTGGAAAAGAAGGAAAAGTGAAATCATGTGAGAAAAGTAAAAGGAAGGCTTCAGACCGTGAGGCTAACGTAGTAAATGAAAGGAAGTTGAGACAACGTTGGCCTGTCTCACATAGACCTAGTCTGTAAAACATGGGTGATGTAGCATGCGACTGTTACAGCTTGCATATCATCACTGTCCAATGAAAAACATAAATCTCCATATATATTTTTTTAACACATAATTAATTTTTAATTTGGAACAACATTCATTCAACAATGTTTTTTTTTTTGTTACATCTTTTAAGTATTTAAACAACTCCCCCCACTTCCACCCAACCCTAAACATGGAGCCTTCAGTTACAGAAATAACTGAAGGCTCCAATTATATTAAATAAAAGAAAAAAAATAATAATCATAAAAAAAATAAAAAAATAAAATAAAAAATAAATTATAAAAAAACAAAAAAACCAGTATGCATATTACATCTGTATGCCCTCTGTAGATATATACATAATTAATAGAATGAAAGTTAAAGCACGGCACATTCTTATTTGATAGATGTTAGATTTAAGGAGGTAGGAGATCAGGTCTTGATTCTAGAAATATTATAAATGAATCCCAAATATTATGAAAAAGATGACTTTTTTGTTTAATTGTGTACGTAAGTCTTTCAATCGCTAAACAGGAAGACAGTTCGTTACTCCACACATTCAAAGAAGGACAATTAACACTTTTCCAATGTTTGGCAATAAGATGTTTCGCATGTAGTAAGCAGAGGTTAAGCAGATTACATGTGTTCTCAGAGCAAATGTTTCTGGTATCAGTCCCAGAATGCAGATCTAAATCTCCATTTTTTGACGATTTTTTTTTACATTATTTGAACACACCAATGGTTGTTTACAATGTGTGAAAATTTCATGATGAATAGCCCAATAGAAGTGCTCCAAAATAGCTTGGGAAAATTTCATTGACTTACACTGAAAGTAAAGTATGTTTTCGGTCTCTCCTTTAAAGTAGGAATTTAGGAGATAATTGTTTTTCACTGGACAGCAATAATAATATTAATATATTGTATTAAAATATATTTTAATACACACACCACTGAACAGTGCAGCAAACTTATACTGGAAATTGTCAGCACCTAAGGACGCTGTACTGACGTCCTTTTTCCAAACAAATAGTCAATGAGTTGCTTGATAAGCACATAACTTATAAACAGAAATTCGACTTCCGTGATCCATTTAGGTCAGGCTCAGTAACCCTGAGCAATGAAATAGATAGAGCTGTCGTGGTATGTTTTTATTTTTTAAAATAATAATCGAATAGTCTTTATTTGCATATTCGCAGTGCAAGTCAACATCAACATTTCTTTTTCTAATCACATGGAATGCATCCACAGTGGAGTACAAACAAAACTTTTTCCTAATTTCCTAAGTCTGTCTTCTGTGGTTTGTTATGTTGGGCATGAGTTGGAAAAGGCCATCCATCCCTGCACAAGCAGCAAAATGAAAAGCAGAGGGAGTATATCTTACTTGACAAATAGCCCCTGTCTGTACAGCATTAGCCATTGTTGATTAAAGTGTTCCTTTAATGAGATCAGGAGTGAAATAAATGAAAAGTGTTTCCTTTTTCTTTATTTGTGTGGTAGCTTGTATATGAGAAAGTGTGTAGAAAGAAAGAAAGAATAAGAGGGGCTTACAGAAGGTCTGGATGGAGGTTCTTTTGCCAGCTGAGACTCGAGAGAATGAAGCCTCTCCTCCAGATAGTGGTTCCTGATGTTCATGTCCTCCATCGCAGCATCCCGAGGTAAAGCCTGTTGCTGTCTGAACAGTAAACATGAAGTCCTAACTGTAACACCGTGACTGTCCCTGATACACCTTGTCTAGTTATTGCATAAATACAGTTACAACAGATTAGACCACAATCATCTAACACAACAACAAACAGAAGATTGGAAGGTAAAGTCAAACATACTTAATCATTTCGATCTGCTGCTCCAGCTCACAGTTCCGTTTTGCCAGCGCCTCGATCTCTTTGTCAGTCTCAAGAGTCCGTGCACCTACAACCTGGTCAGCGGTCACTCCCCGGCTTTTCAGCTTCTTCTGCAGACCCACCTTCTCTTGCTCAAGCCTGCGCAGAATAAGGTACAGCACAAGTGAACACTTGCATTGCTTTGTTTTCATCATCAGATATGAAGTATTTCCAATGAAAATGAAGGGGACTTTGGTATGCGACCTTCCATAGAGCTCTTTCAGGGTAGTTAACTGTTTGGAGAGGGAGTCTGTCTCTTTCTCCTTCTCCTTCAAAATGTTTCGGACTTTCTCCACTCTGGCTTGCCACTTTTTGCTCTCCTCCCACCTGACCAGTTCGGCTTTAGACGACTGCAAGGACAGAGGTCAACACATTATCTGCAAAACTCATTTTAACTGTACAAATGGGGGAAAAAACAAAAAAAACCCAAAAAAAAACATATATATATATATATATATATATATATATATATATATATATATATATATGAATATTATACCTGACCCTTGTTTCTCAAAAGCATCAGCAATATTACCACATTCGGTAGTGTTAAGTAAAAAAACACAACATTTGCACAAAACTTAACAAGTAACTTTAAACAATAAACCAAAAATAAAATAAATGATTAGACAATTAAGATCTTATTCTGGGACTTTCCAGCTGGAGGAACGCCCAAACATTTGCATGTCACCATTATGTTCTGTTGTAAGTTAATCAAATATAAAGTAACTGTGTCTTAGCATTTGCAGATTTATTGATAGGAATTGTATTTATTTAATTACTTTCAAGAAATTAACAAAACAATCGCTCGTCTGCCTTCCCTTGCATGTGAACTTGAGTAACATCCCGATCATAATCCATAGAGTTTACCATGATGTCGGCCCACCCTTTGTAGCTATAACAGCTTCAACTCCTCTGGGAAGGCTTTCCACACGCTTTAGGAGTGTGTTTATGGGAATGTTTGACCGTTCTTACACAAGCGCATTAGTGAGGTCAGACACTGATGTTGGACGAGAAGGTCTGGCTCGCAGTCTCCACTTTAATTCATCCCAAAGGTGTTCTAGCAGGTTGAGGTCAGGATTCTGTGCAGGTCAGTCAAGTTCTTCCACGAACTCACTCATCCGTGTCTTTATGGAGCTGTCCAAACTGTCCCCACAAAGTTAGGAGCATGATATTGTCCAAAGTCTCTTGGTCTGCTGAAGCTTTAAGAGTTCCTTTAACTAGAACTAAGAGGCCGAGCCCAACTGAAAAACAACCCCACACCATAATGTCCCCTCCATCAAACTTAATATTTGGCCCAATGCAGACCAGTACCGTTCTCCTGGCAACTGCCAAACCCAGACTCGTTCATGGGATTGCCAGACGGAGAAGCGTGATTATATCACTCCAGAGAACACGTCTCCACTGCTCTAGAGTCCAATGGCGGTGTGCTTTACACCACTGCATCTGACGCTTTATATTGCGCTTGCTGGATGCAACTGCTCAGCCATGGAAACCCATTACATGAAGCTGTCTATGCTCTGTTCTTGAGCTGATCTCGAGGTCACATGAAGTTTAGAGGTCTGTAACAATTGACTCTGCAGAAAGTTGGCTGTGCACCATGCTGCTCAGCATCCGCTGACCCACTCTGTCATTTTGCTGTTGCTTCCAATCGCTTCCACTTTGTTTTAACACCACTGACAGTCGACTGTGGAACATTTAGTATAGAGGAAATTTCACGACTGGACTTGCTGCACAGGTGGCATCCAATCATGGTACCCCAGAGTGACCCATTTATTTTACAAATGTTTGTAGAAGCAGTCTGCGGTTCAATGATTTGGATGGGAGAGTGAATACTTTTGGCAATATAGTGTATGTGCACACTCACCTGACAGCTGATTGGACTGACTTTGTGTGCTCACCTTGTCATCCTTTACTGTGGTCTTTCTTTCCACAGGCTCTGGTAAACTCTTCCTGTCCAGCTCAGACTCCAGCTTTCGGATCTTCTTCTGCAGAGCCTCTACAGAGTGGCCCTTAACTTCGCTTTCAGTTTGACCCTGAATCACACAAACATTTTTGTATTAACGTATTCAGATAATGATTTAGCTAGATTACCGCCCTGACATTGGCACAAATACACTTTAATCCACACCAGTATTCAGTTGATACAGATTTTTTTAAAAAGTATATATATATATATATATATATATATATATATATATATATATATATATATATATAAGGGCTACTGAACACTCATGAACAGTATTCACACAGACACTGTGTTAAGCAGGCTGTTCCCAGTCGGACTCCTACAATACATATATTTATCTTTATCGATTACGAAATTACATCGATTAGCATAACGTGCGTTGATGCGTCTCAAAGAAAGCATGGATTTATCCGAAACGCAAGCTGCAGCTACAAACAATCACTCGTGTAAATCTAAAGTTGTGAAACTCGAGTCAGAGCGTAGACTTTTAGATCACGTGCGTTTAAGGCACTGTTTAATACATCAAGTCTAGGATGGCCGTGCCTTTTCCTCGTGCCTCTGTGTCACCCTCAGAGCTTTGGACTGTGTCCGATGAGGTGAAGAGTGTTGTCGCTCACGTTAACGATTTCTATGTTGTTCTCACTGCTCGAGTGTGAACGCCTGCAGTAACCAAACTACTAGCACGCAGGTTAAGCTGCCGCTACGCCTACACTCTGTTCTGTGTGCTTCAACCAAACATGAAATGACTGGAACTCTAGTTCAGCCAGCTATTCTCATTTTCATTGGCTGTTCGTGTTGTCTCTCAAAACATGGACGGAACTTAATTCTATCTTCTTTCTATCGACTACGTCTTATAGTTCTATCCAGGAAAAGTAATTTCGCGATAATTATCGTTATCGTTTTATCGCCCAGCCCTAGCTCAGACCCTTAGAAAGGTCACAGAGGAAAAAGACATGAATAGCAGAGCATTGTCTAGACACATTCACTGCTATAAAATGACACTCTGCCTGACCTGCAGGCCACTGCTGAGCCTCTTGACTTTCTGCTTAAGCTCTTCCAGCTGCTCTTCCAGAGTCTCTCTCTCATTCTGCAGCCTGCTCTGGCTCTTCTGACTCTTTTGCAGCTCCTTGTTGAGGTTCTCTACCTCGTCCTTCAGAGAGCTCTCTCGAGTTTTGGCAGCTCTCACATTTTCCTTCCAGCCCTGTAGCTCCTCACTCAGCTCCTTCACACGGGCCTGGCAGTGAAGGCACAAAAGTACAAAGTAAGTACATGTAACTTCTCCGAGATCGATTATTCTGAAGGTCCACTTTTTTCGTGGGTTGTATAAACAAACCTTGGACTCTCAGCCAGTGTTTTCTCCTAATAAAAGCATGTCCGAACGAGGATCACCAGGCTTACCCTAAAATGCTGTGTGTATGCCTTCACCATCTGTTTCCAAAATGCTGACCTTGAGTTCTTTGGTTTGCTTGTCCACGATCTGCTGAATGTTAAGGGACTCCTCCTTTTGAGCTGCGTTCGCCATGATCTGCTGCTCGGCGTGGGAGGTCATCTCTGCACGAAGCTCCAGTAGAGCTTTACTGAGAGCCTGCATACAAAGAAATAGATACATGAATAGACAGCTGGGCTTTTCCTTCATGCAAACACTCCTACAACAAAGCCCGGTAACTGATGTAAATGTACAACTAGCACTTTCTTAAATATCATAGTGTGAGACACTTAACTCTTACAATACGTTGCAACATTGAAGTAAGAGCTATTATCATAATTTTTCCTATGTTCTTTCTGGAACCTGATCGTGAAAAATTGTACCTTCTGTTGCTTCTCCTTGAGGGCCAGCTGGGCCTTTAGACGCTCAACCAGGTTCTTCATCGTGTTGCTCGGTGAGCGCACGTTAGCCTCTTTCTGAGCCTCCAACTCGGTTCGTAGATACTGCAGCTCTTTCTCCATCAGGGACAGCTGGGATCTCAGCTCTTCAGCCTCCTGAGACATGGCCTTTATCTGGGACGAATGTTTCTCCTCCAGCCTGGGGGAAAAAAAGCAAGTTAAAAATCACCAGAACTGCTGATCGGAGAGGAGATGCAGATCTTGCCAGTGCCAGTGCGATTCTTTAAAGCAGGGGTATTTAATTAGAGTTCTGTAAGGTCCAGTTAGGAGAAATTTCCTCAGGCCAAGGTCCGGACCGTCATCACTTCTAACCTATGATCAGTGTTATGATTCAGTGCCATATCTAGTGTCAGCATTTTATGTCTTCAGCAATTGAAAAACAAACTAATTACAAATACAGTTCAGTTTATTTCCCCAGTATTCATTGTTTTAAATGCTGAACTGAATGAATTATTGATGAAACTTCAAATAAATGTACAAACAAGGACTATGTTAAAAATGCCTTTGAAAAAAACTGCTTATTTATATTTAAAAAAGTAAATAAAATGTGCAGTCTTCTTGTTAACTCAGTTTCACATCTTAACAGTGTATTTCCCTCGTGTAGTTCTCTCTCACACTTTCTCTTGTTCAGTTAGAAAAGTGAGCTATTGGTTGTCCAGCCAGGATTTTAAATCTGGGCTGAAATTGTGTCAGGACCATCCTCACACACATGAGATATACGGGTCGTTCTACGGGCCGTAGGTGTGAGTGTCTGTTGGCCATGAGCGGAAGACGATGGCTGTATGGATATGAGATACATGTTGCTTTAAGTTAGGTCTCAGAACCTATGAGACATGTTGGTTTGGAACTCCCTGTGGGAGAATAAACGTTAACGTCTTGGTCCATTCCTGGTTAAAAAAAATCTTTTTTCAGAGCACGCCGTCTGAATGCGCCTTTCCTTCCGGCTCGCTTTACTCTGCGACTGCCGCTTCTCGCTTCGTACCTCGCCTGTGTGCACGCCGCCCTTCCGAATCTACACAGATCTGATTGGCTGAGGAGCGCGTTTGGTGATTTTACTATGCACGCGATTGGTCTGTGAGGTAACTGCGCTGCAATGCCCGAGTGAAGCATGGGGGCGGATCAGTGATGGTTTGGGCTGCCATATCATGGCATTCTTTTGGCCCAATACTTGTGCTAGATGGGCGCGTCACTGCCAAGGACTACCAAACCATTCTGGAGGACCATGTGCATCCAATGATTCAAACATTGTATCCTGAAGGCGCTGCCGTGTATCAGGATGACAATGCACAAATAAACACAGCAAGTCTGGTGAAAGATTGGTTTGATGAACATGAAAGTGAAGCTGAACATCTCCCATGGCCTGCACAGTCACCAGATCTAAATATTATTGAGCCACTTTGGGTTGTTTTGGAGGAGCGAGTCAGGAAACGTTTTTTCTCCACCAGCATCACGTAGTGACCTGGTCACTATCCTGCAAGAAGAATGGCTTAAAATCTCTCTGACCACTGTGCAGGACTTGTATATGTCATTCCCAAGACGAACTGACGCTATATTGGCCGCAAAAGGAGGCCCTACACCATACTAATACATTATTGTGGTCTAAAAACAGGTGTTTCAGTTTCATTGTCCAACCCCTGTATATTACATCTCACAATTTTTTGTTTAAAAAGTCAAGAAAATCAGCTTTGCCCTGCTATGCTAACAGTTTTGCCACATTCTCTAACTCATAAGTGTTTCCAAAATCATACTCTGACCACTTCATAGTTTTTTGTTGAAAAAAAATTTCAACTCCCTGTCCGGCAGTATTGAATTGGCACAGTATTGGTCTGTTATCCATATGCCGTCAGTCCCTCTAGCTGTCAGACTCACTTGGCCGCTTGCGCTGCGTGCTCTTTCGCCTGAGAAGCTGTGGCCTGTCTCTGCTTTTCCAGTTCAGCAGTCAGAACCTTCAGCTTGTGAGTTAGGGATGAGAGAGATGTGTCCTGCTCTGCCACTGTCTGCTCCATTTCAGCCAGGCGTGCCAGCTGCTTCGTGGTGGGCACGGAGATGGTGGGCTTCTTCATTAGCTCCTACAGAGTGGAGCCATATGAGGAGTCAGTCTAATAGCTAGCATGGTTCAGATTGTGGAACTGAAACTGTATTTTTATGGGAAATACATATTGGTGCTTGCTGTTTTACTGGGATTTCCTGTGACACAGTAGCTAAGGTAATAAACTGCAAGTGTTAAAATGTCAAGGCACACTTGCTTACACAGTAATGTATTTTAGCCCACTCTTCAGCTTGGAGACATGTGGTTTAAGATAGAATTGACTAGGGACATGCCTTGTTACGATCTTTGACCACTTCAGCCTTACACTATATGGTATATAGCTATCTTTAGGACTGAGAGCGACAACTCACCAGAGCAGTCTGTTTGAAGCGGTTCAGAGATGTATCTGTGTGCAGGTCCAGTTTCTGGAGCAGGCTCCTCACTTCCTCCTCATGCTTTTTTGCGGCTTCTTCTTGCTCCTGTTAGAGGAAGACATATGCTGTTCTATTATAGATTATATTACCTCAACGGCGGCAGCGTGACGGTGGCAGTGTTATGGTCGGAGTACGGTACTGGTCTGATTAGGGTATGAATACATCCTTGTAGATCACGTACACCCATAGCTGATCGTTATCCAGCAAGACAATGCGACACGTCACATGGCTAGAAATGTCCCACATTGGTTGGAAGAGCTGACCAAGACTTCCAAGTGCTACCCTGAAGCCCTAATTCCCCAGACTTGAACCTAATTGAGCATCTGTAGTGTTGTATCTTTGTTTTTTTGCCATCAGAATGAAGAGGGAGACCAGTGCAGGGTTTAAGCTGTTTATTCAAAGGGCTTGTGGTACTTCTCTCACACTGTTGCTCTGAGCTCTTACACCCTGGTCTGCCCTGGTCCAACCTGGTCCAACCTGGTCTGCCAAGATGACTGTACCTGCTTGGTCTTTTATGGCCCTGGCTTTGTGCTTTTTTGGGCCCATCAGTACACCTGGTCAGTCGTTATTCTTTTGGGTAGAGCGGTTCTCAAATAGAAGTTCCGAAGATAATGCTGCAGTGTATATGGCTCTATATGGCAGGGGTCCCAAAAAGCCCTGACCTTCCTGTGAGCTCGGAGCCTTCTGTCTAAACATATTAATACAAGCTATAATATAATCTATGGATCCTCCCCTACGTGCCATGCAGCAGCTGTGGGATGCTCTGCAGTCGGCATGGCTCCAGATACTTGTGACAACCTACCAAGACCTTACTGAGTCCCCCACCCCGTCTTGCTGCTGATTGCAATACACATGGCAGTTGCTCTGGATGTTAGCTGGTGCTCATAATAATGTGACACGACTGTGTATATGTACTTTTTGGGCTTGTCTTCTTTTATGTGTCAGATTTAAAAATCACTTAGAATCTTGAAAGATCTGTTACAAAGCAAGGAGCAATATTTTTCTCCACAGGAAAGCTACTCGTCACTGATGCTTAAAACATTGATGTCTACTCAGTACAAGTGATATTATAAAGATGGAT
This sequence comes from Megaleporinus macrocephalus, assembly GCA_021613375.1. Taxonomy (NCBI): domain Eukaryota; kingdom Metazoa; phylum Chordata; class Actinopteri; order Characiformes; family Anostomidae; genus Megaleporinus; species Megaleporinus macrocephalus. Next base: position 9,648,469 of record CM038713.1, on the reverse strand, counting down.
GATGTGGAACACATGGAACTTCTGGGAATTGTATTATCTGTTTGAAATCATAAAAACCTGACTAAATTCACGGCATATTGTATTGAGGTTCTTGAATCTGTTTCAGGAGATAATTTGATGCATTCTGTCCATTTTATGTATGAAACTTGTATATTAGGGGGAGGGAATGGGGTGAGATGTATTGGCTCAAGATTATTGATGGCTTGCCTATTTCACTGTTCCTTTTAATCTAAAGCCTTGCGAGGGCACAGTCAGACAGCTTGCCCTCCTCTGCATAGCTATAGTAAAGTAAATGTTAATATTTGACCCATTCTATGGCACATTTTGCTGTCACAGTAGGGTTCATCTTCTGCTGCACCCACTGCTCATACATGCATCTAGCCCTCAGTCTTCAAAATAATATTTACTGGATCACTGAAGCCTTAGAGGAGCTCATCCTAAAAGAAGACACCAGTGTGTAATCCTATTTAAACATATGTGGTTAACTTTTAAATATGCTTTCATTTAGACAGAGTCATTGCTAATACTAATAATGAATGAAAGTTAACCGCTATGCAAGAGAAACAGCCAACATATACATGCTTTTATTCACTTTTTGCTATAATAGCAGTTTTGGGCTATTACAGTACCTGTCTAGCCTTGGCTAGAAGGTTCAAATACTTCTGAAGAACCTCCTCTTTCTGGTCCAGGCGGCACTGCAGGTTGCTGATGGTCTGATGGGCGATCTTCAGTGCAGGCTTGCTGTCCGAGTCCTCTTGCTTGCTAAGGTCAGCGAGGAGCCTCTCCCGCTCAGCAACGGCAGGAAGGCGGAGTCGCAGCTCATTGACGACCCGGTCTCGTGCCAGCACGTTCTGCTCTGCCTGCCACAGTGCTGCCTCTTTTTCTTTCAGCTTCTGTTTACAAAACAAGAACAACATAGGACAGTGACCAACGTCACGAAACATCACAACATGCGTTGTGTGGTTGTGAAGACCTTTAGCTGCGGATGTCCACCTTGAGTCCACTTTTATAGTTGAAACTGTTACAGAGATGCTTTAGTCCGACCCTCAGACTGTTCATCAGTAAATACTGTACTACTGACCTCCTCCAGAGTTTTGCAAGTGGCTTGTGTCTCCAGGATGGTGCGAACGTGTTCCTTGATTTTACTCAGAGCGTAGTCCAGTTGGTGGGCAAGAGGCTGCTTTGGATCTGGCAGAGAACCTGTTGCTTCTTCAAACTAAAACCAAGCAAATGAAAAACAACATGCAATTTAGGTGAAAGCTAAGCAATATGCAAAGCTTTTAGTGCACAATAAATATTAAATTAAAAGATAAAAACTGTACATTTAGAAGAAAATATTAACTTAAATGTGCAATCCAAAAGAAAATAAATAGTTTAACCCTTTCATACATGGTGTCCACGCTTGTGGACAGTTAATAATAGTTCAATTTAAAGCATATTAAATACATTTCCCCCTTCAAACAACTAGATGGCAGAATTATAAGTCTCACTGCTCCAGTGTAACAAAATTCTCCTGAATTCTATTGTACTCTTAATAGCTGAGGCTTAGAATCTAGGATTACGGACAACAATAAGAATGCAAAAAAATGTCTCTGGTATATCTGTTCAAAGTTTCTACTCAGGTCAAATCAGGTAAAACAAATATTTGTGTGTCAAACAGACTCTAATGAACATGATTTGATACATTAAACTTCTTTTCCTTTATTTTAGATGTTTTTATGGCTTCACATATGTGGACATCAAGCAACAAAAATGCTATAAATATAAAAATGCACCATTTATATGTTATAGTTTTTTTTATATGTTGTGTAGATGTATAAAAGTAATACATTTATATAAATTTAGAGTTGTGTGACATCTGTGTCCAATATCAAGTTTCTCTCTGTCCAGACTGTTTTGAGGGATTTCACAGCAAGAAATAAGAGTACTGTAACAAACAGGTCTTGCTACCGCTGGCCGCCTTTATCTATCACAGATTTGCAGCAAAATTCCAGCTGGAAAAGCTTTATTAATGTTTCTATTGATTGTGCTTTCAGAAGGCTTTTAACAGAACCAAAATTATTTTATTTTATTTTATGAAAAGAGGAAACCTCACAAATGTTCTAATATTTTGCACTTTATATGTTAAAGTTACAAAAAAGAAGCTTAAAATTCAGAATTGTTTGTAGAAAACGTTAGTTTTATACTATAATACATTTAAAAGTTCAAGAAAGATTTGAGGAAAAATATAAGCATTCTTGGAAACATTTCAGATGTTTTTAAAAATCGTATGTTCTGATGTTTTTAATCCGCTAATGCATGATGTGACCAAGCAAATGAAAAACAACATGCATTTTAGGTGAAAGCAACCGTTTTAGCCAGCTGATGTAATGGAAAGAGAATCATACACTGTCACAAACAACAAGAACAAAGGTGAGCCATCCCTGCTCCCCCACCCCACCCAACCAACACACGCACACAAAAAAAAACAGTCCATAAAATGAAACAGAGTACATTAAATGTGATCCTGATGTGAAATGGATGGCTACAGGGTGAGTGAACTGCAGACAGCACCTTCTGCGTGGAACTAATAATTTGGCTCTGCTGTTTCTCATAGACGTCCAGTTGCCGCTCCAACTCCACTTCCCTCTGATCCCAAGACAGCTGCCGCTCTTCTAGCAGCTGGGAGAAAGGAATCAGACTCCTTCACACAGGGTAATAAATATATAGTATCACCTACATAAACTACTTTATAACCTACTTTTATGGTTATAAAATAAGTTAGAATTCTATTACAGGGCTTTGAAGTTGGTCTTTTGTAGAGTTTTAAGTTATTTCTACATAATTTAAAAGAGCAATTGGCTGTCGTACGTTGTTCTGCTGCACCAGATCTTCCTCCAGGCTGCTGATGGTGTGCTCCTGCTCAGCCACCATGTTCTTCAGGTACCTGATCTCCTCCCTCTGAGCTCCCAGCTCCCTGTTTTTCCTCAGTTCCTGCAGACGAGCTTCCTCCAGCTTCTTATGCCATTCGTTCACCTGCACAGGATAGGACGGGGAACACTCTCTCGCTGAGCTGAACATATTCACACTGCCGATAAACTGCTGCGCTAGTTTAACAAATAAAACCATTTAACTTGATCTGAAATGCTAGTTTAAGACAAGTTTTGAACCGGACAGGAAACTGAAATACTCTGGCATTTAGAACATCATGGATGGTTTACTAATACCTTCTGGGCTCCTTTAGCGTCCTTCAGTGTTGCCATGAGTTCCTCAAGACCTTTCAGTCGGAGCTCCAGCTCCTGTGCTCTCGTCTCTGCCGTCCTGCGCTCCTCTTGTGCCATGCGTGCCTCCTTTCTGGCCTTCACTCTGTCCTCCTGCAACTGCAGCATGGTGTTGGAGAACTTCTCCTGCTGGGCAAGAGGCAGGGCTCCGGAGAACTGCGTGCGGAGGGCCTGCAGGGCATGGCGGAGGTGACGGGCGCGCTGGCGTCCCTCTTGCCGCGCGTGCCACAGTGCCTGCTGCTGAGCCTCGAGCTGTTGCTCTGCCCTCAGTGTCTGAGCCTCTAGCTTCCGCAGACGCGCAGTGGAGGCCTCCAGCTTGCTGACGGCTGCTGTCTCACTCAGCTGAAGGGCCACGATGTGCTGGTGGAGCTTGGCTATCAGAGCCTTCTCGTCAGACTGAGCCTGCACATGGAACACAGTCAACATTATGCAAACGCACCAAGTAACTAATAGTCTCTGTTTAGAGAATGTGATTTTTTTTTTTATTCATAGATCTATGTTTGTAGTATTTGAATATGCAAATAAGAAAACAAGTCTAAGGGCAGCACGGGGGCACAGTGGATAGTGCTGTCACCTCACAGTGAGAAGGACCACCAGGGAGGGTCCAGACATGGGAATATTCTCTCAGTGTCTATGTCGGCTTTCTGCGTGTGCTCCAGTTTCCTTCCGCGTGTTCGAAGACGTGCAGTCAGGCGAGTTGTAGACTCTAAACTGGCCCGTGTGTGTGTGTGTTTGTGTATGTCTGTGTATCTGCTCTGTGGTGGGCTGACGACCTGTCCAGTAGGGCTGTGTATTGGCAAGAACCTGGCGATACAATACGTATCATGATACGGCGGTCCTGATTCAATATATCGTGATATATTGCGATACTGCAAGCAAAGTGATATATTGCGATTTTTCGATTCCTACTATTAAAACACACCTCTATATGAACAGTCTTGCCAATGCTTATAATAGCACTGCGCCCTTGTGCTGCTTGTTAATGTTGGAGTGGAGCTGAAAATGGATTACAACACTGCCATCTAGTGGTCAGAGGTTTAAACACAAAACACAATGATTCACTGTCTGCCAGGAATCTGTGTATCGGTATTGTGTTTTTGAGAATCGATACAGTATCACTACACATAATATGCCGATATTCAATATTTTCGATATTTTCTTACATCCCTACTGTCCAGGGTGTTTTCTGCCTTCTGTTTAGTAAGTGCTCCAGCATCAATCGCAACCCAGGAAGATGGATGGACGGTTTGTTATGCCAACTACACCTTAACTTGCATCATACAAACCATACAAGTCAGCTTTCTTTTTTCCATATACCTTTTACTGCACAAGTACGGTTTATTTGCTGAATATTACAAACTGAACAAATAGCCTGTGCGAAAGATACACTTACAATTCAACCAATAAACAAAACTGATGAACTAAAATTAGCAGACCAATGTGTGTGTGTTCCTGTCAACACAACACAATTTAATTGGGGGTGTTCAGATTTTTGCGTTTGTCTGTAAGCAGTTTAGCTTAATGTGAGTAGCAATATTAGCTACTTATGTTATTTTTGTTGTACATTCTCTGCAGTTTCATGGCGCTCATAAGTCAAAAACAAGTAAATGGGAACAGAAACAATCTGGAAGTCTGCTTATTTTAATAACCACGCCCAGTGCCACAAGCAAAACTAATGGATTACATTTACGGCATTTAGCAGACGCTCTTATCCAGAGCAACTTACAAAAGTGCTTAGTTTTTGGTCAGAGTATGAATCTCTATCTAGTACAAACAGGTTTAAGTCCAAACTGCTCAAGCTCAAACACTGCCATAAACACAGGGCCAGTGCTGATACCTAGAAAGAAGACACAATGCAACACCTAGCAAGACTGGAACACCTACAGAGAAGAGAATAAATACAAGACTACATACAGTACAAGTGCAATACTTATCCAGACTTCCTAGAAGATAAAGTGCAATTACAGTTTATACCAATACTTCAGTAGATTAGTGTTTGTAAGTGCTTTACAAAGAGATGGTGGTCTTCAGTCTATGTTTGAAGACTGGGAGAGAGTGTCTTCCATGACTCTTGAGGGATGGCGGGTCAAGCGGGTACTGGAAGCGCGAAGGGCGAAGAGTTGCAGATCGGCTTTTGACCATTGCCCTAAGGTCAGGAGGAGCTGGTCTATTCTTGGCTTTGTAGGCGTGCTTATCAAATATTATTGTAAGTGTGCATATCAGATTTTCTCAACCATGTACAGCTCTTTAGGAACCAATGTCTTACTTGATAGTCGAGCACCTGCTTCCTGAGGCCCTCCACCTCTTTCTCTCGGGACTGCTGTCGGGCTTCCAGTGCAAAAACCTGCATTTTGGCCACATCTGAGACCTCCCGTAACCTGAACATTTCACATTGAGTTAGTACCCCGGTGGTTGCCTTAGATACAATTAATGGAATTTAAAAAGGACTGCATACTGTATTCCAGCGAAGGAAAGATAAAAATCATTGCTTTGCTTTATTTACTATGTGTCCTTGAGCTTACTTGGACGCCTCGATCCTGAGCTGGGCTTCGCTTTTCTCCAGCTCTGCAATGCGTTGCCGGTCTGCGTTACTGACTTCTCTACTGACACTGTCAGCAAGTTCGTCACGTAGCTCACGCTCCGTCCGCTGGGCCTCTATGTTTTGCTTTGCCATCTGGACACATGCAGTACAGATGACTTGAAAGAGACTCTTTTTTTTCAATGTTTTATGTTTATCGTCATGTAAGCAACCATCAGCTATCATTACAAACACTTCGAAGCACTTGCCGCGTTTTCTGCTTTTGCTCACGTTCGGCTTTTACGAGAGTTGACTTATGGACATACCTCGGCAAACTTTGCCTCAAGCTCAAAGTTGCGCTCCTCCACCTGTTTGAGGGAGCTCCTCAGGTGCTCGTACATCTTCTGAGCATGCTCAGCTCTCTGTCTTTCGTTCAGCTCCTTCATCTCTAGAGTGGTGAGGCGTTTGGACACGGACACGATCTCGCCATTGGCCAGAGCCTTCGCTGCTTTATCCATACTGCTCTCTCCACCTGTGGGCATAGATCACCTCGGCTAAATAAGCTTAGCAAAGGGTCATTTGGCTCGCTTACTGGAATTTCTTTGTTATTCTAATATTTGGTCATAGTTACAAGGCATCAGTAAGCAAGACTTAAGGTCTAACGCTGATTTACAATAGGATCAGTTTCCTCCTGCTAATGTAGCTCTAGATATCAGGAGCCTAAAGACCAGAACTGATTAAACGTAGATCAGCACTCTTCCTCTGAGAAGCTTCATAACTATGAAACTGGGTAGAACGTGGATCACTGAGGATTACCAATGGTGTTGATGTGCTCCCAGGCTTGCTCTAGAGTGTGCAGCTTCTCTTTTGTGATCTCAAGTTCTTTGTTGATGGAACTGATTTGCTCATGGAGAGAAACATTTTCGTTCTGAAACCAAATGAGTAAACAGTACATGTCAGAGTTTAAAATAAATACTCAGAACATTACAGTAGACACTATAGCTATATATAGCTTTAAATAACTCTTTCTAGTGAAACTTGTAGTGTACTTGAAGAGGTGGGCACAGTATACATCTAGTGTGATTGCTAACCAGGGCCGAGCAACCAGAACACGTAAATGAGGCAATTGTCTCATTAAACAAACATGTCAGCCAATGGATCATGGCTATAAGGACCCTTGAAGCAATGAAACAATTGTGCTTGGGCCTGAAGCATTAAGTATAATGCGAGCGCAGGTCTGGCGGGGGAAGTGTTGAGGCGGGGGGCCAGTTGTTATTGGGCCTAGTACAGGGTACTATCTGGGCATAGTGTGTGTATGGCCTTAATCTATTGGCAGATACTGCTGCTTATTTAAATAAGACTGTTGCCAATATATAAGACCACTTCACTAGACTTAATGGCTTAAAACAAGAAACCATTTTTAGAAATGTAGTTTCTTTAAAAACGTTTGAGCAACCATGGTCAAACTGATGCTATGTTAATAATCTAAGTGCAAATAGATTAACCCACCCTCTACAGATAGCACAACTCTGCACATGGCAATGCACAGTTGCTATTAATTTGCGGAAAATAAACATTGTGTGATAACATTGGCAGAAAAAGCCATGTTTACTTTCCCAGTAGAGCAGTGGTCACAACCCTGGCTAAATTAGACACACTACATTCAGATAATATTTAGATTTGGGGTCAAATAAGGTTGGGTCTGTCCAAAGATCTCCAGGAGCATGGTTGGTAACCTCTGCTGTAGATGATCCTATTTCCACTTCAACAAGACATTTAGTAATTTGAGGTAGCTCAAAGTTAAATAATAGTATTTCATCAGAAGTTTGATATATGGAGGACTTCTACCGCTGTACCATTGAGAGCATACTCACAGGCACGCAATTATCGACCATTACCGATCTATCAGAAGCGCTGCCTGAGCAGGGCAAAAAGCATCATCATGGACCCTTCTCGCCCTAACCACCAACTTTTTACCCTCCTTCCATCCGGCAGGCGCTACAGGAGCCTTCGCTCCCGCACCACCAGACTCAGGCTTCTTTCCTGAGGCTGTGATCCTACTGAACTCTACACCCTCACTTTAGCCTCATTATTACACTCACTGCACTGCCCTATTACTTTTGCACATCTTTTTTTGTAATTTCATACCTGTACAGTTCTATTTATATTCACAATTCTGTTCATATTGCACTATTTATATCTGTAGTTGTTGCTTACACTGTTACAACTCGTTCAACATATGCTGCTCTGTGCAATCTTTGCATTTCACTTCTTACTGTATATACGTATAGTAATTTGTATTCTATTTATATACCACCCCCTTATCTCACATTCTGTGTACACCTACATTCTATATATTTATTTATATACCACAACATGTACAATAATCTCAAATTGTTAGTCATTTCTGTTTTGCACTTTATAATGGATTTTGCACTTCTGGTTGGATGCTAACTGCATTTCATTGGCTTCGTACCTGTACTCTGCACAATGACAATAAAGTAAAATCTAATCTAATCTAATCTAATCTAATCTAATCTATTTCCCAAGATGATTAGACTGGTAAACATCAGTCATCAAACATCAGGCCCCATACCTCCAAATGTTCTAGACTGGTGGTCTTCTGAACAAGGTGATTGTCCTTCTGAAGGAGATCCCTGTATTTGATTGTAAGATCATTATACTGCCTGTTTGCTCTCTCCAGCTCCGATGATGGAACACTGTCGTCGAGAGCTTTCTGGAGCGCTGCTATTTTGAACGCAGCCATCTCCTGCCAATGTCAACACAATTATTGTTGCAAAAATAAACACCAATTAAAAAAATATCCATAGTGTTGTCATACCGTTAGAAGATCATGTTTTGGATACTGTAAATGAAGAAGTGAATGCCACACCTTGAATCTCTGAAGATAGCCGATCCTTTCAGTGACTGCGGCCTCCATTTGGACAAAGTCATCCTTCAGCTTGTTATTCTCTTTCCTCAGGTGCTGCTCCTGCTCCAGCAGGGTGGTGTAGCGGCGGGTCAGGGATTTCTCGTTCACTCGGAGCACGGTCATCTTACGGGCGGCCTCGGACACTTGCTTCCTGATCTCGGTGGGGTCCTCCTTCAGAACCTCCAACCAGTTCTAAGAATCCATGCACAGCGAGATGAGTGAATGAAATATATCTGAATATCTGTAAAATTAGGCGGTCATTCTGAATTATTCTCATAAAACGTGATCAAATAAAACATCTTACACTCATAATCAGTCAAATATCTTACAGAAGCTAAACTTATTGCTTGGTGCTTGATGCACACAGATCATGAAATATCTCATCACGACTTACATTATACTCTTTGATCTTCACGGCATCCACCGCCCTCTGTTCCTCCATTCTGGCTTTCATTTCAGCAAAAGAGTCCCTCTCCTTCTGCCAAGCCTCCTTCTCACTAAAACAAAAGTGGACAGTGCTTATATTAAAACAACACAATACTCGTCAGGACGTATTACTTACTGATTTATAATTTAGGCTGCGCAGACCTTTGATGTTCTTTATACAGTAACCCCTGTTGGTGACGTATGACGGCAAACTTCCTCTTATACTCTTCCAAGGCCAGCCCGAGCTGCTTGCTGGAGTCTTCCTTGTTTTTAATCTCCTAAAAATCGGTTTTAAATATTAATTTTGTCTTTCATTAAACTTGAGACCTGTCATTATGTGGATTATGTGGATTGTCTGGTGGATACCTGTAACAGCTGGACCATATACTCATTAAGAGAGTTAATGGTCTGCATACTGTTTGGTGCTATTTCCTCAGGTAATGAGAGAGTCTTATAAGGTACCGCTGTCCCAGCTGACAGCCTTACAGTCTCAATCTCACTCTCCAAGCGTGAAATCTAAAAAAGAAGTGTGAGAAAATAAAACACAATCCAACTGGGATGCCCTAATAATTTTACAGTTTCTTATGAATTTTAGTTTACAGGTGGCTTTCATTTTAAACCTTCATCACCACTAAACAAATCAAACTCTTAACAATATAGAGCTACAGACAAACCTTGTCATTTGACTTCATTAGCTGGGTGAGTGTGTTGGCCGTTTCTTCTCTAGCTGCCTTCATTTCTTGCCTCAGTTCTTCATTCCTACCAGTCAGCTGATCTACCTGTGCCCTCAGATGCGCACCTACATCACCCTTTCCCTGGGAGTACTTCATCTCCAGGACCTGGACATAGAAAGACCTACTACTTAAAATAGGTACATTTAAATAAGCAGCATAAGCACAGGTAACACCAGGGAGTCCTAACGTCTGTGTAATACTAACACATGACTAATAAACAATCTTTTAGAGTTGGTTTATTAGTCTATTATTAGAATTCTTTTCATTGATTAGACCTTAATTTATTAGTGTTGTCTTGTTATGTTATACCTCATTGTCTTGTAATATAATCTATTTGAACTGTAGGTCAAAGCAGTCTTGCTAGTTCATGCAGAAGAACCTACACTGACGAGTCTCTCCAGGCTGGGGATCCTGACGCTGGTTTGGGCAGTAGCTTTGCTCTGTGCTTCCTGGATGGCCTGCAGGATCTCCTTCATGCTCTGCTCCAGCTGCTTATTTTCCTTTAGCATCTCGTTCACTGCACAGAGGACCAGCATGGCGTAGCAGTCAATAAGCCATACTACAAATACCTTAAAGGTGACACGGCACCAAACTTTTAAAAATGTAAAGACAAACAGCCTCACTCATAAAGGTTTGATGTGAAATGCTCCGTTCCAAATATCATCGCTGTCCAATGAAAAACATGTACTGTTCTACATCATTTGAACACGCCAATGGTCGTTTACATTGTGTGAAAATTTCATGATGCATGGACCAATAGGAGTGCTCCACAATAGCTTTGAAAATATTCTGGTTCCTTTGACTTATATTGAAAGTAAAGTATGGGTGTGTCCGAAATCGCGTACTTCCATACCGAACAGTAAGCAAAAGCAGTGGGGATGTGTTTAAAAAAATCGATTTTTCTATTCAAATCGATCTTCATTTGAATAATCCAATATTGATTCGTATAAACCCGATATTGACCTTTAAAATTAGCATTCTTCCCCACCCACAGCAACGAGATCTGGCTGGGGGCGCACATCAGTTAAGCATGGCTGGAGCACAAGTGAAGGCGCCCCAGAACTTGAAAGCAGATGTCTGGCTACATTTTGGATTCAGAAACCATGACGGTATATAAACATATAAACACTAATGTTTTTAGTAATGGTGGGTTGAGTGTTCTTTGTACATTTAACACATTAGTTCTCTGAAAATCTCTTTTCATATTCAAACAAAACTGAAATGAATCGATATTTAATTGAATCAAATCGAATCGGAAATCGACCTTCAGTCCCAATTCAGTCAGTGGCGATACCCAGCCCTAAAAAGCAGTGTGCGGGAGTGACTAGGGCGTCCGAATACGAAGTGTTCGTCGAGCAGTACGTGAAAAGTCCCCGGATGACGTACTGCACCGGCAGACATTTTTAAGTATGCAGCCCCAGCACACTGTCCTATCCCAGAATTCCATCAGAGCCGCGGAGGAATTCAAAGTGGAGGAAAATGCACGGTTAAAAGCGGTACGCCGGCTGTGTGTACGTAGCTACTGCTAGTGAACTACCGCTACAGAAGCTAGTGCTGCTTCTGAGGTAAACAATGATTACATTCCTCCCATTTCGTCTTCTCTGAGCTACAGCTCGCTGAGTACACTGTCTGAGTACATATTCAGACAAACATGCAAAACAGTGTCACAAACAGGATCTAAACCCGTCAGTAAACAAGGCTTTTAAATGAATAGCGGTGGTGGTCTGACGTCTTGTGTCACAGGACCTTGGTAAGATGGCGGATGTAGCTCCAACTGATGCACGGTATGTTTTTGGTCTCTCCTGTAAAGTTACAATTACAGAGATACTTCATTGGACAGCGACGATATACATACTGAGTCAGCTTCCTCACAGAAATGTATTACATGGATTGTTTATGCCCGAGCCAGTTTATATGAATTTATAATACATTCATAGCTGAGCCATACATGCAGGACATTGCATTCGAGGTAGTGGATTTACCACTAATTTGTCTTTATCAGCTTCACATGTAAAAACTGAGTTTACACTTGTCATTGTAGATGAAGTAGCTATATTTGCATTGTACACAAACCCTGCTATCCATCTTCAACACCACCACTACAAAGAATTATGAGGTTGGACCTTTCTGCACCATTTCACTTCAAACCTTGGATGAGATACATATATCTGAATGATTGACATTTTGAGAAATCATTGGAATCGGTTCTCCTATAACACAAGAACAGGAAACATGGTCTGGAACGCACGTTTGGCTTTGAACTGTGAGGATTCTGTTCTCTTCAGCTCAAGCTCTTTCTCTTTGCTGTTCAGTTCTCTCTGCAGGTACTCGTTCTAAAGAGTGAAGGAGGGGGGGCAGAAAAACAAAGGTTAGTGCTTTAGCCTGAGAAAAACATGCATTTTAATAAACAGAGGTTTCTTCTTTGATAAAAAATTGGTATTTGGTTTTTGCTTATTTGCAACCAAAAGTTGTGAGAACGTAGCTACTCTAGCAACCGTCCTTTGTGGTCTCTTTTCCTGAAACTTACTTTCCGTTTGACCTCCTCATCAGTAGATCTGAAGTCTGTTCTTCCCCTAATGGACCTACTCAGACCCTCTTCGGCATCATCTTCGAGGTGCGAACCGCTGATCACTGTGACTCCTATAATGAGAAAAATAGAAGACCAGTCGTTGTAACTTCTTTTCTTGCCGTCAAAACGACGAGGGGGGCCAGTTCAGAGTATAAGCGTTATCTTGAGGATACCGCGGTGCAGACATGCTCTAAATGGTTTCTACAACTGTACAGTCTTATAGGCCTGCCTCTGTGTTCCATCCGGCCCATGTGATCCGTCTGGCCAAGTCGTTATCTCCTGGCTTGGACAGCCTCCCTTGGGGGTTCCTGCCATATATGACGGGATTCACTGAACCATAAACTTCTTACAACTTCTGTAGCTTTCAGTGTGCCCATCTGTATAAATAAGCTTTTAACAGATGCCATAGTATGTAAGAAATATTCACAGCTCGGTGATTATAAAAGAGGTCCTTAAAACTGGCCACTGAATCCCAATTTTAGCCTATTAGTTAGAGATGGAAAGATCGATCGGCTATGTATCCGTATCGGACGATTTTTAATCAAAATATGTGATCGGTGATCAGTCGATATTTCTCCAATGTAGCCGATCTCGAGAGCTGATCAATGGCGTTAAACAAATGAGCCTAATTTCTGTATTTCCAGCTAGCATTTCATTGAAACCCCCTCCAGCCAGGTCCTTGCAATTCAATCTGAACTGCTAGGTGGAAACACACACCCTTTCATTGTTGAAAGACTGACTAAAGCGGCGCGCCTCGCGAGAACAGTTTTCCTTCGTGTTGCGTTGCGTCCATCTGGCATTTTGTTGCCATATGTCACACAGACTCATCCAGAGCGTTTTTAAAATCTATAAAATTAACCGTGTCTCGTTGGGGAACCAAGACAAAGACATTTAACACTACTAATTTGATACGGTTTTTAGAGTACACCCGCGGCTGAATACAGTGAGTATCAGCAAACAGCAGAGCTAGCACACACAGCTAGCACAAAACAGATAACCCAGAACACCATACAGACCAGATCTGACCGGTACGAACAGAACAGCAGCTACAATTCATGATTGTAGCAATTTAGAAAGATCTACATTTAATGATTGCAGATTGTCATTTAAAATAATAGAGTCTGCGTTTAATGACTGAAGTTTTGACTGCATTAATTTAATTAGCTTTTTTTTAGTTTTAAATTAAGGGTCTAAATGTAATAATTGCAGTATTGGCCATATTTGTTTGATTTACTTTGTTTATTTACTGTTAATTAAAAATATGATGCTGTTTCACATGAGCTCATTATAAATGGTAAAAAACCAGATCATGTTTAGACCATGTTTCATGACTTGCTTGTGCTAATAACTACATGTAGCCCTGCCGTGGGATACAGCCCCGCCCTTGATCGGTATCGGCTATCGGCTGATCGCGCTGAAAGGTGATCGACGATCGGAATCGGCCTCAAAAACGCTAAACGGTCCATCTCTACTATTAATTATCATCACTGATACTGAAACATATTTACTATTACAACAAGGAGCCCAAGGAGCATTCTTGGTATAGCTTTAGTGAGACAGCACTGGCAAGGAACTAAAGCTGCCCACTGCACTATCCCAACTAGTTAACTTACCAGGACTCTTCCGTGAACAATTTTACAACAGTCTACCTGAGAACCCCTTGTTATCAGCCTTTTTAAGATAATCTGTGACGGGCAAAGTATATTACCAACAAATGCTTTTACCTTTTTCTTTCACTAGGGCGCGGATACGCTGTTTCAGCTCCAGCCTCTCCTCCTCGAGACGTTCAATCTAAGGGAGCATATGCGTGCATATGTTGATCACATCACTCTAAAGGTTCTGGATTAAAGGCATTTGTCCTCATGCATATAATCAGCACTTTAAAAACAGGCAGAAACAATCATTAACTATAGTACACACGTTCCAATGGTAAGTGGCATGTTTACAACGGAAACTAAACCCTAAAGCATGAACCTGCATGTACTGTGCCATAAAGTCGATGTAAACAGAATGGCTGTTAAAGCTTACTACCTCCTTTAGCAGAACCTGGTTCTCTGCCCTGTACTGTCTCTGTTTCAATGCCTTTGATCTCCGGAACTCAGTCAAATCCACCTCTTCTTTAGGATTTAGCCCTAATAGATAAATCACAGAGACACTTAAAAAAAGAGAATAGTAAAGGACAAGTGCAACCATATGTCTTCTGTAAAAAGGTTAATGTATTCACAATGCACATGACCGACCTAGGCGCTCTCTTAGCTCTTCGTTCTCATCCAGAAAGTCATTGATTTTCAGTTCTAGTTGGTTTATCTCCTTGGTCATGGCTTCTATCTCCCGGTCACGGATCCGAAGCTGGCGTTTGCACTCTTTGATTTCAGCTACGGCGGCTTCCAGTCCATCGGTGCCCTGAAATGTACACACATATGTAGTAGTGTAGGCTCAGGAGTGCAGAGGAGCCTTGCACACTGTGGGTTCAAGCAAAGGCTACACTTACTGTATGTTTTATGAGAATGTCTGCTTTGAACTGGGATGTATATGGATTCATGTGTGTTGGTGCATTTGCCAACTAAAGTTCAATAGATAAGAGAGCTGGGCCAATAAATAACTCACTATTAAGGTCCCACAGATCAATTGGCTTTCATTTAAATAAGTAGAAGTAGGGAAATATAATGTTATACCCCACATTTAGAAGAGAAAGGGATTTGTCATGTGAACTAAAGCTTTTTTAATGGCATTATGTCATGTGGAATGCAAATGATTTATTTATTTATTTATTATTCTTCTTTTTTTTATAAAAATTAGGCATTTCAATTGACATATAAATGTTATTGACAGCTCAGTCATATCAGCCAGTAAAGCAGTATTTAACAAAACTACTGGAATCTGTTTAAAGGCACCATAGAATGCATTCATTTAAATGGTTCTCTGGTGTCTACATGACTACCTGGAGTCAAATAAGCTTTAGGTGAGTTCATAAACAATTCAATATTGTTCCAGGTTTGGATTAACAATCTGGAGTGAAATGTGCAGAGAAAATAAACAATTCTAAACTTAACCTGTCAAGCATCTTCTTACAGATGTGGGTGCCATAGTGGACCTCCTATTTACCAGAGTGACTAAATTTGACGTTCCAATATAAATGGTATATTCTGGTGCCCAAGGGCGGGCACCATTACATACTGCTCTACTGACAGAACTTTTATTTATTCCTTCATTAATTTATTTTATATATTTATTTTTTACATGTGTAGTGTAGTAGCAGTCTGCAATTTGGGACGTGGCCAGAGAGTAATGTAACATTGCATTTTAAAGTGCTTTCTGACTAAAGTTAATATAAAGGTTAGCTAACCCAAACCCTCCTAGTCTGTTACCATAACAACACATTACACTAAATATATGTGACTAATGTATACTGTCCTTGTTGCTATTCATTGCTTTCATCACAGACCTCGCATTTAAAGCTGGCACAAGCTCGGGTCAGCGAAGCTGCTGACTACAGGATATTTCTGAACAGCCTGGCAAGCCTTAACAAAGTGAAAGACCACCTAACAACCAGAGCCAGTTGCTAACAACAAACACAGCGCGTAAACTATAAAATAAAGTGTTTTTAAACAGTTTCCGCTTTTTTGGGGAGGGACAAATCTACCTGTTTCTGATATTGGGTGGGACACGCCCCCCACCCCACACCAATGCTGGTGCTCATGCAAGCTGTGGCATTTAAGGTAAAACAGACCATTCCATTAAATAGTTTTGCACATAGTACATTATTTTCATTGCTGTTACCCTGTTGTTGTATAGAAATGTGTGTGTTATGTAACAGTCTCTGCCAGTTTTACTGGCCTTTTTCAAATGCAGGATTTGTATTAAAGGACGAAATGACCGCGTTTAAAAATCATGATAAAACATTTTCTATGGCACCTTTAATTTAGACTATATTTAATCACTTTATTTGATATTTTTGGTAATTGGAATTGTTAGCACCTTACACTCGATATCAGTGACAACATTTTAATATCAGTTAAGTCTTAATGCCAACCATGGCTGGGTGGGATGCATAGAGTTCACTTACAGACTCGTAGAGGCGGATGCGGCTGAGAGTCTCGCTCAGCTCTTTGTCTTTGTCACAGGCGTCAGCCTCGGCAAGGTGGGCAGCGCGTTCAGCTTGTTGTGCCCGATGCTCTGCCGCCTGGAGCTTTGCATTCAGCTCCTCCAGCTTCCGCTGCTGCAGAGTAGAACCTAGCCCTGCATGGACCCCCATAGTCACGGTGATACAACTGGTGGTACAAATGTTCTGCTATTTTTCACTGGATGGCTACATAGCAGGCAAGGAGGGAGTGACATACAGCCTGCCATCAGGTCAATAATCCATAAAAAAATGGTTTATTATTATTTTTTATTTTATTTAACCTTGAACTTAACCAGGCAAGTCATTAAGAACATATTCTTATTTACAATAACAGCCTGGCAAATAGCAGAAGAGTATGGTGAAAAGCATGAGCTAGAGGTCACTACTCGAAAAGGATATGTGCAGTCAAATGCAGCATAATATTTACTAAGAGCTCTAAGTTCTTTTCTGATTGTTGTTAACAATAGCAGAACAACATCGCTAACAACAAACACAAAATGCTCCATGGTCTTGCAAGTAGCTCACGTCATGTACCTTTATCTTTCTTCAGTGGCTTTTTGAGCTCCTCTATGAGCAAGGCATTCTTCTCCATCTCACCCGTGTACTGCTCTACTCGTTCCGAGAGCAGCTTGATCTGATGGTCTCGCTCTTGCACAGCCTTTGAATGGCATAAAAGAAGAGACACAAAAAACATAAGCACAGATTGAAGAGCACATTGATCTGAATGTAGGATGTAAATGTAGCACATTGATAGGAGCAGTGTAGACATAAAGAGAAAGTATTTACAAGATCAAATTAAAACAAAGATACTTACACCACACAACTCATAAATGACCTGCACCGCGCAAGTAATGAGCCACAAAGAAAAACAGAACAAGAAATGAAATGGGAAAGCATGAAATAGCTGAAGACAAACCAACAGAAGATGGACAGAGACAGAAGGAAAAATGTCTGTATCTCCTAAAAAAAGTATCTCCTGTACTTATGAGTTGTTTAGCTGGAAAATCTATCTGTTTGGTACTGTTTGCACTGTACTGTGTATATGCATGTGCTATAGTTAATGCAACTGAAATGATATAGGGTTTAATTGCTGTTTATTATTCTTCTAAAACAGTTTGTATCTTGTCCACAGTGTGAGAACAGTAAAGCTAGTGATTAGTCCTGGACCTGCTGCAAGGCGATGATGTTGCTTTTGTCTGAATCCATATGGGCAGCTTTCAGCTTCTCTCTTAGGTCCCGAATCATCTGCTGGTACTCCATGATTTCCGCATCTTTTCCTGATAACACACTCTATGTGCACACATGCACACACACACACAGATGTTGTTGTTGAGTAACAAGTAACAACTGAAATGTCATGGCTTTCTAAAGAATCATTTGCAGTAAATTGCTGTTTGTGTAAAACAACAACTGGTCCAAATCTGTTGACAACATGCAGATAATTAAGCTGTCAACAACACTCTCAGTCAAATTTGTGAGAAAATATTTTCTTTTGTTTTCTCCGACCTGTGCTTGTTGTTTTTTCCTCAAATGAAAATGACAACAATTTAAAACAGGCACAACTGTCAGACCAGCTTTTCTAGTTGTCCTAGAACAATGTACAGACAGAGAATAACACCACACACGCACATTCAATTAGATTTAACTGTACAAAAATATTGATTTTGCCAATAGCTGGGTCTTCACAGTATCACCCAATTTGGGACACATAACATTTTCTTACACTGCTGCTAAGACAGTGTCTCTGAACAGCTAAGCAGGCTTGGAAAAAAAACCATTATCTTCAAATTCTGTTACTTGAGCTATCAGACACTTGTGAGGGCTAGCATTGCACTGAGTGATGGGGTGAGAAGGGGGAGACCATCCTACCCGTCCAAAGACTATAAGAAGCAATTAGGCTCTCTTGGCTACGGATTGCTGTGACATCGCATAACAAGCAATCTGCCAATGATCGGGCGAATGCTTAGCTGGTTCTGCCATCTGGGGGACATCTAGTTTCTTGGTGGGATTTGATTGAAGGTGGGAAAAACTAACATGTACCCAAACAGTAGAGCTATAATACCTTCCACTCCTCCACTTTGGCGCTGACTGCGGCCATCACTGGAACATCCTCCTCAGCTCGTGCTTGGATCTGCATTGTTAGCTCTCTCACCTACAGTGAGGCAGACGAGGAAAAAGAAACAAACAAGAAGAAACAATGAGTGATTTATTATCGGTTGAAGTTCTTGGGAAGTCTCAGCTACTGTCAGTCAGTCAAAGAAACAATAACTGAAGCGAAGAGTGATTCACTGTCAGTTAAACGTTCCTGAGAAGTAAAAAAACAAATGCTTTGGGATAGTCATC
The DNA here is from genome assembly GCA_021613375.1 of Megaleporinus macrocephalus. Lineage (NCBI taxonomy): Eukaryota > Metazoa > Chordata > Actinopteri > Characiformes > Anostomidae > Megaleporinus > Megaleporinus macrocephalus. The sequence continues at coordinate 9,629,564 of CM038713.1, read as the reverse complement.
ACAGCAGCCCATAAAATCTGCTATTACATAGCCTTGTGGTAACGCCTACTGATATAAACTAAAAAAAAACAAACAAAAACAAAAACAACCTGGAGCTTGGCCTGGTCCCTCTCTTTCCTCAGCTGGTCCACCACGCTGTCTGTCTGCTGAACCACAACTTTCATTTTGTTGTATTCATCTGTCATCTTTTCCATCTCCTTCACCGACTCCTCCAGGTTTTTCTGCAGGTGCTCGTTTTCACTCTTCAGGTTGGCAGCCATGTCCTCTGCGTGCTGCCAGATAAATATAAAGGATGGATGGGAGTGAAACCAGGCAGATGGGCAGGCAAACGAGTGACAATAAATCACACAATATGGACAGCAGATGTATTAACTCTGAAATTCCATCTTATCTGTTCAGTAATCATAACCATGACCATTCCAGATAGGAATTCATTTAGGAAAGAAGCTATTAGATAAAAACATTTCTCTAAGCTCATAGAAATGATTATAAAAACACTGAATGCAATCATGTACAAATCCTCTAGCTTTATATTTAATAGAAAATAGTAGTCAACATATCAAATGTTTCCACCTACGATGCATAATATCGATAAAAGATTCAGAGAATCTGAAGAAATCTCTGTATGCAAAAGACAAGGCTTAAAACCAATATTAGTTGGCCAAGGTCTTGGGACCCTGCATTAAAACAGAGACAATTCTGTGGTGAAAATCACTGCATGGGCTTAAGAACACTTCCCAAAACCACTGTCTCTGAACACAGTTTATCACAGCTTTACAAACGCAAGTTAAAACTTTACATTACAAAGAAGAAACCAAATAAAGACATTCAGAAACACGGCTGTGGAAGCCTTCTCTGGGCCAGAGCTTATTTACAGTAAACTTAGGTGAAGTTAAAAAATCTTCCCTGGTCTGAAAAATCAAAACTTCAAATTCTTTTTAGTAATCATGGATGCTGTGTCCTCTGGGCTAAAGAAGAGAGGGTTCGGTTTGTTTTTAGCACACAGTTCAAAAGCACGTCACCTGTGAAGGTATGGGAAGAGCATTAGTACACATGGCACATCTGTGAGGCTCCATTAATACTGATATACAGTATATATATATATATATATATATACACTACCGCACAACAGTTTATGATCACTTTAGGATTTCATTTCATTTAATGCAATTTTCATGCAAATCACAAACAATATTGTCCATTTCACAATTAATGTAAGTGTATCAAATGATTTAAAAAAAATAAAAATGTTTGTATTAAAGCCTATTTTTGTATAGAGGCTTATTTTGCATATAGTCCTATTATCAGCAATTCTCAGTCCTCTGTCTAAATCTCCTGGTACGACCACCAATCCAAGTTAAGGATGTTATTGGACTAATTGGTTGTTAGGACACTCTTGCTCAATTGTGATGCACAGCTGAAAAACATTCTACTAATAAGTGAGTATAAAAGGGAGAACAACATTCTAGGTTAGTTTAGTATCTGAAGGATCAGCAGTTGATGGCTTGCTGACCGACTCAAAATGGCCAGAAAGAAACAACTTTCTTTAGAGACCCGTCAGTCCATTGTTGTGTTAAGGAAGAAGATACTCCATTGAAAACAAGAACATTTCACTGTGATCCCAAACCTTTGAGCAGTAGTGTATGTGTATATATATATATATGAATATGTCTTGCTCATTTATGGAGCAAAAGGCACTGCTACAGTCCAGACTGGTCAGCCAGTGAAAACATTTGCAGCATTATGAAATGAAAAATAGAAAATAGTCGAGCAGCAAAAAACTATAACAAGCCAGAGTGGGAAAACATTTAACTCACAAAACTGGAGCAATCATCTCTCCACAGTTCAGAGATAAACATTCAAAATGTCTTTACAATTATAAACAGAGTCTTTGCACATCACTGCATATCATCTTAATCTACGCTCTTCACAGTGGTCCACCTTTTTTGGAAATGGGCTTATACCAAAATCCTATTAACAGTGTTTCGCTAACTTCTACTTGAATCTTTCATTTTAGTCAAAATACAATGTCGCCCTATATAACCTACATAGTCACAAATGCTAGTATCATTTATGCTGCTTGATATCTAAATTTAAATATACACCAATCTGACAGGAGAAACTATTTTATATAGGACCATAAATGTGACCACCACTTTTCAATAGCACCCTTAGCTAACTAGCCCAATTGGCCTAAGCTAACAGCTTAACCAACTTAAAAAAAAATGCATGCATATTTCAAATAACTGAGCATTAGCTGCATATGTCTTGTTGGTTGCTTGGAAACAGGCATGACAATTGATTGCCAACTTTAAGCAGATGTGAGGCTAGATATGTTGAAAGCTACAATAATAATAAATAAACTATACACATTTTTTTGTTGTCCTATCCTATTGTCCTATCTCTACATTATTATTTATTGCAGATGATGAAGTTTGGGCATTATTTAACAAGCAGTCAGACTGAATCAGTGTATTCCAGCTGACCTGCAGGTCCTCCATGCATTGGTAGAGCTGCTGGTTGGCTTTGTTGAGCCTCCTCTGAATCTCCGTGCTCTCCTCTCTGGTCTGGAGAGAGTCCTTCTGCTCCAGCTCCTTTCTGTAGAACTCCACGTCCTGATGGAGTTGCTCATTCTACAGGAGACCCAGCCAAGAACAACGTATTACAGGAATGTAAGGCTGGAGAGGGCTGCGTACGGCAAATCAATGGTGAATGTCGTTTAAACAAGCAATTACTCATTCCTGCTCTTACGGATGTTTTCTTTTTCTAATTATTTTTTTTTAACCATAGGCACACGCTATACTGGGAGAATCTGGTTCCTTTCACTCTGGGAGTCTTACCTTCTTCTTAAGCTGCTTTATCTTGGAGGTGAAGGCAAAGATAGCGGCGGATAAGTGATGACAGTGCAGAATGAAAAAGGCAACGTGCAACATGCATGGAAATGAAAATGGGATTATGAGAAAAACAGATACCTCCAGAACATAAACAAGCAAAAGTGAGACGGGAGTAATTCAGGGACAGAGATGGGGAAAAAAGGGGAACATGTGACTGAAGCACCTGTGCTTGCTAGAAGCTAAAGCATTCCCTAAGTACAATGAGGCTTCCTCTTATGTCCTACCCTTAACCCTAACCCTAACCTCGGGAGCACAAAACAAAGAAATGACATCTCAAACTGGCTTCTTCATAAGCATGCGTACGGATATTACTGCATGTACCTCTCTTTTTAGCTTTCTGTTCTCATCTTCAGCCTCCTCTGCTTGTAGGGACAGCTAGGGTATTCAAAAACACATGCTCAAAACAGTCATCGTCTGGCCTTCAACCAACATCTATTAGATACTGCAGTTGGAAGGTATAACACTATAAAATATATGGTTGCTGTCCAAAGAAAAGCAAGTATCTACAAAAACACAAGAGAAGCCAAAAACCTTGTTATCTTGCAATGTAAGTCAGCGGAACCAGAAAGTGATTCAGGAGCATTTCTATTGGCCCATTCATCAACAGCTGTCATATGCAAATGATGTAGAAAGATAAATAAAATGGACCAAAATGATGTTTTCCTTTTGGACAGCAACGATATGTTATAAAAAAATGTACAAACATGTTAAATAGTGCACAGTTGCAGTGCAGCTTTGCCTTAATTCGTCATTAGCGCTACACAAGCAGTACAGATGTTGTACCTCCTCATTAGTTTTCCTCTCTTTACTCATTTCCTTCTCCAGCTGGACCAGCTCCTTCTCCTTGCGCTCCAAGTGACTCTCCAGTTGGCGGATTTCATCCCGGAGGAAGCGCGTGTCCCGCCCCCCCGTCGAGCGCTGTGCCATCTGGACATACACAGGTGCGAATAAGCTTCAACAGCACAACGAGAACCCTGCTTCTCCCTCTGCATGCATTACTCACACTTCAGGACGGGTTTTATTTCACACCACACTGCTGTGCCATGCATTCTGCTAGCATGCAACATTAGAAATTAGAAAAGAGGTACGTTGGCGACTGACAACAACTGACAGCCTATAGGGATTAGTCTGTTAATCCTCTAAAGCTTGTCCAGCTCATAAGACAGAACAATAAAAGGCCACCCGTGTCTGGCGTGAGTACTCATTTCTGGCAAGTCTAAATACTCACCCACTGATTCTGGATGCTTTTATTTATTTTCGGGTTCAAGCTTACCTCCAGCTCATTTTCCAATTTAAATATCTTTGCGCTGAGTTCGTTTTCTGTTTAACGAGAAAGAAAGGTCTTGGTTATGAAGTTACGCCACATTTCGAATCCTTGTGCCAACTTCTTTTCAGCGCCTGGCACACATACCTATTCTTGCTTGGTCAGTGCCAGCATTGTCGACGACTTCATAGGCATAGTTTACTTCGTCCAACTTCAACTGCGGCACAACCAGACCTGTTAGAGCACTTCGAACACAAGCTCTGGTAATACAGCTACTGACGATAAAGCTTAATGATCTACGTAACGATTTCGATTTAAGATGCTTCAAAATTAACTAAATTAGGAAACAGCAGAAAGATTATAAATAAATAAATAAATAATAGAGCCTAAAAGGTCAAATATAAATAAGTCACATGGGTAACGTGCAGCATTATCTTTAGCTTTGCGCAGCATTACCTTTGAACTTAATTGTTTATTGTTAGCGTTGTTAAATGTAATAAAATCACAAATCTGTGATTTGTTCATTCTCTTGAGATTTTATTTCATTGACAAACATACAAAGAAAAACACAGAACGTACAAAGATCACCTTATACTAACCAGACACTAGAAGACTTATAAAAGACTCTGAAAAGACGTTTAGTAGACTAAAGCCTGACCCCCTCTCACATCTGAAGACTAGTCACAGACTTTTTAGTCACAGACTAGTCACAGGCTGTGATTTTGCAAAGACTGGGGATCTATCAGTCACTATTTACAAGACTGCTACTAGATTCCTTTTGGAATTTTCTCATCAGCGATTAGATATTATATATAGGGCTTCAGCTTTCTGTCCACCTTTTCTCCTTTTCCACTCTGTCGTGGTATAAATGGGAAGACACGTCAAAGAGGAACTCTTGCTCACTGCACAGCTCCACCAGTTTCTCCTTTTGTACAGTCCAGGAGAACTGCAGTTTCTGAACCCTCGCCAGACTCCCCTCTATGTCTAACCACTTTAACTGTCAGACATTCCTGTACCTGCCCTGCGGCTTCCCATTTGGTGGTAAACAGAGCTCTCCTATTGGTTGTCAACAATGTTTATGTCCCTTTTTGCGTGAGCCAAGACTAGAGATGGACCTATCAGCGTTTTTGAGGCCGATTCTGATCGCCGATCACCTTTCAGCGCGATCGGCCGATAGCTGATACCTATAGAGGGCGGGGCTATATGCCACGGCAGGGCTACATGTAGTTATTAGCGCAAGCAAGTCATGAAACATGTTCTAAACTGGTTTATTACCATTTTTAATGAGCTCATATGAAACAGCATAATATTTTTTACAAAATTAACAGTAAATAAACAAAGTAAATCAAACAAATATCCCCAATACTATAATCATTACATTTAGACCCTTAATTTTAAACTAAAAAAGCTAATTAAATAAATGCAGTAAAAACTGCAGTCCTTAAGCGCAGACTCTGTTATTTTAAACAAAAATCTGTAATCATTAAATGTAGATCTTGAATTGTTGCTGCTGTTCTGTTCGTACCAGTCAGATCTGGTCTGTATGGTGTTCTGGGTTGTTTGTTCAGTGCTAGCTGTGTGTGCTAGCTCTGCTGTTTGCTGATTCTCACTGTATTCAGTCGCGGATGTACTCTTAAAACCGTATCAGATAAGTCTGTTAAATGTCTTTGTCTTGGTTCCTCAACGAGACACGTTAATTTTACAGATTTTAAAAACGCTCTGGATGAGTCTGCGTCACATACGGCAGACGGACGCAACGCAAAGGTCCTGGCCGGCAGGGGTTTAAGCGAAACGCTAGCTGGAAATACAGAAATTAGGCTCATTTGTTTAACGCCATCAATCGTCTCTCGGGATCGGCTAAAGTGGAGAAATATCGGCCGATCACTGATCAAATATTTTGATAAAAAAAAAAACGGCTGATACCGATACGTAGCTGATTGATCTTTCCATCTCTACTTAAGACTTATGATAATATTAAACATAATTGGTTTTATCGGAAAGTTAAACCTGCAGTCTTGACCACCTGACGCTAAATATTGAGATGACGCGAGCGTGACTCAACTCAAGCAAGACTCTTATGATTTAATTCCACCACTGAAATTTTGTCTGCGACAGTAAAATCACTTGAAAAGTCGTTTTGGTGTAAGGTCAGCAATAATTGTATTTTGTGGATTTAAACAAAATTTGATGCAACACACTTCAAAAAGACTTCAAAAAAAAGAGAACAGCATGTTTACCAACAAGTTAAATCACCTTTCCTTTATATTACACTTTTTAATGGTTGGGAATTGGGGATACTAATTGTTACACTCAATGTTTTGCATATAAGATCACAGTGTTTAAGCAACACTGAGTTACTGCAGTAAAAATACAGAATTTACTGTGTTTTTAATCCAACTAATACATGTTATACAGGTGCTGGTCATAAAATTAGAATCAGTCTGTGGCACTGCTCAGGCGTTATGAGAGCCCAGGTTGCTCGGATAGTGGTCTTCAGCTCTTCTGAATTCTTGGGTCTGTGATGTGTATCACATCTTCTTCTTCACAATACCTCATAGATTTTCTATAGGGTTAAGATCAGGCAAGTTTGCTGGCCAATAAGGAACAGGGATACTGACTGGGGGTGTGCCATAACGTATCGTACACAATAATATCGCCAACATGTTTGAATATGGTGAACGATATTATACCCTGAAAAATCGTGCCATATCACTCATCCCTAATTATCACATCAGGTACTACTTTTTTTACTGTTTTTAGCTAAAAAAATTCACACTTTTCTCATTTCCCTTTATATATCTACTAGAGACAGATTTTATCGGTCCAGTATCATTCACTTTACTTCAGTCCTGGATATATGGAGATATTTGGAGTGCATTATTTAGTATCGTGACATTCTGGATCATTGACTTCTGTTACAATCTGATGAAAATTCTTGTGTTTTTTTAATATCTCAGTTATGGGTGTGCCATATCATATCGTATGCAATAATAAAAATTAATTTTCATTTTGTTGCAGTAGTGTATTCTTGAAAAAAAAAAGTAATGTTTTGTCATATCGCCAAGAGTATCGTTATCGCAAAAATACCAAGAAATATTGTGATATTATTGTAGGGCCATATCACCCACCCCTAAAACTTAAACCAGGTACTGGTAGCTTTGGCACTGTGTGCAGATGCCAAGTCCTGTTGGAAAAAGAAATCTGCATCTCCATAAAGTTAGTCAGCAGCAAGAAACATAAAGTGCTCTAAAACCAGCAGATGACATGGCACCCCAAACCATCACTGACTGTGGAAACTTTACACTGGACCTCAAGCAACGTGGATTCTGTGCCTCTGCTCTCGTCCTCCAGACTCTGGGACAAAATTTACTTTCATCAGAGAACATAACTTTGGACTACTCAGCAGCAGTCCAGTCCTTTTCGCCTTTAGTCCAGGCGAGACGCTTGTGAAGCTGTCCCTTGTTCAAAGGTGGCTCGACACAAGGAATGCGACAGCTGAAACTCATTTCTTGCATACATCTGTGTGTGGTGTCTTCAATATTGAACCTTTTCTCAATATTCTAATTTTCTGAGATACTGAATTTGGGATTTTCATTAGCTGTCAATTATAATCATCAAAATACAAAGAAATAAACATTTAAAATATATCAGTTTGTGTGTAATGAATGAATATAATACACATGGTTCACTTTTTGAATGGAATTGCTGAAATAAATAAACTTTTTCATGATATTCTAATTGTACGACCAGCACCTATATTTATTGTATTTTCTATATGGATAACCCAGGTAATTGTAGTCCCATTTTCTAAATGTTTATATAAAACAATAATTTTCAAAATTCTCATACTGTGCATCTGTCAAATATGCTGTCAAAACATATTAACAAATTGGGCCTTATTTGCAAAAACAATAGCAAGTATTTTTTTTAAAAAATCTTACAATTAAAATTATTCTTGTGAAAAATCCTAATAATATCAAATTCATGATGTGTTCTTAAACCACAGAATTGTTTGAGTGTGCCTAAATCCTGTTCTTACTCATAAAACAAAACACTGGTACATGCAGAATCATCATGAAAATTGCTTCTTGTTATGGTTGGTCAACGAATGTCCAGTGATTTTTATTCAATGTGTCCTATTGTGCACTGCACTACATTTGATTAAATTAAATACAACATGCAGGTAATCAATCTTCTTTAGTAGTCTCTGGTACTGCTGATATATGCACGATATGCCTGGGAAATGTATTATGATGTAATGTGACATAATTTATCATGATAATAATAAATGCTGTCATTTGTCGTTGTCCACCCTTAGATGAGCCTTTCAGTCTTTCTTAAAAACATCTGTTTTTCTGAGGCCAAAAAGCTCTGCTTGACTAATAACAGAAGATCAGGTCAGCGTTACATATGATAGAAAGAATTTTCTTTCCCTCAATAGCAAATACACTAAGACAAATAAAAGAGAAAATGTATGAAGAGTTGTACCTTGAGTAAGGACTGTGAGATTCTGAACAGCTGTGTTATTTTCTCTGACTCGTTCTCCTTCAGCTCTCGTGGATGGATCTGCAGAACAACAAGCATGAGCTGCGGTTGTTCCTTGTATGTCTCTCATTCTGGTGAGTGGTACTTTACAACTTTACAACTATAACCACATGTCATTTTTGGCCAAACATTGTTAATCAAGTACTAGATACATACACCCATATGTATACACTACCGCTCAAAAGTTTAGGATCACTTTAGAATTTAATTTTTTTGCTATTTTCATGCAATTCATGCAATTTACAAACAATATTGTCCATTTCTGAGTTAGTTTAAGTGTATCAGATGATTTTTAAAAAATAAAAATGTTTGTATTAAAAGCCTATTTTTGTATAGAGGCTTATTTAGCATATAGTCCTATTATCAGTAATTCTCAGTCCTCTGTCTAAATCTCCTGGTACGGCCGCCAATCCAAGTTAAGGAGGTTATTGGACTAATTGGTTGTTAGGACACTCTTGCTCAATAGTGATGCACAGCTGAAAAACATTCTACTAATAAGTGAGTATAAAAGGGAGAACAACATTCTAGGTTAGTTTAGTATCTGAAGATCAGCAGTTGATGACTTGCTGACCGACTCAAAATGACCAGAAAGAAACAACTTTCTTTAGAGACCCGTCAGTACATTGTTGTGTTAAGGAAGAAGATACTCCATTAAAACAAGAACATTTCACTGTGATCTCAAACTTTTGAGTGGTAGTGTATACAGTTAGGCCCAGAAATATTTGGACAGTGACACAATCTTCATGAATTCAGGAATTGCAACCATGTTTTTACAAAGCCTCCTCCTTTCAGGGGCTCAAAAGTAATTGGACAAATTAACATTACTGTAAATAAATAGTTCATTTTTAATACTTTGTTGAAAATCCTTTGCAGGCAATGACTGTCTGATATCTGGAAGGCATGGAAATCAACAAATGTGATGCTTTGCCAGGGCTTTACTGCAGCTGTCTTTAGTCATTGCTTGTTTGGGTGTTTTTTTCTGCCTTAAGTTTTGTTTTAAGCAAGTGAAATCAATGCTCAATCGAGATGAGATCTGGTGATTGAATCATCTATTGCAAAATATATAATCATCTATTGCAAAATATATAATAATTCTGCAATTTCCCCCTGGGATCAATAAAGTATTTCTGATTCTGATTCTGATTCTGATAACTTCTTTGTCTCCTGGATTGGGTCACTGTCTACCTGTACTGTGAAGCGCTGTCCAACCAACCTTGCTGCATTTGGTTAAATCTGAGCAGAAAGTATATCCCTGTACAGTTTAGAATTCATCAAGCTGCTTCTGTCTTCTGTCACATCATCAATAAACACCAGTGACCCAGTGCCACTGGAAACCATGCATGCCCATGCCATCACACTGCCTCCACCATGTTTTACAGAGGATGTGGAGGGTGTGCTTTGGTGCTTTCTTTCTTTTTCCCATCATTCTGATACAGGTTGATCTTAGTTTCATCTGTCTAAAGAATGCTGCTCCAGAACTGGGCTGGCGTCTTTAGATGTTTTTTGTCTAATCTGGTCTTTCTAGGTTTAATGGTTAATTCATGGTTTGCACCTCATGGTAAATCCTCTGTATCTGCTCTCAGAAAGTCTTCTCTTTATGGTTAGACTTAGATCGGCCCAACCTTTGACACCATAACAGCTTCAGCTCTACTGGGAAGGCTTTCCACACGATTTAGGAATGTGTTCATATGAATTAATGCAATGGCGAGGTCAAACACTGATGTTAGACGAGAAGGCCAGGTCTCCGCTCTAATTCATCCCAATGGTGTTCTATCTGGTTGAGGTCAGGACTCACTCCTCCATGTCTTTATGGAGCTTGCTTTGTGCACTGGTGCGCAGCCATGTTGAAACAGGAAGGAGCTGTCCTTGTCCAAAATCTTTTGGTCTGCTAAAGCATTAAGAGTTCCTGTCACTGAAACTAAGAGGCCGAGCCTAACTTCTGAAAAACAACCCCACGCCATAATCTCACCTCCACCAAACTTTACACTCGGCACAATGCAGTCAGACAAGTTCCATTCTCCTGGCAACCGCCAAAATTTCTAGACAGAGAAGCATGATTCACCACTCCAGAGAACATGTCTCCACTGCTCTAGAGTCCAGTGGTGGCGTGCTTTACACCAATGCATTGTGCTTGGTCATGTAAGAATTGGATGCAGCTGCTCAACCATGGAAACCCATTTCATGAAACCGTCTATGCAATGTTCTTGTGCTAATCTGAAGGCCACATGAAGTTTGGAGGTCTGTAGCAATTGACTTTGCAGAAAGTGGGCAACCTCTGTGCACTAGGCACCTCAGCTTCCGCTGAGTTAAATGTGGAATATTTCGTAGTCAGGAAATAAAAAATAAATAAATAACTGGACTTGTTGCACAGGTGGCATCCTATCACAGTGGCACACTGGAGCCAACCTATACTATAAATAAAAGCAACACAACATATAATATATATATATATATATATATATATATATATATATATATATATATATATACATACACACACACACACCATGCTGACCAGACGAGAGACACTATATTGTACTACTGCTTTACCTTCAGAATAATGTCACAGAGCATCTGGTCCTCTTTGCTGTCCAAATTGTCAGGATCAACACTCATCACTAGTTTCCAGTCTGTAGTTGGAGGCATCTTGCTTGTTTGTGTTCAGCTTTGTTTAAAACCTCGGCAGTGGAGTTACACAAACAAACATCACGTGAAATAGCTGTTCGTTTAAAATTAAGAGTATTTGTAGGACCTGGATACAGTCATCTATGTTGGACTTGAGCTATACAGGCAGTAAAACGTAGAGAATATTCTGATCCAGTAACATAATGAAGGTTATTCTTGTGCAATACTGAATGATATTAACTATTACAGACTGCAGCGTAAACTCTCAGCGACAACGGTGGTCATTACGGTTTGGTTCACAGCTGCTGTTTTAGACATTTAGCTAGCAACAGCGGACTTCTGGTCGATACAGAAGTAAACAAACAAACAAACAAAACATAAAGAGAGTAAACAATAACCTGACTTGTATTTACGTATATTAACTAAGAGGCGAACACAAACACAACACCGTTAGCTCCGTTTAGCTCAGTATATTTAGGCAGCAGTTCGCTAAAACGGCAGAATTACCAACTGCAGTGTCTAAATGTAATAATAGTATATACTTTAAATAATAATAGTTTGTATTTAATATTGTTCCGCTAACGTTAGCGAGCTAGCCAACGTCAATTCAAACGGCCCTTTTTCTCGCGCTGTTGCCAGGCTACCACTGACAACAGTCGTATTCCACCGCCTCGCGCCATTGTCGTGAAATTGAGCGCAGGTTCACAAACCATAGCGCTATCAAGTCACCTATTCAAGTTTCCAACACACTGATTTGGAGATCAGCTAACGTGTAGCAGTCCGGCGTGCAGGCGTTTTCATAATAAAGGCAAACAAACAGCTCTAAATAAAAGCAATAAAAAACGCTTATTGTTAACATTCAGTAAAACGCTCTGTTGTTTGTATGGCATATGCAAATTATTCAAAAAACAACAATAACAACAAACAAAAGCATCTACAAATAATCCAACACAAATATTTACAAAGCAGGCATTATACTGTTTAAACATCTCAAAAAACAAAATACTTAAAAAGTAATGTATACAGTATAATTGTATTTATAAAAAATAATGTACACATCATGTATTTGTATTTGCTATATTATGTTATAAATCATTATATTTATTTATTGTTGTATCATTATAGTAATATTTCTAACATAGTTAAATGTTCAATTATTATTTTTTGTTAATAAATTATTTTTTATCATTCCTCCTTTCTCTAAGTATTGAACTAAAACGTTAGTCGATGTTGCTGAACAGGAAAGTTGCGACCCGGAACCAAATTTTTGTCACACATCTGAAAAAACCCTCCTAGCTGTGAATCTCGGTCGCCGTTACCGAGTAAAAGCTGCTACCTTCTTTAAACACATACATACAGTCTGTTTCCGAATAATTCCTCAAAGCCATGACAAGGTGGGTCTCCAGCGTCTACAGATTTGGAATAAGGCTCACCTGAGGCTGTTTTGTGTGGACTTCTCTCAGAGCCGTTAGCCGGTAGTGGCTAATACAATAGCTGCTATGAGCTGCCCAGCCTTCACTCTCCGGCTGTGAGGACTGATGTTCAGGAGAAGGTGGTGTTTGGATGGTGGTCTGTAGCTGATAGTGTTTGTTTGAATGAATATCGATATAAAGTGAGCTAAATAGCAGAACGTTAAGCTTATATCTTACGGCGTTACACACAAAACAGAGCAACATTTGACTCATCTGTACAAGTTCACTGATGTGGGGTACGTGGGGAATGTGCAGCATCTGCTTATACTGTTTTTACTTAACCTTTTTAAAATTATACAGCCTCTATGTTGCACTTTATGTTATGTTAAATATCTGGAATTTTACACTATTGAGCTATATTGTGCTATAAAAATAAAGAAATCTTATCTTTTCTTATTTCATTATTGGCTGCATTGACTTTTAGGATGATTGTTAGTCTTTTAGTCACTGAGAATATTGACACTGTCCAAAAAAAAAAAAAAGTTTCTCCAAAATAGCAACATTCTGCACCTTTAATGTAGGTCAGAACCAGAATTTTGTCCAAACTATTTTGGAGCATTTTTCTTGGTCCATTTATCATAAAATTTCCAGGCAGCGATGATATAATACAGACATCATAGAGTCACAGACTCTAACTAGATGTTAAAATCAGGCTCCAAGTATTTATTTTGTCGTATGACTGCAAATACTGAGACGTGCCTGTCTCTATACTGTCTATACTGTTAGAGTACGTTTGTGAGTCTGCTTTGTGGAATCTGGTCTCTTCTCTCTCTGCAGTGCTCGATGAGGTCTCACAGCAGTGATGGCTGTGTTGTCGTGGAAGGAGCTCTGCCTGCTGACTGGACTGGTGATGGGCTGCTACTGGAACAGTCTGCTGTGTGGTTTCGTGTTTGATGATGTCTCTGCCATTTTGGACAACAAAGACCTTCGTCCCTCCACGCCTATCCAGAACCTCTTCCTCAATGATTTTTGGGGGACCCCCATGGCGGAGGTAGGCTCCCTGAAGAGAGTTAAAATGATTCCTTGTGATTCTGGTTGTGAATGCTATGTTATAAACAGCGCTGAATACTGATCAAGTTCACCGTCACAGTGTTTTCCAAATGTCTCACAGTAACGGAGAGGCCTGTGACGTTCATGAAAGTTTGGCTGAGGATCAGATGCCTTCTAAATAATGAATAGGTGTTTAAAAGATGTGTTCTTTGTTCACTGAATGCTACGTACAAGCCTAAAGTGGCCAAATTGTCAGAGTAGCTGTTTTTGGGATGTTCAGACTGTTAGCTTTTCAGCATGTAGTTGGCTACAGAAGCAGCTCAAAGCTTAAATAAACAAACATTAATCACTGTTGCCCCCTAGAGGTGCTATTTAGTACATCGAAACACAACGTACCGCTGAACTATTTAGGGGGGTTATTTTAAAAAGCAGGACTTCTCGGTAGGGCTGGGCGATATGGACCAAAAATAATAGCTCAATATTTTTAGCTGAATGGCGATATACGATATATATATCTCGATATTTTTTTCTTCCAATAAGGTGATACTAAAAAGTTGCTTCTGCATCAAAGCTACACGTCCCAAATGTCACACAAGCACGGTTCGATCCCCGGGACCTGCGGGACACAACTGAAGTGCCCTTAGACAATGCACCGGGCGCCATGGATAGGGTTGCCCACCGCTCTGGGCATGTGTGTTCACTGCCCCCTAGTGTGTATGTTCACTAGTCTGTGTGTTTATGTGGGTGTTTCACTGCATGGGTAAATGCGGAGATCAAATTTTGCTGTGTGCAAATACAAGTGACAGAATAAATCTAAACCTAAACTTCGTTAAGGTGCAATCAGGTGCTGGCCGTCGTGTAGAAAGTGCACAAAATAAAAAAACAAACCACTCCGTCATCATTGTTATATATGCTCGTTTAACTGTGTTGCTAAAAAGACCACTGAAGAACAAAGTTACAGTCAGCACTGTCAGTATTCACCTGTGGGCTTAAGTTGACCTGGGAGGACCCTTGATTTAACCCAGCAGAAAGGTAACTTAACGCCCACCCACTCACACAATCAGATTCTGTGGGTGTGTCTCAAAACCTAGTGAGCTCCTACATAGGCAGCATTTTATGTCATAGTATGCGCTCCCGACATGTAGACTGTCCCAATACTTACATACCTTAAACATGCTGTCTACTGAGAAACCTTATTTAGACCTGATTTTAAGGAAGCATCAAACGCTTCCTCAGCCGCTAAGACAATCCCATGAAGCAACGCAGACAAATCTAGGAGCAGTGAAGTGGTTTTAAAATGTGAGTAATTTTGATTCTCTCTGGAGTTTTAATGTGTTTCTGGTCATATAATCACACAAAACAGTATTTTATTATCAACTCTGTAACGAGTCCTTCACTATTTACAGTTTTATACTCGAGACATTAGCATTTATGCTAGCGGATTTTTAAGCCTCGGGCTATTGTTTTGGATGCAGGCCGGTAGCTTAGCAACCAGCTAAACCACCGGTCGTGTGCTGCAGTGGGCGGGAACAAGCCGTGACGCAGTCTCTCTCTAACTAGAGCATCTCAGTAATCTGTTTTATGAGGAGAGATGAGGAGAGAACGCTGCTACTTACACAGCTGCCTACATAGACAGCCTACTTAGACACTCACTAGGGTTTGAGACACACCCATATGTACGTCTATTTTCCTATATGCAGGTATTGTTTGTGAATGATTTTAGTAGCATTTCTGCCTAAATGCATTTGTAACAATCTCATATTGAGACCTGCTTTCTATATCTCTGTTCAAAGAAACGATTTTATTGCATAGCAGAACAGACAGTTACGCTGTACAATGAAATTCTTACTTTGCTGTTCATCCATTCACCAATAAATAAGATAACAAAAAAGAAATAATAAAAATATATACAAAATATATAAAGTATAATAATATAAGTTAAAGTAAATAAAAGTAATTGTTTATATATTGTTAAAAAATAAAAGTTGTGTGCTTTTATGTGCAAGTATGAAGAGCAGCAGCCATAAAGTGCAAGTTGTAAGTAACAAATGTAAACAATAGTGTTTTTGTGTGAGTAGTGAATGTAAACAGTATCTTGACAGCAGTAGTACAGTGAGTGTAAGGTGAAGTTAAAATCAGACCAGTTAAAACCAGTTTAGAGGTAGAACCACAGGCATGTCTGAAATTGGACCCTATTTACCATTTAGGTTCTATTTAGTGTGTTAACTGATTTTGTAGTGTTGTCCGAATTCTCAGTGGACAATTAGATTCCCTATACAGTTCACTATATTGTTACCCACAATGCACCGTATAACTAGTGGACAATTGATATACACTACTTACAGGTTGACACACCACAATGCATAGCTTGGAAAGATTGTTGTCTGATTTGATCTACTGTCTCGCTCACTGCTTCCCTATATAGTGTTCTACATAGAGCAGTCTATGTAGTGCGCAGGAAGCGAGTTAATGAGTGGACCATTGTGGACCATATATCTCTTATTTTTGTTAATTTTCATGTTTCTACATCATTCGAGCACGACAGCTGCTCTTTATATCCTTTAATCATGAATTAACCAATAGAAATGCTCCACAATCACAAAGTCAAACCTCTTTACATTGACCTGCATTAAAGGTAAAGAATGTTTTTGGTTGTATATATATTTGTGTATATATATTTTTCAGTACTTGTTTTTCTTTGGACAGCAACGATAATCTTTTGTGTTTTTGGCCTTTAGTCCAGCTCAAAAACTGTGAACAAATAGTTTGTGCACCCCTGCTATAAACATAAGCGGTGTAAGAATATATTGAATATTAAATATTATTTTTTATGATACTGTATCGATACTTAAAAACACAGTATCTATACACAGATTCCTGGCAGACAGTAAATCATTGTGTGTTGTGTTTAAACCTCTGACCACTAGATGGCAGTGTTGTAATCCATTTTTAGCTCCACTCCAACATTAACAAGCAGCACAAGGGCGCAGTGCTATTGTAAGCATTGATAAACCTGTTCATACAGTGGTGTGTTTTAATAGTAGGATTTGAAAACTCACAATATATCACTTTGCTTTCTATATCACAGTATATTAAATATTGACTACTGTATCACAATACATATTGTATCACCAGGTTCTTGCCAATACATAGACCTCATAGACAATATATTAGCCAGTGCTGTTTTCAGATATAGCCAGCAATACAAAGAGTTTTGCTATAGGCGTTAACAGGACTGATGGATTACTCATGGCCTATTTTGATGCCTAGCCTTCCTGGTATGTTTCTTATTCTAACCAAGTAAACTAAAGCATGACAGGTGGTTTGCTGGCTGAACGTGTAGGACATGCTCATCCTTATTCCCTCCTTCAGAAATAATGTAACATGGGCTCCTAGTTTCTGTTAAAGATTCATTTTGTTGGGGGTTGGGGGGAGTGGTTGCAGGGTTGTGCAATCTTGGCAGGGATGCGTCTACCTGAAACCGCTCTCTTTCTCTGCAGGAGAGGAGCCATAAATCTTACAGACCGCTCACTGTCCTCACCTTTCGCCTCAACTACCTGCTGAGCGAGCTGAGCCCAGCGTCCTACCACCTGCTCAACGTGCTGCTCCACGCGGCCGTGTGTGTCCTCTTCCTGCGCTTCTGCCGTGCAGTGCTTCTGGACCGTACGACCAGCCTGGTGGCCGCGCTGCTCTTCGCTGTCCACCCCATCCACACAGAGGCTGTGAGTAAGCCCTTATTAATACACATGCATATGCTTCATATTAAGGGTACAGCCGCGTGAGCTGCATTGATCCTGTGATTTAAAAATATATATTTATATATATATATATATATATATATATATATATTTTTTTTTTTTTTTTTTTTTTTTTTTTTTAATTATTATTATTTTATTTTTTTTTACTGTCAGGCTGTTTTTAAACCCAAGTGGTGAAGATAGTTTAGTGTATTGTTGTTGTTGTTTGTGTCCCACTAGGTTGTAAATAGTTCCTACAGTTATGTTTGTGTATTTGGGATGTTTTAAAAAAATGCTGGTGAGATTACATGAGGCACTGAGTCATTTGGTAAAGAACTGTAATCCCATTGCATCGTTCACGTCCAGCCTAGTTATTATTATCAGGTTATTAAGTGTCGTTAAGTCGTTTCAGGCTCCTGGCGCCCATATGGTTAGTGTTTCCTCCAGAATATCCTGCCATCTGGTTTGTTCTTCAGGCTTTTGAGTGACTGGTTCACGATTCCTCTGATTCTATCCATCCATCTTGTTGCCGGTCGTCCCCTTCCTCCGTTACCTTCAGCTCTTCTTAGCACGCTGGTCTTTTCCATGGAATAGTGGAAATATTCTCGAAATATGAGCCAAAATTAGAGCTTCTGTTTGCTTATCTGGGCTTTGTGTTAGAGGCGAGGCCTGATTTGTTTGTTCAAGGATGCATTTGTTAGTTTTCTTTGCCCTCCAGGGTCAACGAGGTTCAAAGGCATCTGTATTTTTTTCCTGTCTAGCTTGTTTATCATCCAGCTTTCACATCCATGAAAAACCACAGAGAAGACACAGTCTCGAGACTTTTGATCTTTGTTTGCAGAGACAAATCACTGCATTTAGAGATCTGTCGAATGCCAGTCTGTGTCGTGCTGCTTGAGTCCCGGACCTTCTGTTGTTGATAATAATAGATGTGAGTAAAAGCTGGCCGCCATTGCCGTATCTTCTCCATCAGTGGGAGAGTTAGCAAACTCCATGAATGAATACACATGCAAGTCAGGGACGTGTACGAGTACTTGAGTAGTAGGTGAACTATTCGAGGTGCCGGTACTTAAGAGCTGTTTGGTTGTTTGTTATAATTAATCACAGCACCAGAAGAGACATATATGTGTGTATGTGTGCAATTTTCATGCAATTCACAAACAATATTGTCCATTTCACAATTAATGTAAGTGTATCAGATGATTTTTAAAGAATAAAATGTTTGTATTAAAGTCTATTTTTGTATAGAGGCTTATTTAGCATATAGTCCTATTATCAGTAATTCTCAGTCCTCTGTCTAAATCTCCTGGTACGACCACCAATCCAAGTTAAGGATGTTATTGGACTAATTGGTTGTTAGGACACTCTTACTCAATTGTGATGTACAGCTGAAAAACATTCTACTAATAAGTGAGTATAAAAGGGAACAACATTCTAGGTTAGTTTAGTATCTGAAGATCAGCAGTTGATGGCTTGCTGACCGACTCAAAATGACCAGAAAGAAACAACTTTCTTTAGAGACCCGTCAGTCCATTGTTGTGTTAAGGAAGAAGATATTCCATTGAAAACAAGAACATTTCACTGTGATCCCAAACTTTTGAGCAGTAGTGTGTTTAGAGCTGTTTCTCTCTCTGTCTCTCTGTCTCTTGTTCTATTTGAGCGACACATTGTCCTTACAGAACCACAATTTTACCACAACTCTGTAACTGCAGTAAACATGTGGGCTGTGTGGAAGTATCTTTTAATGCACTTTTTAATAACTTGTTAGTTTCGGGTCTTTCAGCAGTAATGTGGTCACACTGTATTTTTTTGGGGGGGCAGATATATTATCTTGTTAAGTCAGTGTTCAGTAAATGATATTAAGTTCAGTTCATGTTGTGCATCAACTTGTTGTTATTATTAGTGTGACAATTTAGCAGCAAATAAAGTGGAAAACTTTTAGATATGGGCCCTAAAAGTTGGCAGCATGTATTGACCATCAGCTGACCCTGACCTCTAAACATCGGCGTCGCCTATAGAAAAACTCATATCGGTCGATCTCTAATATATATATATATATATATATATATTAGATATATATATATTATATTTACTAATATATATATATATATATATATATATATATATATATATATATATATATATATATATATTAGTAAAATGGCAAGTTTGCTTGTATTTGGAGGAAGATCTAAATTTTGCTGCTCTAATACACTTGCCTTAATAGGGGTCCTATTATGCTCAGTCTGGTACAACAAGTTGGTAGACCCCATCTACCTTAGCCGGACGTTTAGAAGTTCTCCTGATGTTTTGTTTTTAAAGGGACAGCCAGTTTTGGAGAAAGTGGAGATTTTCCCTCTGGCGTTTATTTTGGTCCTTATAACTTTGCAGATGGTTTACTTCCACCAGAAAAGAAAGAAAAGAAAGAAAGAGAATAACCAAGAAAGCATAATGTGGCTAAATACGTTACTCTCGATGATGTCAGTCAGGTCCAGAAACTCTGACTCTTAAACTCTGAACGTAATTTGTTGCCGTATGATCCACAGAGGAGAAAGCCGTCGTCAACATCTGGTGTTAGAATTAGTTTTAGCTCATTAACTTGAGATGTTTCCCATCACTTACTTCAGAAAGCTAAAGAAGACTTGTTTCCACTCCAGGTTAGCAACCGTTTTTGATCAAACTCCCTCCTGGAAATTTGCTTTGAACTACGTATGCACCACTTGGTGTTGAGATCTTTGAGCTGTAGATGAGCAAAGCTCTTCTAACAGAAGCTAAATTAACTGGAGCAACTTGTTGAACATCAAAACCGTGTATAAAGCAATCTTCAGTCTTGGAACTGGTTTTATTTCTGATATGCATCCCAGTGCTTAGATCATATTAGGTTGCTTCAGGTGTTTATAGACTGTTTTACAACACACACAATTTTTGACATCACATTCTCCTCCCCACTTTTCCACCACACTTATCAAAAGAGAAAACATTGTTGACGTGAAATGCCATGTGTTGAAGAACATTTCATTATGAGGGTTGTGCCCTGGACTCTTTCCCCGAGGGGTTGAATCCGATGAATGCCGTCACTTTCAAAGAGCATTCAAAGAGAACTCGCTCAAAACCTGGTGATCGACTGCCTTCTATGGACGTGAGTGCATCAGTCCAGTGTTGTCAGTCATTCATTGTCTTCGGTATGATGTTTCATTTAAGCCAGAGCATCTCGATTGGTGGGAAGCAGTGCCGGTGTTGATCTGGCACTGCTGGATCTGGAATCCTGGAAACAAGTATCCTGGAAACAGGCTTCAGACAACCGCTAAAGCAATGTTAGAAGACTAAGAGGTTTAGAAAGCTTCAACCAAAAGCTGAATCAACTGGAGCAACTTGTTAAACATCAAAGCAATGTATAAAGCAGTCATCGGTGGTGGAACTGGTTTTATTTCTCATAGACATCTCAGTGCTAAGATCATATAAAGATGCTAAACCAAGGACCATTAGCTACAACTCTTCATCTGCTCATGTGACACCACAGTGACTCACCATCACCTCTTTAGCTACAAACTTGCTTTACAAGACCAGACAGATAACTCTGCGATGCTGTACACAGTACATATGTTATTTCTTCCCATTCTGTTAATCAGTTTTATAGATTTTGGAATATTTTAAACTCTGAGATTTCCAATTCACAAGAACTAAATGACTTTTGAACTGGGTCTGAAATGTAACGTACTTAGCTCGTTATTAGTGATGGACCGATCAGCATTTTTAAGGCAGATACTGGTCGAGGACGGGGTATATGCCACAGCAGGGCTACATGTAGTTATTAGCGCAGGCAAATCATGAAACATGGTCTAAACTGGTTTTATTACCGTTTATAATGAGCTTATATGAAACAGCATAATATTTTTTAACAAAAAAGTAAATCAAACAGATATCTCCAATACTGCTATCATTACATTTAGACCCTTAATTTAAAACGAAAAAAGTTAATTAAATAAATGCAATAAAAACGACAGTCATTAAACGCAGACTCTGTTATTTTAAACTAAATCTGTAATCATTAAATGTAGATCTTGAATTGCTGCTGCTGTTCTGTTTGTACCGGTCAGATCTGGTCTGTATGGTGTTCTGGGTTGTTTGTTTTGTGTTAGCTGTGTGTGCTAGCTCTGCTGTTTACTGATACTCACTGTATTCAGTGTGCAGTGCTGTATCAGATTAGTAGAGTTAAATATCTTTGTCTTGGTTTCCCAACGAGACGCGCTGATTTTACACATTTTAAAAACTCTCTGGATGAGTCTGTCATATACGGTAAAACTCCGCCGACATGTTTTCTATCAGCAAATATTTTTCTTGCGACGCCGCTGCTTTAGTGACGAAAATGAAAGGGTATGTATTTCCACCTAGTGGTTCTCCTCTTCCTGGATGAAACACTAGCTGGAAATACAGAAATTAGGCTCATTTGTTTAACGCCATTGATTCGGCTCTCGGGATCGTCTAAATTAGAGAAATATCGGCCGATCACATATTTTGATTAAAAATAGGCCGATACTGATACATAGCCGAACGATCTTTCCATCTCTGCTCATTATGTAATATAACCATACATCGTTTCACATTTCACGCTTCGCCAGTGTGTACAGTAATTAAACTGAGCTGCAATGAGCTCTGAAGATGCCGGACAGCGTCTGAAAGAAAGACATCCAGTTGTTTTAGTGCCCGCTTGACCTCATTGGGTGGCAAAGGGCTGAGCTATATTTGCTGCGGAATCTTTTGCCCGCGATGCTGAATCGAGGACTCGGATAAAAGGCAGGCCTGTGATTTGTGGTGTGTCACTCGGTTGGTATTCATTCCGGCCCTCCGCACAAAACAGCCTTTAGCAGCAGCCTCAGAGATTTAGCCCAAGGACGGTGGCGTCTGGATTTTCTCCTCATGAACGAATCTGGCCTTCCAAGAGACGATTCAGACAACAGACTGTTCTGTTCAGAACTTCCTCTTCATGTTTATTTGTGCGAGAGAGCTCTGTGTGTGTGTGTGTGCTTGGAAGCAGGAGATGTAGACAGTGTACTCTGTAATAAATTTAAGGAAATTTGAGGCGATGGTTTTATTTAGTTATTGGATGGAGAGGAATATCTGAGTGTGAAAGGCTTAGACTCCTGCCTCAGTCCACTGGACGCTGCCATTGCAGACTCCTCCATGTGGTGGCAGTAATGGATAGTTTGTTGTGTGGGTCTCAGACACAGGGAATGGACCGCCGGCTGAAATGCTTCTCAGATTCTGTACCCATTTACAGTACCATGTAAAAGTCAGAGACCAACATTTATTTCTTAATTTTTTTTAATCAGTACCGGTTACATGTGTTATTCGTTACTGTTTGGGAGATGTTGCTGATGAGATCAAGTTAAAGATCATTCACTTGCACAAGGAAAGGTAAAGGTGGCTGGAAAAAAAAAAAAAGGATTAGAAGATACAAAACAATTGGACACCTAAGAACTGAACCAGGCCCAGTAGACCAGTGAAACCATCGACAGACAGGAAAGCTTTCTTTTTTGAGAGAGAGAGAAGAGAAACCAGCTCCACAACAATCCACAGGTGTTTCTGTTCATCCTTCCACGGTGAGAAGACTCCTCAATACTGTGGATCTGAAAGGATGTGTAGCTCTTTAAGAAGCTTTTACTGAAAAGAAAGAATGAACAATAAAACTGCTTGTCCTCCGAGAACAGTTCACTGATTATTCTGGAGTCCAGACTCAGACTCCAATGAATGTGTTGGAACTGGGAGAATCAGAAAGTCCTGCAAACATCTAAGACTAAAGATGGGATTCTCAATACTGTGGGTCTGAAAGGATGTGTAGCTGTTTAAGAAACTTCTTAGAAGAAAGAATAAACAAAAAAGCAGAAATTAAACAAAAGAACTGCTGCTGCTCAGAGAACAGTTGACTGATCATTCTGGTGTCCAGACTCAGACTCCAATGAATGTGTTGAAACTGTGAGAATCAGAAAGTCTAACAAACATCTAAGACCGAAGAAGGGGTCCTCAATACTATGGGTCTGAAAGGATGTGTAGCTGTTCTAGGAACTCCTGAGAAGAAAGAATAAACAAAAAAGCAGAAATCAAACAAAAAACTGCTGCTGCTCCCAGATCAGTTGACTGATCACTTTAGAGGTCAGACTTAGACTCCAATGAATGTGTTGGAACTGTAAGAATCAGAGAGTCTTAACAAACATCTAAGACTGAACTTTAAAGATGGGGTTCTCAATACTCTGGGTCTGAAAGGATGTGTAGCTGTTTAAGGAACTTCTAGGAAGAGAGAATAAACAAAAAAGCAGAAAATTAAACAAAAGAACTGCTGCTGCTCCCAGATCAGTTGACTGATCACTCTGGAGTTCAGACTCCAATGAACGTGTTGGAACTGTGAGAATCAGAAAGTCCTACAAACATCTAAGACTGAACTTTGAAGATGGGGTCCTCAATACTATGGGTCTGAAAGAATGTGTAGCTGTTCAAGGAACTTCTGAGAAGAACAAATAAACAAAAAAGCAGAAATCAAACAAAAAACTGCTGCTGCTCCGAGAACAGTTGACTGATCACTCTAGAGGTCAGACTGAGACTCCAATGAATGTGTTGGAACTGTAAGAATCAGAAAGTCTAACAAACATCTAAGACTGAACTTTGAAGATGGGTTTCTCAATACTATGGGTCTGAAAGGATGTGTATCTGTTTAAGGAACTTCTGGGAAGAGAGAATAAACAAAAACTACTGCTGCTCCCAGATCAGTTGACTGATCACTTTGGAGTCCAGACTCAGACTCCCGACTCCACTGAATGTGTTTGTACTTGGAGAATCATGTCAACATCTATTTAAGACTGAACTTTAAAGGTGGGGAAGAAAATTAGCAGCAGAACGCGAGAACCTGAAATGAATGGAAGCTGCTGTAGAGCAGAGAGTGGACACACTGTATACTGGAAACAGATATAATATTTATTATTTATTTCTGCTGTTAAATATTTTTTATGCTTGCATCTCTCACTCCATTTTGACAAAAAAAGTTGGATAAATTAAAAATTAAAGACAGGCTTTTCTTCTTAAAAAATAGTTTGTTGATTCAACCTAAAGAGATGATCTCATGTAATAGGCTAAAGGATTGGGTGGGTTTATCTTCAGTGGTTTACATCATATTGTACTGAGTGAAGCTTTGCTGTGTCTATGGGAGATTTTGTCTTTGACTCTGCTCCATTGTTCTGTGGTGTTCTGCAGGGTTCGGTTCTGGGGTCTTTGTTATTTTCTCTATATATATTTCTTTTTATATAGGCCAGATTATAGCTGGTGTTAATATTGCTTACAATTCAGCTCCAGTTTACATAGGCTCGTAGTCTGGAAGCTATCAGGGACTGGACGGCTGACAACTTCTTGCATCTAAATGCTGATAAGGCCGAGGTTCTGATTGTTGCTCCTGATAACGTAACCACTTTGATTTCACAAACTCTTAGGCTTATTTCTCCGGCTATCCACTCAGGTTTGCACAACTCAGGTGTTATATTTGACAAATCCTTGTCGTTTGACCCACATCTGACAAGACCTGCTTCTTTCGTTTAAGGAATATTAGTAAATTGAGATCTGGAGTTTCAGTTGCAGAGCTAGAGATGCTTATTCATGCTTTTATTTCATCTCAGATTGATGATTGTGGTGCACTTTTGTCTTTGTTTAGCGGGTCTGCTCGTAATTTCTTAGAGGCAGTACAGAATGTTGCTGCTTGATTGCTTACAAATAAACAAACTCATATAACTCTATTACTTATCACTGCATTGGCTTCCGATTAAGCGAAGGATACAGTTTAAAATTCTTACTAGAGATCGACCGATATGGGTTTTTCTATAGCCGATGCTGATGTTTAGAGGTCAGGGTCAGCCGATGGCCGATATGGGCTGCAGATTTATTTATTTTTGGCTGATTTTTAGGGTCGATATCTAGAAGTTTTCTACTTTATTTGCTGCTAAAATGTCAAACTAGTAATAAGAAGTGGATGCACAACATTTCTGAACTTAACATCATTTATTAAACACTGACTTAATTAGAAAAAACTAAATATTTTTATCTGCACCCCAAAAAATACAGTGTGACCATATTACTGCTGACAGAGTGTAACATACATCTCTTCATACCAAAAACTAACATGATATTAAGAAGTGCATTGACAGATACTTCCACACAGCCCACATGTTTACTGCAGTTACAGAGAGAGCCTCACTTCACGCTCAGGTTTTTATCACGTTCTAGTAAAATTACGGTTCTTTAAGGTAGATGAGGGGCTCTGGCTGCTCGCACAACCTATGAATGTGTGTATTACACTAGAGAAGTTAGCTTTAGCTCTGGAGCTAAGGAGTAAAACATCTATGAATGTGTGTATTACACTAGAACAGTTAGCTTTAGCCCCGGAGCTAAGGAGTACAACATTTGCTCTGGTTCACGTCTACGGCCGTAACTAGAAACACGTAACCGCCTCATTAAAAACCTCACTGTTCACTATAAATTATTTATTTTCACTTACTGGCTGAACAGTTCCTGACTTTAAATCGCCGCTGCAAAACAATGATGTCGGCCGATGCCGATATATATAAAAAATGTCAAATATCGGCCCGATATATCGCCCAACCGATATAACGATCGATCTCTAATTCTTACCCTTACTTATAGAGCACTACCTGGTCAGGCTCCCATGTATATAGCTGATCTTCTTCATCCATATATATATCAGCATGCTCTCTCAGGTCAAGTAATGCCGAGTTCACACTACATGACTTTAGCCTTTCGCCAACTGTTTTTTTGTTTTGTTTGTTTTTTTGTTTTTTTTTTGAAGATCAAAACCTCTGCTCGGAGGCTAATCGGGGATCACTCAGCACTAGCTCAGCCGTGTAGTGTGAACTGCTGAAAGACGCTCGCGGAGTCGTTGCAGAGTGATCGCTGACTAATCATAGACTAATCACCCGTCAAACCTCTAGTATGTTTAATATCTAGGCAAGTCGGCGACTGTGAGTCAACGGCAGCGTCACCGTTGCACAAGCTCTCTGTGGCAGCTGGGCGTTGTGACAATCGAGGAGGAGTACACAAACAGTAAACAATGGCTGCAAGAGGTTCCCGCTCTACTGGGACTCAAGAAATGTGTCACTGCAAGTCAGCGCCGTAACAACTTGTGCTGCATGTTTGTTGACGCCCGTTTTGGTAATAGCTAGAGATCAAAATATGTTAATGATAATTTAGTCGATCCCGAGAGCTGATCGATGGTGTTAAACAAATGAGCCTAATTTCTGTATTTCCAGCTAGCGATTCATCCAGGAAAAGGAGCCCTCCGGCCAGCTCCCTGCAATTCCTATCTGAACCACTAGGTGGAAATAAACACCCTTTCGTTTTCCACAGACTGACTAAAGCAGCGGCCTCTCAGAACAGTTTACGGCGTTCACCCGCATGTACGGATAGAAAACATCGTGTCTCTGTGTATGTGACTCAGACTCATCCAGGGCAGTTTGTAACATCTGTAAAATTAATATAATCAGTGTCTTTCGCAGGGGGACCAACACAAAGATCTAATCAGATACAGCACTTCAGAGACACCACACTTTCGTGTTGAAAGGTGATCGGCGATCAGAATCTGCCTGGTCGGTCCATCTCTAGTAATAGCGTTTGTTCTATGTGGTTTGTTCTCACATACGTTTAGCTCCTGCAACAGTTTAGTTCTCCTGTGTTCTCGTGTTTTTGGACAGCAGCCAGATGAGTGGGCTGTTCAGCAGGGTCCAAGTCGTGTAATCGGTGACTCTGTGTCGTGTAGTGTGAAAGCCACAACAACGAAAAGACTCGCAGACACAGTTCTCTCTTTTATCTTTTTCCTCTCTTTCCTAAAAGAACATGGTTTGTCCGTTCAACCTAAAAAGATTATCTTGTGGTACGTCTGTGCCATCCAGCTGTACCAGCATTAAGATATGATAAAGACTCAGTCAGAGACTGCCTCAGTCAGAGACTGCCTCTATCTGTGCAGTTTCTAAAGCTTTTACCATCCAGACTTCAAACAGAGACTCTATCAGCTTTTCTTTGGTACTTACTTTATTAAACTGTAAATACTATCTGACCAGAGGAGGATGGGTGTCCACTTAGGGGTCTTGGTTCCTCCCAAGGTTTCTTCCTCCAGTCTGAGGGAGTGTTTTCCTTGCCACTGTCACCTCTGGCTTGCTCAAAGGAGGATATAGATATATGTTGTAGCTAGAGATGAACTGATCAGCGTTTTTGAGGCCGATTCCGATCGCCGATCATCTTTCAGCACTATCGGCCGATACCGATCGAGGGCGGGGCTATATGCTTAGGGCAGGGCTACATGTAGTTATTAGTGCAAGCAAGTCATGAAACATGGTCTAAACTGGTTTATTACCATTTTTAACGAACTCATATTACCAAAATTAACAGTAAATAAACAAAGTAAATCAAACAAATATCCCCTATACTGTAATCATTACATTTAGTCCCTTAATTTAAAACTAAAAAAACTAATTAAATACATTCAGTAAAAACTGCAGTCATTAAACGAAGACTCTTATTTTAAACAACAATTTGTAATCATTAAATGTAGATCTTGAATTGTTGCTGCTGTTCTGTTAGTACCGGTCAGATCTGGTCTGTAGGTGTTCTGGGTTGTTTGTTTTGTGCTAGCTGTGTGTGCTAGCTCTGCTGTTTACTGATACTCACTGTATTCAGCTGTGTGGTGTACCCTTAAGTGCCGTATCAGATTAATAGTGTTAAATGTCTTTGTCTTGGTTCCCAACGAGACACATTGATTTTACTAATTTTACTAAACGTCCTGGATGAGTCTGAGTCACATACAGTCTGTCAAAAATGAAAGGTTATGTGTTTCCACCTAGTGGTTCAGATAGGAATTGCAGGGAGCTGGCCGGAGGGGGTTTCAATGAAACGCTAGCTGTAAATACAGAAATGAAGCTCATTTATTTAACGTCATCGATCGACTCTCGGGATCAACTACATTGGAGAAATTTTGGCCAATCACATATTTTGATTAAAAATCAACCGTTACCGATACATAGCCGATCGATCTTTCCATCTCTAGTCGTAACTGTCTGTTTTCAGTATTCTGTAAAGCTACTTTGTGACAACATGTATTGAATTGAATGTAATTAGAAGCAATAATAATAAGTTAGAATAAAACGATAGCCAAGTAAATAGGCTAGAAGGTGTATAAACGTGGTGTTCTCCATCAGCTCAAGTCTTTATGGTGTAGTCCTATGACTGATGGTCAGAGATGAGATTTATTCTTTTTTTTTTTCTAGACTATGGCCATCTGTGCTCTTGCTTGCTCCCTTTGCTGCTGCTCTGAACACGAAGCCTACAGCCTGGCTGTCAGTTATTGACTGGAAGTGCAGGACTGAGTGGAACCTGCTTCCTGGCTGTTACGTTTCTCAGTAACCGCTGCAGAAAAGTGCATTAATTTCAGACGGTGTATTCACCGCTCAGCATTCCGGGGGAAGGATGGTTTACTCTCAATGACCTCCATAACTCTTTAACGTTTAACATATTCCACGCACGGCTGGAAAGCCGCATTGCGTAGTTCGCGCTTCTGACAGGTACTTCTTTTCTGGGTCTTTAATCAGGGATTGTATTCCGAGCTGATTCTTATCAGCGTATGCATGACTTCACTTCCGCAACACTGGGTCTAGGATTTGACCAAGTTGTCGTCCAGTGTAATGGTAACGATATACAGGCAGCATGTATTTGACACACGCAGCAATCCAGCCCCCCCCCCTCATATCTCCGCTTCTGTTTCTTCCTCCGCCAGGTCACAGGCGTTGTGGGACGAGCCGAGCTGCTGTCCTCAATCTTCCTCCTGGCAGCCTTCCTGACCTACACCAAGTCGAAAGGCGCCGATCACTCCATCGGTAAGAGTTGTCATCTTTATCCTTTTCACTGTCACCCACCGCTGGCTTGCTGGGACAGGTTCACCGCCAGGACACCCTGCACAGGCCGCGACTTGTCCTCAGCACTTAAGCCTATACTAGTCCCCACCCACGAACCTTAAGAACACACTTCAACCTGCGCACATCGATCACATCCCTGTTGTTTTGACTCGACGCTCTATCGCCTCAAAGATTACACAGCCTTCCACCAACAGCGCTTACAATGAGATTCATGCCAGCCAGTTTCTTCAGAAGAAGGAAGAGCATTTTTTTTTTCTGATTCGAGCTCAGGTTACAAGTCTAGCTTGCGTTCTGAATAACATTCTCTGCGCTTGAAAGAGAAATATGAGATAAATGATAAACTGGTTAGATTATTAGGTAAGTACATGTTCAGCAACGTGTTTTTTTTGTTTGTTTTTTTTATTTTCGCCCCTGTAGCTGCAGCTCACGCAACTTTATAGGGTTGCTTGCTGCCTAATTGTGTGTACGTGAGCTGGCAGCACCGCTGTAGCACGACAGGAAACAAAACTAAAGCGACAGGATGGGATCGCAATCCTCTTAGCCAGTGGGGGTTAAAGGGTTCAAACAAATTAGTGACTGGAGCTCCTAAGCGGTGCAGCTGAATATCATTCCCTATAACTAGTAATTATAAAAATAATAATAATTAAAACTCTTACTAATAATAATTATAACTTTTACTGGTTTCCACGTTTTCACACTGACCTAAGTCTAAGTTAATTTTGGATTCTTTTTAAAATAAGGCTAGTTTGCACACTCTTGTCGTTCTCTTGTGCAGGTGGGTTTCTTTCAGGACTTGAAAAGATATACATATGCCATATTCCCAACGTTTTGAACAATATTTATTTATTTTTTTTACATTCACAGCATTTAGCAGACGCTCGTATCCATGACTGCACAGGTGCACAGGTTTTCCATTTCAATTAAAATTTTTAATTAAAATTTAAATATTGCCATACAGTGCTGTTCAAAAGTTGATCACACTTCATTTAGGTCATTTGCAGTCAACGCTGTCATTAAATATGATTACATTTTTTTTTTATTATTATTCGAGAGATATTTCTGGGATGGACACACGTAAAGTTAAATAAAATTGATATATCTATTACTCCTTTTTTGTGAAATGTCTTTTAACCTTTTTTTAATTCTGAAAAATAAATATTTTGTGATTAAAGGAAGTTAGTGATGTTAAACTAATACATTTTGTCAAACTTAAAATGTACGGTGGCCGATAAGACTCAAGGCATTGCAGATTCACAAAAACGCTGCAAACACTTTCATCAAAACGACAACATGGGAACTATATTTCACAAACGCGCTGCAAAAGGAGGACACTTAAAGGACGTGGGACTGTATATGTAAACAGAACCACCCTGAGCTGCGGTAGCGTCTAATAATGAAGGGCAAATGATACCGAGGCTTCGGAGCTGGTGTCGAGAACTCCAGAAAGTCGTTTATGAAGCTCGTATGGAGGCTTGCTTCGTTAAGGGCGAGTGACGTCACTGATGACGTCTGAAGTCTCGCTGGTTCAGGACGTGGTTCGAGTATTGCCGTGATTTATTGTTTCTTAATAAAATTTAAAGTCCTCGTCACCCCACAATCACTGTCCTATCTCTTAAAACCACTGCACCAGTTTTAACATCAATATCTCACGTACTATTGGATTTATTTACTGACTGAAATCATACTGGCAGTTTTTTTTAATTAACAGACCCACACAATCAAACACAGATCAGATGAACAAATGAATTAACCACAGAAAATGAAATGAAGGTGTTTTATGTATGTACTTGTTCCGATGCTGACAACGTTGCAAGAGGCCATCGCAAATAGTTGAAATGACAATAAAAGTTTTGGCCAGCAGGGGGGTTCGTGTGCACATGAAGCTTTGAGTAATGAACCCTTTTTTGAACCAGCTGGAGGGAAAGCTTCAACTCTTCAAGAGGCTTGATCTGGTCATCACTAGCGTCTAATGAGAAGTAAGTCTGGATAGTTAGCAAATATATCCAAACTTATTTCTCAGTAGACGCTACCGCAGCTCCACCTGATTCTGTTTACATTGCGATGCCGTATGTGGCCCCAGGTCCTTTAAGTGTCCTCCGGAAACACTTTTTGATGAAAGTGTTTTCTGTTTGCAGCGTGTTTGTGTATTTGCAGTGTGTTGGGTCTTCTCAGCCACCATACAAATGCATTGCAAAACGTGGCTCCCAGTCCACTAGCCTTCCATTCTGTCTGGACGCTGGAACAGCCCTGCATCTCTAAATGAAAAATCTGTGGCTCAAGCCACACAACACTCTTCCAGCCAATCAGCAACAGGGTGGCGTGCTCGTGCACCCGACCGGCGGAAGGACGGGGGCTCGGTGATGAACTCCATGCAGTGTTAAAAAGGAGAAATGGCAGAGAGACAGCCAAAGAGGAGAAGATCTAAAGCACAAGAATGAGGAAGACGTTCTTAGATAAGGCAAGGTTCAGGTTCAACAGCGGAGAGGCCTCTGGAAGCTGATGAGGATGACGTTGTTCTCCAGTTTTTTGTTAGAATTTTACGGGTGCTGCCGTTACATTCTCACACGACGTGGAATGAGAGAAGCTGGCTAAAAAAAAAACTTTCTGCTATAAACTGGTTAGCATTGCAGTAGCAAGTGTGGGAACAGTTTAGAGCTAAAGCTAGATACTTACTGATTTTTAACTATATAAAAAATACTTTTATTTACTTTAACTTATATTATTATACTTTAAATATTTTGTATATATTTTTATTATTTCTTTTTTTTGTTATCTTTATCTACTGGTGAATGGAGGAACAGTAAGAATTTCATTGTGCAGTGTAACTGTCTGTTCTGCTGTGCGTATAACAATAAATCTTGAATCTACTATGTCGTTGGGAAAGTGTGTCCATAAGTGTTGGGGGCGGAGCCTCCGAAGAAGCACTGAGGGGCGGCTTCATTTGTTTTGCTGTTGAGTTGTAATATAGGTTGCTCTCTTTAATCACTAACTGTTCCTTTAATGGCAGTTTCCAGTGGAAACTAAGTAAAAGAAACGAGTCTCAGACTTTTGGACAGTTCTGTACCAAAACAACGATTTCACTCTTAGTTAGAGATGGAAGGATCGATCGGCTGTGTATCGGTATCGGCCGATTTTTAATCAAAATGTGTGATCGGTGATTACTCATTACTGTATTTCCAGCTAGCGTTTCATCCAGGAACAGGAGATCCCCCTCCCTGCAATTCCTATCTGAACCACTAGGTGGAAATACATACCCTTTCATTTTCCACAGACTGACTGAAGCAGCGACCTCGCGAAAAAGGAACCGCTGATAGAAAACATGTCCGTCTGGCAGTGTTTACCGTATGTGACGCAGACTCATCAAGGACGTTTTAAAAAAACAAGCACAAAACTAATAACCCAGAACACCGTGCAGACCAGATCTAACCGGTATGAACAGAACAGCAGCAACAATTCAAGATCTACATTTAATGATTACAGATTGTTTAAAATAACAGAGTCTGCGTTTAAGGACTGCAGTTTTTACTGCATTTATTTAATTAGCTTTTTTAGTTTTAAATTAAGGGTCTAAATGTAATGATTGCAGTATTTGGAGATATTTGTTTGATTTACTTTGTTTATTTATCTGTTAATTTAGTTTAAAATATTATGCTGTTTCACATGAGCTCATTAAAATATTTTTTTTTGTATCAGTTAAAAACGT
This sequence comes from Megaleporinus macrocephalus, assembly GCA_021613375.1. Lineage (NCBI taxonomy): Eukaryota > Metazoa > Chordata > Actinopteri > Characiformes > Anostomidae > Megaleporinus > Megaleporinus macrocephalus. Next base: position 9,596,377 of record CM038713.1, on the reverse strand, counting down.
TTGGCTCCACAATTGAAAGATGAAAATACTAGAGATGGACCGATCAGCGTTTTTGAGGCCAATTCCGATCGCTGATCAACTTTCAGCACGATTGGCTGATACCCGATACCGATCGAGGGCGGGGTATACGCCACGGCAGGGCTACATACAGTTATTAGCGCAAGCAAGTCATGAAACATGGTCATACCAGATCTAACCGGTATGAAAAGAACAGCAGCAACAATTCAAGATCTACATTTACAGATTGTTTAAAATAACAGAGTCTGTGTTTAATGACTGCAGTTTTTACTGCATTTATTTAATTAGCTTCTTTAGTTTTAAATTAAGGGTCTAAATTGAATGATTGCAGTATTTGGAGATATTTGTTTGATTTACTTTGTTTATTTATCTGTTAATTTAGTTTAAAATATTATGCTGTTTCAGCATAATATGAGCTCATTAAAAATGGTAATAAACCAGTTTAGACCATGTTTCATGACTTGCTTGCGCTAATAAGTACATGTAGCCCTGTCGTGGCATATAGCCCCGCCCTCGATCGGTATCGGCTATCGGCAGATCATGCTGAAAGGTGATCAGCTATCGGAATCGGCCTCAAAGACACTGATCGGTCCATCTCTACTATTAGTATTTGTCTTCAAAACAAATTTTTGTCTGCAAGCGTATTCAGTTAGATTCATTCAAACTTCTGACTGGCAGTGCAGCCACTGAATAACAAGCCTTACATGCTTACATACCAAGAAGCTTAACATCTGCACAGCTACAGTTAAAAAAATCATTCAGCCTGTTTGTTATGCATCGCTTCAAGTGTGTTATAAGTACAGATGCATTAGCTGGATAGTAGATAGTAACAACTTCTTGCCCTCCAGCACAGTGAGCACGTCTGGTGTCATTTTTAATCTTATTTTTATTATTATTTTTTTTTTAAATAAAAGAAGTTGCATCTTGAAGAAGTTTAGATTATAAACGATGTATTACCAAATTTGAACTACAGCATAGACTCCATGTGTTTATATGAATCTGTTCAACCAAGAAGTAACCGAATGTCACATTGCAACCGCATCCAACTGGCATTCTTACGCACTACATACAGCGTTAAACCTTCAAGCCAGAGGAACCGGATTTGCTGCTGTTCTTGGCCAAGAGCAACAGACCTTCACAGTCACAATATTTGTAAGAAAAGTAGCAATTAGATATTTTCTTCCCGTCGTTCTTTCCTGCACGGTAGAATCAGTTCATGTGCAGTTGCTGCGCCGCGCTGTGCTGTGGTTTAAAGCAAGCCACTGAAACCTATTATACAAGACTTAAGTCGAGTCTTGAGCTCTGAAGTATGATTATACAGTTGAGAGATCCTCAAACTGAAGCAGACTTTCACTCACTTGTCCAGCGACCGCATACACTTTGATTTGTAATGAACAGTGACACTAATCTTTTCTTGTCAGAGCTGAAGTTCACCCACAAATCATGCCTCATGTTCTTTCTGTAACTGGAAGGAAGGCAGCGTGGAGTCAGTTATCTCAGCTGTGCCTCTAATGCGCAGTGATAGATTTCTGTAGGCCTAAGTGATACCAACGTTGTAAATAAACGAACAACGAGTTAGTTCAGTATCAGCAACTGAATGCACAGGGTTTTTTTTATTTATTAGAATTATTATTATTAAATTAAAATTCTAAGCTTAAATGAAATTTGGAGATTCTGATAGTAGGTTATGATGCAGAAAGAATTTTTTTTTGTATCAGTTAAAAATGTTTGGCTCCACAATTGAAAGATAAAAAAATACTAGAGATGGACCGATCAGCGTTTTTGAGGCCGATTCCGATCGCTGATCAACTTTCAGCACGATTGGCTGATACCCGATTCGAGGGTGGGGTATACGCCACGGCAGGGCTACATACAGTTATTAGCGCAAGCAAGTCATGAAACATGGTCTAAACTGGTTTATTACCATTTTTAACGAGTTCATATGAAACAGCACAATATTTTTAACAAAATTATCAGTAAATAAACAAAGTAAATGAAACTAATATCTCCAATACTGCAATCATTACATTTAGACCCTTAAATTAAAACTAAAAAAGCAAAATAAATAAATACAATAAAAACTGCAGTCATTAAATGCAGACTCTTTATTTTAAAAAATCTGTAATCATTAAATGTAGATCTTGAATTGTTGCTGCTGTTCTGTTTGTACCGGTCAGATCTGGTCTGTATGGTGTTCTGGGTTGTTTGTTTTGTGTTAGCTGTGCGTGCTAGCTCTGCTGTTTACTGATACTCACTGTATTCAGTGTGCAGTGCTGTATCAGATTAGTAGAGTTAAATGTCTTTGTTTTGGTTTCTCAACGAGACACACTGATTTTACACATTTTAAAAACGCTCTGGATGAGTCTGCATCACGTACGGTAAAACACTGCTGACATGTTTTCTATCAGCGCTTCCTTTTTCGAGAGGCTGTTGCTTCAGTCAGTCTGTGGAAAATGAAAGGGTGTGTATTTTCACCTAGTGGTTCAGATAGGAGTTGCAGGGAGCTGGCCGGAGGGGGTTCTCCTCTTCTTGGATGAAACGCTAACTGTAAATACAGAAATTAGGTTCATTTGTTTAACGCCATTGATCGGCTCTGGGGATCGACTAAATTGGAGAAATATAGGCCGATCACGTACTTTGATTAAAGATCATAGCCGATCGATCCTTCCATCTCTAGAAAATAGACGTCTTGGCCTATTTCTTGGAGCTCAGCTTAAAATCTACATCTCAGATCAGAATGATACAGAAGAGTTAGACCTTGTTCTTACACTACTAGGTGCTGAGAAGGTGATCCATGCTTTAGTTTAGTCACGACTAGATTACTGCAATGCCTTGTTTACTGGGTTACCTAAACCAAAGTTTTATACACTACTGTGCAGAGGTTTCAGACACTTGGAGACATTATTTATGTTTAAAAAGCTGTTTTTCCTGACAGAAAACTTTCATTTACTCTATTGTTTAAATATTAATACAGTAAGTAGTCCTTTTACATACATCAGTGTATATATTTTACCCCTTCCAAGCTTCTCCTTGTGGAAACAACCCAGTATTATTTACACTTCTCATCTAATACCTGCTTTGACTGCTCAGTACTTCATTAAGCTAAATCAAGATTGCTGCTGAAGGAACTGAATACATTCATACAATGTCTGGGGCGTCCAGGAGAAATCTGGAACTACACTTTGTTCTTCAAACTGGAGCTTCAAGATATGATCTACTTCTCTCACAATAAGATATTCATGTTACTTTGTATTGTATTTATTATTATCTGTTCTAATGCTGAAACACTAACTCCTCAGATTTTAAAATATAAGATTGGGTTCCTTTTGCACAGCAGTGTAAACAAAGTTCTTATTATTATTATTATTAAAGCGCTTGGAAACCGTACAAAGACAATTGAACGCTGAAAGGAATGAAGCAAGTGTCCCTTCTGGCAAGCAATGCCCTTTGATAAGTTGACAAGTGACAACCAGGAAGCTTTAACAGATAAACTTGTTGAAATTCCTGATCTGACTACTTGGGCTGTAAAAAAATAACAATAAAATAAACATTTCAGTGCAAAACCCATGAGAACCAGTCTTCTCTTCTACCCACCCTTATGTTTTTTCTTGTGTTGCTTCAGTGCCAGATGAAAAGATGTTCTCTCTCTCGCTCTCTCTATCTTTTGTCTGCATGAAACACTTCAGAGTGCGTCCATCATAGAAGCTTATCAAGGTATACATGATTAAGGTGTTTCTTGAACTCGTACGTGGAATCTGACTTTGTTAAATACCAGAGATGCCTGCAGGACAAATTATGACTGTTCTAAGAGCGTACTCACACTAGGCCCGGTTTGCTCGTTCCGTACTGGGGCCCGGTTATCCCCCCTCCCCACTCCCACCGCTGACCTGCACTCACACTGCCTTTATCAATCCGAGCACACTTCTGTCATCACAACACGATGGAGTTCATGAGTGTTTAACATGAACGTTGCATCACCTGACGTCATGTTTGAGTTCTAGCAAAATGAACCAATCACACAAGGCTCCAAGTGGGCCCGGGCTCGGTTAACTAGGCCGGGCCTGGATCACAGAGCCTAGTGTGAGTAGACCCTAAGAAAAGAACTCAGAGGGGCTCCAGCTGGGTTCACGTGGTTCTGCACAGTTGGCATGTGAATTGTGGAAAGAGTGGATGGTATAACAGAAGTTATGAGTGTTAGTGAATGGCTGATGGGCAGTCGTGGCCTGAAGGATAGGGATCCTTTCTAGTGACTGGAAGGTCGCCGGTTCGATCCCCGGGGTCCCCCAGGCCACGACTGAGGTGCTCCTGAGCAAGGCACCTAACCCCAACTGCTCCCCGGGCGCCGTGAATAGGGCTGCCCACCGCTCCGGGCACGTGTGCTCACTGCCCCCTAGTGTGCGTTCACTAGTGTGTGTATATGTGGGTTTTTCACTGCACGTATAGGTTAAATGCGGAGGTCAAATTCTAAAATTCTAAATTCTAAAAATACTTAAAAAAAACATTTTAAATTCTAATTTCTAGTGATATGCTGGCACCATTTTTTTTTTGAGGGGGGGTAACAGCTATTTTTCAGTAATAGCTTTGCTGCGAAGGGGAAGAGTTTTGTGTCCAACTGCCACAGCATCCTACAAACATCTCTGTGTGAGCAGACCCTCGTTCACTACCAGGTTGAGTCACCAGGCTAACGTCACCCAGTATCAGGTGGGGTCTGGTGTTGCAATTTTATGAGTACTAGTACATGAACATTGGGCCGATAGAAGTACCAGAAGTGCAACCTTAGCTTTTTAAAATGTTTCCTCGTTGCTGTGATGGACAGATTAATGTTTTTAAGCATTCGGTTTTTCATTGTTAATAATAATAATCATTTAATAAAATAAAAAAATCTCTAACCAACAACTTCTGTGTTTCTTTCAGTTTGGACGCCCATCGTTTCGACTGTGTTTCTCGTAGCTGTTGCCACACTCTGCAAAGAGCAGGGCATCACCGTCATTGGGATATGCTGCGTGTACGAAGTGTTCGTCGCCCAAGGGGTGAGTCTAGTCTACTAATTGGGCTTTTAAAGAAGCGTTGTAAAGTCTCTGTGCGGCAACCAAACTGACGGTGCTTTGAAAGCCTCAGGAGCGGATATTGTTATGTTGGAGCAACACTACGTACTGGCTGTTAATAGAGGATGCTATTTTATAGGGCTGCAGGTAACGATTATTTTAGTAATTGAGTATTCTATCGATTTTTCCATCGATTAATGGAGTAATGGGTATTAGTAAATATATAAGATAAAATAACACAGGTTTTTAAACATTTATTGCTTAAATTCCATATAATATAGTTTAAAAGAAAATGTTTTAAAAATTAATATTACTAAAATTTATTACTAAGCCTATGTATCATACTATAAGTTCACAAGACTGGCTACTGTACACTCAGTTACTATGCTGAAGCTTGTCCTACACTTGCTGACTCACTTACTGCAAACAAACTAAACTAAATATACTTGCTGTACTGGATTTGGTGCATTTTAGGCTCCAAATTGCTACAAACACCACCTGATATTTAGATTACTGTGTATTTTATGCATCACTGGGAGGGAAAAGTGTGTGTGAGGGGTGTATGTTTTTGTGAGGGTGTGTTTGTTTGTAACTATTATCAAAACGGTAAAGTGAATGAAGTTCAGACTTTTATTTTATGTGGTTTTCTTCTTAAGCAAAGCTTAGATCATTTACGGACATAACTCACCATCACACTGACTTACTTTCTTAACTAGTCATTACATATAACCATAACTAACATACACGCTTTACTAGCCTTCATCTCAACTCACCATCACACTGACTTACTTTCTTAACTAGTCATTACATATAACCACAACTAACATACACGCTTTACTAGCCTTCATCTCAACTCACCATCACACTGACTCACTTTCTTAACTAGCCATTACATATAACCACAACTAACATACACGCTTTACTAGCCTTCATCTCAACTCACCATCACACTGACTTACTTTCTTAACTAGCCATTACATATAACCATAACTAACATACACGCTTTACTAGCCTTCATCTCAACTCACCATCACACTGACTTACTTTCTTAACTAGTCATTACATATAACCATAACTAACATACACGCTTTACTAGCCTTCATCTCAACTCACCATCACACTGACTTACTTTCTAAACTAGTCATTACATATAACCATAACTAACATACACGCTTTACTAGCCTTCATCTCAACTCACCATCACACTGACTTACTTTCTTAACTAGTCATTACATATAACCATAACTAACATACACACTTTACTAGCCTTCATCTCAACTCACCATCACACTGACTCACTTTCTTAACTAGTCATTACATATAACCATAACTAACATACACGCTTTACTAGCCTTCATCTCAACTCTCCATCACACTGACTTACTTTCTTAACTAGTCATTACATATAACCATAACCAACATACACGCTTTACTAGCCTTCATCTCAACTCACCATCACACTGACTTACTTTCTTAACTAGCTATTACATATAACCATAACCAACATACACGCTTTACTAGCCTTCATCTCAACTCACCATCACACTGACTTACTTTCTAAACTAGTCATTACATATAACCATAACTAACATACACGCTTTACTAGCCTTCATCTCAATTCACCATCACACTGACTTACTTTCTAAACTAGTCATTACATATAACCATAACTAACATACACACTTTACTAGCCTTCATCTCAACTCACCATCACACTGACTTACTGTCTTAACTAGTCATTACATATAACCATAACTAACATACACGCTTTACTAGCCTTCATCTCAACTCACCATCACACTGACTCACTTTCTTAACTAGTCATTACATATAACCATAACTAACATACACGCTTTACTAGCCTTCATCTCAACTCACCATCACACTGACTTACTTTCTTAACTAGTCATTACATATAACCATAACTAACATACACACTTTACTAGCCTTCATCTCAACTCACCATCACACTGACTTACTTTCTTAACTAGTCATTACATATAACCATAACTAACATACACGCTTTACTAGCCTTCATCTCAACTCACCATCACACTGACTTACTTTCTTAACTAGTCATTACATATAACCACAACTAACATACACGCTTTACTAGCCTTCATCTCAACTCACCATCACACTGACTTACTTTCTTAACTAGTCATTACATATAACCATAACTAACATACACGCTTTACTAGCCTTCATCTCAACTCACCATCACACTGACTTACTTTCTTAACTAGTCATTACATATAACCATAACTAACATACACGCTTTACTAGCCTTCATCTCAACTCACCATCACACTGACTTACTTTCTTAACTAGCTGTTACATATAACCATAACTAACATACACAATTTACTAGCCTTCATCTCAACTCACCAACACACTGACTTACTTTCTTAACTAGTCATTATATATAACCATAACTAACATACACGCTTTACTAGCCTTCATCTCAACTCACCATCACACTGACTTACTTTCTTAACTAGTCATTACATATAACCATAACTAACATACACACTTTACTAGCCTTCATCTCAACTCACCATCACACTGACTTACTTTCTAAACTAGTCATTACATATAACCATAACTAACATACACACTTTACTAGCCTTCATCTCAACTCACCATCACACTGACTTACTTTCTTAACTAGTCATTATATATAACCATAACTAACATACACGCTTTACTAGCCTTCATCTCAACTCACCATCACACTGACTTACTTTCTTAACTAGTCATTACATATAACCATAACTAACATACACGCTTTACTAGCCTTCATCTCAGCTTACCATCACACTGACTTACTTTCTTAACTAGTCATTACATATAACCATAACTAACATACACGCTTTACTAGCCTTCATCTCAACTCACCATCACACTGACTCACTTTCTTAACTAGTCATTAAATATAACCATAACTAACATACACGCTTTACTAGCCTTCATCTCAACTTACCATCACACTGACTTACTTTCTTAACTAGTCATTACATATAACCATAACTAACATACACGCTTTACTAGCCTTCATCTCAACTCACCATCACACTGACTTACTTTCTTAACTAGTCATTACATATAACCATAACTAACATACACGCTTTACTAGCCTTCATCTCAACTCACCATCACACTGACTTACTTTCTTAACTAGTCATTACATATAACCATAACTAACATACACGCTTTACTAGCCTTCATCTCAACTCACCATCACACTGACTTACTTTCTTAACTAGTCATTACATATAACCATAACTAACATACACGCTTTACTAGCCTTCATCTCAACTCACCATCACACTGATTTACTTTCTTAACTAGTCATTACATTTAACCATAACTAACATACACGCTTTACTAGCCTTCATCTCCACTCACCATCACACTGACTTACTTTCTTAACTAGTCATTACATATAACCATAACTAACATACACGCTTTACTAGCCTTCATCTCAACTCACCATCACACTGACTTACTTTCTTAACTAGTCATTACATATAACCATAACTAACATACACACTTTACTAGCCTTCATCTCAACTCTCCATCACACTGACTTACTTTCTTAACTAGTCATTACATATAACCATAACTAACATACACGCTTTACTAGCCTTCATCTCAACTCACCATCACACTGACTTACTTTAACTAGTCATTACATATAACCATAACTAACATACACGCTTTACTAGCCTTCATCTCAACTCACCATCACACTGACTTACTTTCTTAACTAGTCTTTACATATAACCATAACTAACATACACGCTTTACTAGCCTTCATCTCAACTCACCATCACACTGACTTACTTTCTTAACTAGTCATTACATATAACCATAACTAACATACACGCTTTACTAGCCTTCATCTCAACTCACCATCTCACTGACTTACTCTCTTAACTAGTCACTACATATAACCATAACTAACATACACGCTTTACTAGCCTTCATCTCAACTCACCATCACACTGACTCACTTTCTTAACTAGTCATTACATATAACCATAACTAACATACACGTTTTACTAGCCTTCATCTCAACTCACCATCACACTGACTTACTTTCTTAACTAGTCATTACATATAACCATAACTAACATACACACTTTACTAGCCTTCATCTCAACTCACCATCACACTGACTTACTTTCTTAACTAGTCATTACATATAACCATAACTAACATACACGCTTTACTAGCCTTCATCTCAACTCACCATCACACTGACTTACTTTCCTAACTAGTCATTACATATAACCATAACTAACATACACACTTTACTAGCCTTCATCTCAACTCACCATCACACTGACTCACTTTCTTAACTAGTCATTACATATAACCATAACTAACATACACACTTTACTAGCCTTCATCTCAACTCACCATCACACTGACTTACTCTCTTAACTAGTCATTACATATAACCATAACTAACATACACACTTTACTAGCCTTCATCTCAACTCACCATCACACTGACTCACTTTCTTAACTAGTCATTACATATAACCATAACTAACATACACGCTTTACTAGCCTTCATCTCAACTCACCATCACACTGACTTACTTTCTTAACTAGTCATTACATATAACCATAACTAACATACACACTTTACTAGCCTTCATCTCAACTCACCATCACACTGACTTACTTTCTTAACTAGTCATTACATATAACCATAACTAACATACACGCTTTACTAGCCTTCATCTCAACTCACCATCACACTGACTTACTTTCTTAACTAGTCATTACATATAACCACAACTAACATACACGCTTTACTAGCCTTCATCTCAACTCACCATCACACTGACTTACTTTCTTAACTAGTCATTACATATAACCATAACTAACATACACGCTTTACTAGCCTTCATCTCAACTCACCATCACACTGACTTACTTTCTTAACTAGTCATTACATATAACCATAACTAACATACACGCTTTACTAGCCTTCATCTCAACTCACCATCACACTGACTTACTTTCTTAACTAGCTGTTACATATAACCATAACTAACATACACAATTTACTAGCCTTCATCTCAACTCACCAACACACTGACTTACTTTCTTAACTAGTCATTATATATAACCATAACTAACATACACGCTTTACTAGCCTTCATCTCAACTCACCATCACACTGACTTACTTTCTTAACTAGTCATTACATATAACCATAACTAACATACACACTTTACTAGCCTTCATCTCAACTCACCATCACACTGACTTACTTTCTAAACTAGTCATTACATATAACCATAACTAACATACACACTTTACTAGCCTTCATCTCAACTCACCATCACACTGACTTACTTTCTTAACTAGTCATTACATATAACCATAACTAACATACACACTTTACTAGCCTTCATCTCAACTCACCATCACACTGACTTACTTTCTAAACTAGTCATTACATATAACCATAACTAACATACACACTTTACTAGCCTTCATCTCAACTCTCCATCACACTGACTTACTTTCTTAACTAGTCATTATATATAACCATAACTAACATACACGCTTTACTAGCCTTCATCTCAACTCACCATCACACTGACTTACTTTCTTAACTAGTCATTACATATAACCATAACTAACATACACGCTTTACTAGCCTTCATCTCAGCTTACCATCACACTGACTTACTTTCTTAACTAGTCATTACATATAACCATAACTAACATACACGCTTTACTAGCCTTCATCTCAACTCACCATCACACTGACTCACTTTCTTAACTAGTCATTAAATATAACCATAACTAACATACACGCTTTACTAGCCTTCATCTCAACTTACCATCACACTGACTTACTTTCTTAACTAGTCATTACATATAACCATAACTAACATACACGCTTTACTAGCCTTCATCTCAACTCACCATCACACTGACTTACTTTCTTAACTAGTCATTACATATAACCATAACTAACATACACGCTTTACTAGCCTTCATCTCAACTCACCATCACACTGACTTACTTTCTTAACTAGTCATTACATATAACCATAACTAACATACACACTTTACTAGCCTTCATCTCAACTCACCATCACACTGATTTACTTTCTTAACTAGTCATTACATTTAACCATAACTAACATACACGCTTTACTAGCCTTCATCTCCACTCACCATCACACTGACTTACTTTCTTAACTAGTCATTACATATAACCATAACTAACATACACGCTTTACTAGCCTTCATCTCAACTCACCATCACACTGACTTACTTTCTTAACTAGTCATTACATATAACCATAACTAACATACACACTTTACTAGCCTTCATCTCAACTCTCCATCACACTGACTTACTTTCTTAACTAGTCATTACATATAACCATAACTAACATACACGCTTTACTAGCCTTCATCTCAACTCACCATCACACTGACTTACTTTAACTAGTCATTACATATAACCATAACTAACATACACGCTTTACTAGCCTTCATCTCAACTCACCATCACACTGACTTACTTTCTTAACTAGTCATTACATATAACCATAACTAACATACACGCTTTACTAGCCTTCATCTCAACTCACCATCACACTGACTTACTTTCTTAACTAGTCATTACATATAACCATAACTAACATACACGCTTTACTAGCCTTCATCTCAACTCACCATCTCACTGACTTACTCTCTTAACTAGTCACTACATATAACCATAACTAACATACACGCTTTACTAGCCTTCATCTCAACTCACCATCACACTGACTCACTTTCTTAACTAGTCATTACATATAACCATAACTAACATACACGCTTTACTAGCCTTCATCTCAACTCACCATCACACTGACTTACTTTCTTAACTAGTCATTACATATAACCATAACTAACATACACACTTTACTAGCCTTCATCTCAACTCACCATCACACTGACTTACTTTCTTAACTAGTCATTACATATAACCATAACTAACATACACGCTTTACTAGCCTTCATCTCAACTCACCATCACACTGACTTACTTTCCTAACTAGTCATTACATATAACCATAACTAACATACACACTTTACTAGCCTTCATCTCAACTCACCATCACACTGACTCACTTTCTTAACTAGTCATTACATATAACCATAACTAACATACACACTTTACTAGCCTTCATCTCAACTCACCATCACACTGACTTACTCTCTTAACTAGTCATTACATATAACCATAACTAACATACACGCTTTACTAGCCTTCATCTCAACTCACCATCACACTGACTTACTTTCTTAACTAGTCATTACATATAACCATAACTAACATACACGCTTTACTAGCCTTCATCTTAACTCACCATCACACTGACTTACTTTCTTAACTAGTCATTACATATAACCATAACTAACATACACACTTTACTAGCCTTCATCTCAACTCACCATCACACTGACTCACTTTCTTAACTAGTCATTACATATAACCATAACTAACATACACGCTTTACTAGCCTTCATCTCAACTCACCATCACACTGACTTACTTTCTAAACTAGTCATTACATATAACCATAACTAACATACACGCTTTACTAGCCTTCATCTCAACTCACCATCACACTGACTTACTTTCCTAACTAGTCATTACATATAACCATAACTAACATACACGCTTTACTAGCCTTCATCTCAACTCACCATCACACTGACTTACTTTCTTAACTAGTCATTACATATAACCATAACTAACATACACGCTTTACTAGCCTTCATCTCAACTCACCATCACACTGACTTACTTTCTTAACTAGTCATTACATATAACCATAACTAACATACACACTTTACTAGCCTTCATCTCAACTCACCATCACACTGACTTACTTTCTTAACTAGTCATTACATATAACCATAACTAACATACACGCTTTACTAGCCTTCATCTCAACTCACCATCACACTGATTTAAGCTAAATGTTATGCTTACTGTGTGTCACTCCGCTCTGTGGACTGGACGTTCATGATTGTTTAACATGAGCATTGCATCACTGACATCATGTTTGAGTTCCAGCAAAATGAACCAGTGTTTCAGTGCTGAGACTCTGATGTTGTGCTCCGCTAGGGGTTACCATAAACCTCAGTTTGCTGGGAAAGCTCAGTTGCTTGCTTTCTGAAGTTATCTTCTTATTTAAATAACTCGTTCCTCCTTAAATGGTATAGAAGCTACATTGTGGCACCTCTAACTGCTGCATCATTTAAGGTGGAATTTACATAAGAAGCTAACTTCAGTCACCTCTTTCTTCAGGTTTAGTCAGTAACGGCTCCCTCGGCTAGTTCGGTTTTACAGTAGACGTTGGACACTGTGTATGGTTTTCTCTGGTCCGTCTCTTCTGTTCTCCTCTCCTTATTCTCTCTCTCTTTCTCTTTCTCTATTTTACAATCCTTGGCATCAAATCACGTTGTCTTCATGTCACCTGGCAACAACATAAGCGCGCGCTGTGCAACAGTAAAAGTCATCCGTGTGAAGCAGAGCGCTGTATATGTTTGTATGGATTAAACGAATTACATAAAATCAAGTTACCGGAGTTCCTCGAGGAATCGTTTCAGCCTTACTATTTTATGTCCAGCACATCAGTGTGACAGGTAAACGTGAGTAGGTTACTCGAAACCATTACGCCAAGGAGATCTGCCTGCGACACACAGCGCTCACAGCTGCTTAATTATTCTTAGGGTAGCTTCACTCGTCACTGAAATAAATCACTCCTCCACAGATCGCAGGGTTAAAGCAGCCACACGCTTTCATTCCATGCTGAAGTCTGTTGTTTGTTATTGCTAGGTGTTGTTTTTGTCCCCTCTAATGGAGGCTTGGTATTTTGGCTATTTCTCATCACCATGGGTAATTGGATGAGTGAATCCACTCCACAATGCCCGCACTCACTCTTGACAAACCAAAGTGCTCGTTGAAGCTATTCATCATGGGGCATTCGAGTTTGTCTCCACACTGGGGCCTTGTGCTCTTTTGGCAGCCCACCATGCCCTTTCAATTATGTAATTAGACTGCATTTTACATAATGGACTCTGTCATAATCCTCTTATGTGAGCTGGCTACTAAGGGAAGTGAGAGTGGGCAGCTGTCGCACTTTGCAGACCCTTCAGACGCTGGGGTCTCGCCAGCGCCGTGCTTTGGTCCACTCTTGCAAATGGCTTTGCTCTCGGTTCACTCCCATACTAGACTGTTATGTTCTGAAGTAGGTTGCCTCTCTCTCTCTCTCTCTCTCTCAATCTCCCACTCTCTCACTCTCTCACTCTCAGAGCTGAGTTTCCGCCAGTGCCTTAAATGCATCTCCGGTGTTCTAGTATCCTGAGTGGAGGACTGGCACCTGAGACTCTCACTGTATGTGTTGCAGGTCCTCCAAGACACTATATTAATTCCAGGTTTGATTAGGTCCTTAGGACAAGGTCACTTAAATGGGGTCAGAAGCGGCGGTCTTGTAGAACTGGGTATAGTCAGGTACTGACAATGCAGCATGGTTCGTAATGCAATGCGTGTCACTGTACAAGTCAGTACAGAGTCACAATCCAAAAGAGAGAATGAAAATGGCCAACGCTGAATTCTGGGTAATATTTGTCTTGCATTCATTTCTATTAAGAAAAATACAAACGAATAGCTTGTTTACAAATGACGGCACCTGCGTTGCAATTATGTGAACTGCAGCTGGAGGGCCGGAAGTAATTTTTCACATAGGGGGCTAGGGCTGGGGTGACGCATCTACGCCAACTGAAAGCATGGATTTATCCAGAGCGCAAGCTGCAGCTACAAAAGTCGCTCGCGTGTATCTAAAGTTGTGGGAGTGTTTTTACACAGAAACACAACAGTGTGGTGCTCTGTCAGCTCTGCACAGTGGAGATGATCACAACAGTACACCTGCTATACACGAGACCTTGAAGATCAAACATCCCATAGAGCTTCATCAACACAGCAGCAGGACAGCACCTGTTTACATGTTGTTCTTATTTTAGCAGATTATTTTAAGATTATAAACACGTGTAACATGTTTCTTTCAGTAGAGTCACTTGAAAAGTCGCATTGCTAACGCATCGTTTCTTAATCGTCCAGTATAGAACCTGTTCTTGATACCGCGGGAGCTTTAAAACACACGTAGCTGCTTCTCAAACAACTCTCTGCAACATATACAGTCCACAAACTGTCTGTTTTTTTGTGTGTGAGGCGAGTAGGCTACGTATCATTAGTGCCTCTGAAAGTCGAGTCAGAGTGTAGACTCTTAGTCTTTTTAACCACTTATAGATCACATATAGATCACAAGTCCAGAATTGCCATATCAACCAAAATCATCCATTGGTTACAAATCCATAACGAAATAATACAAAATTAAATTCCTAACACACTCACATTAGAGTAATAAAAAAATTAGTTGTTAGATTAATCTACTAATCGAAAAAAGAAGCCCTATGCAGCCCTATAGGGGCGCTTCTACACTTTTTCTCAAAATAAAAAAAAAAAAAAAAAAAAAAAAAAAAAATATATATATATATATATATATATATATATATATATATATATATATATATATATATAATTAGGGCTGTGTATTGGCAAGAACCTGGCGATACAGTACGTATTGTAATACAGCAGTCACGATTCAATTCATTGCGATACTGCAAGCAAAGTGATGTATTGTGATTTTTCAAATTCTACTATTAAAACACACCACTGTATGAACAGGTTTGTCAATGCTTACAATAGCATTGCGCCCTTGTGCTGCTTGTTAATGTTGGAGTGGAGCTGAAAATGGATTACAACACTGGCATCTAGGTTTAAACACAACACACACTGATTCACTGTCTGCCAGGAATCTGTGTATCAATACTGTGTTTTTGAGAATCAATACAGTATCATGACACATCCCGATATTTTCTTACATCCCTAATATATATAGATTACGTTCTTTACAGTCACTCAAAATCTGTTTAACCGAGAAACCACAAGGAGCTGTCAACGAGTATCGAGGGAGAAGCTGACTGGAAAACGTTTGGGAGGTTTGGTTTGAGAGCCTCTGTCTGCAATCAGGGTGAGGTTGAAGGAGCTTCCTGTTTGAGTCTGTTGTTTGAAGTTAAGGGTTTTTCTAGTAGTTGTTGTTTTAAATCCATCACCAGTGCACAGTCACAGCACCCACAGACCAACTACTCATAACACATTACTCACTCTGAGCGTGAAATCAGCGGTTTTCCCCGCTCCACCTTAAAGGCCGCCGGAATGTTGGCCAACTGCCACACTATATAAGGTGGAACAAGAGCACAGGAATAATAAGCTGACTTCACTCTCATGTGGTTGGTAAGAGTGATGGATATGTTAAGCATCCACTGGTGATGGATATGTTAAGTAAACAGCTGTAATGGTAACGACCAGCGGCGTCTTGGAGTTGAACGTTTGTTGCTGGTTAGTCCACAGGACAGTAAAAAAAAACAAAAAACCCGCAGACATCGTGGAGCTCCTTGGTAGCGAGGTCTCCTCAACCTCTAATAAGCAATTTTGTATGTTTTCGTTTTCTTGTTTTCGTGTTCTCGAGTAGAACGACGTCTGGACGAGAAGGTAGTTCTTATATCTGCTGCCTCGATCGCAGCTAATCTTAGGGTTCAGCGAAAATCTACTCTTCATAACATCAGCATATGTTGTGAGTGTGTTTTTGTTTATTTCTCTTGAAATATCGTCTAAACTGGCCCAGTACGAGCTCCTCGTCTCCAGCTCCTCTATTCTGTTTAGTACTTACTGCCTCCATCTGGATTTGGAACATGATGTAAGTGAAAGCAACCTGTAAACCAAAAAAATGATGGAGTTAGAAGAATTAAGGACATTTTTTAAAAGAGTACAGGTTAGAGATTGAAGGATCGATCGGCTGTGTATCAGTATTGGCTGATTTTTTATCAAAATATGTGATCGATGTTTTAACCGATCCCGAGAGCTGATCGATGACGATAAACAAATGAGCTTAGTTTCTGTATTTCCAGCTAGCGTCCAGTAGGGGTGTGTTTAAAAAATCGATTTTTATTTAATTAAAATCGATCTTCATTTGAATAATCCCCTATCGATTCGCATAAACCCAAGATCAACCTTTAAAATTAGCATTCCAGCCCCCCCGCCAGCCCCCTCATCTCGTGTGATCAGCCATTGTTTTTCGCGAGATCTGGCTGGGGGCGCACATCAGTTAAGCATGGTTGGAGCACAAGTGAAGGTGCCCAGAACCTGAAAGCAGATGTCTGGCTACATTTTGGATATAAACATATAAACACTAATGTTTTTAGTAATGGTAGGTTGAGTGTTTCTTGTACATTTACCACATTAGTTCTCTGAAAATCTCTTTTTATATTCAAACAAAACATATTATTGTAACTGAAATATCCTTAAATTAATCGATATCGAATTGAATCGAATCGGAAATCGCATTGAATTGGGACCTTGTGAATCAGGATTGAATCAGCACACACAGCTAGCACTAAACAAAAAACAAATAACAAATAACCCAGAACACCATACAGACCAGATCTGACCGGTACGAACAGAACAGCTGCTACAATTCAAGATCTACATTTAATGATTACAGATTTAGTTTAAAATAACAAAGTCTGTGTTTAATGACTGCAGTTCTGACTACATTTATTTAATTAGCTTTTTTTAGTTTTAAATTAAGGGTCTAAATTTAATGATTACAGTATTTGGGGATATTTGTTTGATTTACTTTGTTTATTTACTGTTAATTTAGTTTAAAATATTATGCTGTTTCATATGAGCTTGTTAAAAATGGTAATTAACCAGTTTAGATCATGTTTCATGACTTGCTTGCGCTAATAACTACATTTAGCCCTGGCGTATACCCCGCCCTCGATCGGTATCAGCTATCGGCCATTAGCGTTAAAAGGTGATTGGTGATCGGAATCGGCCTCAAAAACGCTGATCGGTCCATCTCTAGTACAGGTTAAACACCAAAAAAAAGAGAATGTTTGAACTCCGGGTTGCGGGTCAGAGCGAAGGGAGGTAGAGAAGTGAAGGTCTAATCACAGAGATGGCAGCCGGGAGGCGGTAGGTAGTATGTTGGTCAGGCGTGTATGCTTGCCTTTGCTATAAAATTATCAGCATGCAAACGGTTTTTACTAACATGTCCTACAAATCACAAACTGCATGCATCTGCTCCATCTTTAAAAACACAAAGCAGGTCCACAGATATAAACAGCCACACACTAATACCTGGCTACATCTGCGAACTGAACTGTGATGCAAGCGCTCAACCGAGGGCCAAGCAAACAGAGCCAGTAATTACATTTTGACTGTGTTTATTTTAAGAGGCAGAGCTTTTCTAGTCTTTACTGTATACAGGCTTTACGGCGCAGTGAACTCGGAGACCAATCGCTTGCGCTGTAAGATCACCAAAGGCTCCTCAGCCAATCAGATCTGTGCACATTGGAGCGTGCGGCGCACACACACAGGCGAGATACGAAGCGAGGAGCCGCAGCCGGAGACTAAAGCGAGTCAGAAAGAATAACAAGCTCTAAAAACAGAAACAGAGAAAACTGAGTGTTTAACAGGAACGGTTCTGGACTCGTCTAGTTTTGGAGAACACCGCTCTGTACAACCAACATGTTAATCTGTGAAGCTGAGTTAACAAGAAGACACACGTTTATTTACTTTCTCTATAAATAAACACTTTAAGATCCACTTTTTTACAAAATAATTCTGTTTTTTTTAATGTAGCTTGTTTTTATTGAAATAAGGACAAAAAATGTATTTGTAGTTTTATAAATAATTTATTCAGTTCAGCATTTAAACAGTAAATATACTGAAATATACTGAACGGTATGTGTGATGTGTTGGTGTTTCAGTAGCTGATGGTATAAGATGCTGATACTTCTGAATCTGAACACAAGTTAGAAACGATGATGGTCCGGACCAGCCTGAGGAGATCTCCTCTTATTGGACCTTACTGAACTCTAATTAAATCACTCTGCTATAGAATAATAAAGGATGTTTCCTCTACGTCTCTCTTGACAAATCATCATCTGTCGGTCATGATTGTGAAGCTGAGCTTAGTTTATCATAAAACCTTCTGCATAAACACTGCCATCCTCACAGGACTCAAATGTAACCTGTCATGTGTCTGTCTGTCTGAATGCAGTTCACGCTGCCCATGCTGATGGACACGGTGGTGCAGGTGGTACGAGGAAAGGACGGCTTCCCGTACGCTGTGTTGCAGACCCTGCTGAAGCTGGTGGTGCTGGTCCTCAGCACGCTGCTCTTAGTCATCGTCCGCGTGCAGGTCATCCAGTCCCAGTTGCCCGTCTTTACCAGGTGAGTTAAAACCAATTTTATTTTATTGTTTAAACTCAACTAAAGGTTGTGATGTACAGTGTCCTCGTGTGATCTGTAGACCGACAAGTGAAATATATATATCTCATCGCTGTCCTATGAAAAAGATGTATGTCCATTTTTGTCAATTTTGAGTTTTCTATATTATGTGAACACAACAATGATCGTTTACATTGTGTGAAGATTTCATGATGAATGGACCAATAGAAGTGCTCCAAAATAGCTTGGACACAATTCTGGTTCCATTGACTTACATTGAAAGCAAAGTATGTTTTCAGTCTCTCCTGTAAAGTTGTTCTTCATTGGACAGCAGCTATATATATATATATATATATATATATATATATATAGCACTATATATATATATATATATATATAGGAGCACTTTGTAGTTCTACACTTACAGACAGCTGTTCATCTGATTCACTGCATACTTTGTAACCCTGTTCTTCAATGGTCAGGACCCCCAAGGACCACCACAGGGCAGATATTATTTGGGTGGTGGGTCATTCTCAGCACTGCAGTGACACTAACATGGTGGTGTGTTGTGTTGGTACAAGTGGATCAGACACAGCA
This sequence comes from Megaleporinus macrocephalus, assembly GCA_021613375.1. Taxonomy (NCBI): domain Eukaryota; kingdom Metazoa; phylum Chordata; class Actinopteri; order Characiformes; family Anostomidae; genus Megaleporinus; species Megaleporinus macrocephalus. The sequence goes on along the minus strand of CM038713.1, from coordinate 9,576,322 downwards.
GTGCTGCTGGAGTTTATAAACACTGTGTCCACTCACTGTCCACTCTGTTGGACACGCCCACCTTGCAGGTCCACAGTGTAGATGTGTAAAGCTCATCTGTTGCTGCACAGTTTGCGTTAGTTGTCCTCTGGTCCTTCATCAGTGATCACAGGACACTGCCAGCAGGACACTGTTGGCTGGATGTTGCTGGTTGGTGGGCTATTCTCAGTCTAGCAGTGACACTGAGGTGTTTGAGAATGATCCACCTCACTATTAATATCTGCTTTATGGTGGTCCTGTGGGGGCTCCTGACCATTAAAGAACAGAGTAAAAGGATATAAACAGTTCATGCAGCGTATCAGATGGACTACAGTCTGAAACTGAACTGCAGCGTGCTCCTGATGAAGTGGACAGTGTGTGTAGATAAAAGGAGGTGGTTTTATATTGTGAAAGTTCTGAGCAAACCCAAAGCGGGACCTGTTTGGATAAACGACCAGCGCACAGATCGCGGTACAGAAAGGCATGCGTAATTCCTCGCTGAAGATAAACACCGCTATCCATCCCCCATACTTAAACTAATCTGGCGAGGTATGAGAGCATCAGCCTACCTGTCTATCACTGTAAGCAGTGGCACTTCAAAAGAGCACCAGCATTGATTTAGATGTTTCCCGCGTGCCGTCTCTCGCAGCCGTCTGCTAAACAGACGTCTAGGCCACATCCCAAAGCCGGGAACAGAAAGGCAGTTCCTATATCTTGTGCCATATTCCTGCTCTGTGATCACACGCAGCTGAGTTTGATTGGGATCAGTAGAGAGAAATGCTTTGGATTTGTCAGGCCTGGGATCTCTAATCCCTCAGACATAATCCAAGTCCCGCGACAGACGGGAGTCTTATCGCTCAGACCTCCGGGGGCACAGTACACTGGGTAATACATGCTTTCTAGATTATTTTGTCCTTAAATTGTATGTTTATGGTTTATAGCAGAAATCCTATAGCCAAAACAGAGCCAAGTAAAGGATCCCGTTTGTAGTCTAATCCCCCCCCTTTTACCTAAAACCTTGGAAAAGAGCCCCACTGCAGAATTCTGATGATAGACTTCAATATATATCCATTTCAAATCGAGATGTTGAACCTCACCCAAAACTGATGTCATGTTCTCGAAGCCGCTCAAACAGAATGAGACTGAGTTTAGCTTGTACGCAGCCTTTGCACGTCTTTACAACAACAACAACGAAAAAAAGACTTTACATATTCTCTCAAATAGCCGTTTAATGGGTGATTTTGAATCTCGGGGTACCGGCATCTTCACGCTTTCTTGACCGTGTGTCGGTGAGGTTTGTTTTGAAGTCAGTCCAGCTGTTCCAGTCTCTGGAGGTTGGTGTTCTTTCTTGCTCCACGCTCTGCCCACCCACATTAACCCGGAGTCTACCTCACGCCAGAATCGTCCGTGCGCCCCATACTGTGTTCCTAGAACATACATATAAAATCAGATTGCTCTCCAGTCCTTGATTCTATAGCGATTGTTTTCTCTGGATAAGAGCTGAATGTGAGTGTACTCCAGCGTGTACACACGATTAAAAGATCGTTCAGAGGTCTATAGAACTATTTGTCCTGTAAATGAACCTCTGATGGGTATCGTTTGGTTTCTAGTGTTGTTTTGGTCTGATTAGATTTGAATAATTGCCCGTGTTTAATCACCTGTCCTAATAGCAGCTCGTTTTATTTGAGCAACCTCTTTCTCGTCCTCCTGCTCATTACCAATTTAGACTGGGATTTATTTATTTTCTCTTCGCTGTGACCAGCAAGGCCTCTCGTACCAAGCTAGGGCTTCTTACCTCCAGAGTTTTTAATGTCCGGACTTATGAGTTCAGTCTTAGGATGTTTTCACACCAGCACTAGTTAGTCTGGTTAAAACGGATTCTGGTTCGGCTGGTGTGAAAACAGTAATCGCACTTGGGTGCGGACCAAAACACCCACACAGAGACCCTCGAGAGTAGGTGGTCTCGGTCTGGTTCCAAACGAACTCCTGAGCGGTCCGTTTGTGGTGAGAACATGATCCGACCTCGATCCGACCCAAGTATTAGGTGTGCTCCACAAGTTTGATCTAAACATCTCATGCAGCCAGGTGTGCTTTGCATTATGGGATGCTGCAGATGGCGTAAACAGAGAACTGGAGAACTGTAGCAGCTAACAGGACGAGGACAATGAAGCGAGGTCTCTCTTGGACTAGCAGTGAGGCACGTTGTCTACTTGATATTTGAAGGTGTACTGTAATTTAGTATTCATCGTATTTGGCCACACCCACTTTCAAGCGTGCGTTTCTTCCGCCTTTGTGTTGGAACTTCCGGCCAGCTAACCAAAATGAATACAGGTACATGGGAGGAGACCAGAGAGACAATAAGAATTGCGAATGGGACCACACTGTCTCATCCGAGGTTACTAAAACAGTGGGTGGATTATATGAAAGGGTGGTCTGAGGTTACCTACGGCGACGTTTTTAATTATTTTGTACTCTCGGAAGGTGTAGACGGTTCAACAATGAAAAACTATAAAAGTACTGAAGCGTATCAGTACCTGCACAGTGGGAAAGTGGGCGTGTCCTCCTACACACAGACGGTGAGTTTATATTTCTGAAAGCCGGTTAAACCCAAGTCAAGCCAGCTGCCCGAGCCACTCTGCGTGGGTGTTAGTTACAGTCCAGATAGCCTAGCGCGGTAGCCTGATCAGAAAACAGTTACTTAACTTCATAAGCGAGACATTTCTCTGGATAAGGAAGCTCTGGTGCTGGTTCTCCTCCACAGAATGGTGAGAGCAGACATACGGAGGTTTGGGTGGATGTTTTAAATTTAGTGCTTCGGTCATAGACGCAGGTCCTCTTCTTTGGAAGGCGGCCCCCCAACACTCTGATCTTTATGTGCTGTGTTCGTAACACTGTTGTTCAAGCCAAGACCTTAAAATGCTAATTTCAAAGGTCGATCTCGGGTTTATATGAATCGATATCGGATTATTCAAATGAAGAGCGATCTGTGTAGTAACACCTGCAGTAAGCCAGAGGAGCTCATCTGAGCTGTTCCATCTCATCCAGGTTCGATAACCCGGCAGCAGTCAGTTCCACGCCTGCCAGGCAGCTCACCTTCAACTACCTGCTCCCGGTGAACGGCTGGCTCCTGCTCAACCCGTCCGAGCTGTGCTGCGACTGGACCATGGGCACCATTCCTCTGGTGGAGTCCGCGCTGGACCCGCGGAACCTGGCCACGTTGTCTTTCTACACGCTGCTCGGCCTCCTGGCCTATCACAGCCTTCGCCACGGCCACAGCTCTGCCAAAACCGTCGTCATGGTAAGGCTGCAGGGTTTGTTTTTGTGTTTATATGTAAAGGGGCTTTCAAGAGCCAGATTACTTCCATACATTACAGGTGTGCACCAGTGCGGCGGTTTATATGTTGGAACATGTTGCTGTTGTTTTGCACGAAGGTACTGGATCGAGCATGTGTTTCCTTGGGGGGAGGGGGCTTGTTTCTGTTGTTGTTGTTGTTGTTGTTGTTGTGGTATTCTTTGTACACGGTAGCTTTTTAAAATATGAAGCTCCATTAAAACAAAAATACTTAGGCGTCCACAAACTTTATGAAATAGCAAGAAACAAGGCTGGCTTATATAAAGTTCCAAACAAAGTAGTAAACGAAGCTCTTATGCCGTAGCTGGTGTGTCCTAATGAATGCTAACGAACAAGGTGGTTTAATGATGGTCTTGTCACATAAAGCAGTGGGTGATGTTCTGTTGGCAGCTGTTAGTAGTATCTCAGACTTTAAGAGCAGGTTCAGTGAATCGTATAGTTTGGGCACGTCCCCCAGCAGGCATAGTTAAGGTGATACGGAAATAACTTGGCTGCAGCCACTTTGCTTATAACGTCCACGACTCCATTCCGGACGCATTCCCAGAGTGCATGCAAATGTGTGAACTCGTGTTTCCAGGTCAAGCTGTATTGGTTGTATAGGCCGTAGCACTCCTGGAATCTAATCTGACATTCTTTTAAACACGTCTTGCAGCATTTTAGCACAGACTATCCTTCTCTTCTTTTTTTATTATTATTATTATTATTTTGACTGATCACACATGTGACCGCATTGTAAAGGTTATTAGTTGCATAACGGCTCGCTTTCTGAAGTTTTCCGACATAAATTTTAACGGCTTTGGCTGCTTTAAAGCTGCTTTTGGAGCGCGCCTAATCACGCCATGAGTAATGGATTTTCGGCGGGTTTTATATGTAGGTTTCCCCCCGAATCCGTGCCGCAGCTCTGCGTATCTCATATTTTAAAGGTGAGGCGAATGTCTTACTTTGCATACGAGTATTAAATAAGTCAAGTCAAGTTTATTTGTATAGCGCTTTTTACAACGATGTTGTCTCAAAGCAGCTTTATAGAGTTTTGAAAACAGACAGTTATAACATATATATCCCCCAGTGAGCAAACCAGAGGCAACAGAACACCTCCCTCAGACTGGAGGAAGAAACCTTGGGAGGAACCAGACTCACAAGGAGAGACCCATCCTCCTCTGGTCAAACAGTATTTACAGTTTAAACTAAATACCAAAGAAAAGAGTCTCTGTTTGAAATCTGGATAGCAAAGCTTTAGAAGCTGCACAGATAGAGGCAGTCTCTGACTGAGGCAGTCTCTGACTGAGGCAGTCTATGACTGAGTCTTTCTGTAAAGTGGGCGTGAGCTGAAACAGTCCCATCCTATCTCAGTGCTGGTACATCTGGATGGTGTACAGTGATGTAACTGAGGGTGTAGCAGTAGACACAGATGGACAGGTGAGCTGGTTGGTGATGGGTGGGGTGGAGGCCCTGATGGTCAGTCCTTCAACAGCGTTCAACAGACGGGAGGACAGTCATTTCCTCAGGAGGAGTAAAGAGAGAGGGTTAGTTGGGCTCGGGAGTAAGACTGTAGAGAATATGAATATTCAGAATTTTAGAGTGTGGCTGGCGACTCCGGCAGATCTAACTATAACAGTCTAAACTAAAAGGAGAGAACCAGAAGGTAACATGGACATGAGACCACCCTGAGACACTGGGATCCCCCCACTCCACCGTCAGAAAACCTGTGTGATCGCGTGAAGTGGTGGAACAACAGCACCAACATCTCAGTTTACCATAAACCTCTGTGTCCATGAACCCCCAGATCTCCTGCCTTTATCTAAAAATACCTTACTCCCCTCTCCCCCACCCCCACCCCCCTCACTACTTCCCCCTTTTCCTTATAAAACTTATTATCATCTCCCCAGAGCCTGACTCGGCGGCGCTGATGGCCACATATGTTTGACCTCTGAAAACTTCCACGTTTGCAAAAGTTAAGGATGTCTCTGCTTCCAAATCCCCCCCCAACAGTCACTCGTGTCCTCTCGTGTGTCCAGGGTGAAAGCAAGACGAGTTCAGCTTTTCTCTTCATTTATCGAGCGACAGCCTCGGTGAGAAATCTTCGCCTGCGTCCCTTGTGGTGTCTGCAGGGTTTGGTGAACTCCTTCGCTCCGCTGGCACGAGCCGCCCTCGGAGACCGCGGGACCACAAATCATCGCTGAGCGGACGAGGCGTAAAGGTCGTCCTCTGCTGTTAATGAGCTCTGCGCAGGTTGCATAAGGATGTTGATCTGTTTGCTTTGGCTCGGTGGGCTTGTTCTAACGAGCGCCTGCGTGAGGATCCTCGACGCTCGTTCTGCACAAACAGGAAACGTTGTAGTTTTGAGAGTTTGGCTTATTTCGCCAAGAAACACTGGAGCACGCAGCGTGAGGAGTACTCCTATCAGGGCGATGGGGCTCGGTACCGTTACGTCTCTCAGCCTGGTTGATCTTGGCACGCCGGACACACAAGAGATGGGAGGAAGATGGAGTCCTGTAACCTCACTTTTCTGGCCCGTTAAAGCCGCCACGAGCCAGCATTCCCCGACGTCCCCGCTTTCTCACGTCCTCTGAAGCCGCTGCCAGAACGAGCAATTTGCTTTTAGGACAACATAAACTTGAGACGGCTAATTGAGTTTGGGGAAGTGCACACATAAAAATTCCACGCTCACCTTGTTTTCGAAAGAGGCGCATAAAGTTGTTTGCGAAGGGCGAGGTGTGCTCCGGCCAGACGTACCCAACGTGGGCCATTTTTCAAAGTCAAGCGAGGGCTGTGGGCGGATGACTTTAGCCCTCGTGGCATTCGGCTTTTCAGAAACCAGAGATCCATCACGTTGTCAAAGGCCGCTTTCAATCAGAGAGCGCCGTAATCCCGGCATTACGGCTAGTGGCCCGGCTTCCATTGTGTAAGATGGCTGTACTTACGCGCGAGAGGCCGTGCTTGTGGAGAACCGCTGCAACATGTTGTTCTCCGTGAAATAAATCACAAGCATATTTGCCAGCAGATTTTCACCTGAGAAAGGATTTGACCTCAGGCTTCTAGCTGTATAGAGGTTTCCATTCATCTGATTCTGGTGGGGTTTATCCCCAGATTTCTTGTTCTCATGGTTCTGGTTTCAGACAAAGCTGCGCAAAACTGTCCAAAATTAGGAGTGATTAGCATAGAAAATGACCCAAGTCTGTCTGAACCTGAACAATAAGAGCATTTTAGTATCCCGCTGTGCACTGCTGTAGCGCTTTGTTTTGTGGCCCATTGCACTTGAGAGAGCTACTTTCGCTAAGCCCTGATTTGATTTAAGGGCGATTGGTGTTTCCACTTCCTGTCATAAGTCTCTGGAGCAGAATCCCATTTGTTTTGGCCCCTAATAACCTATCGAGGCAAGTACAGTACGCGACTCAGGTTTCACTTGGGCTGTACAGTAACATGTTTTATATTAGCTGCCCAACTACATCATGTTGGCGGCTGAAGCGGCGACAGATGGCCTCCAGGAGAAACGAAAGGTTGAACTCAGTTACTCTGGGTTATTAAGCAAATTGCCCATGAAAAATATTCCTAGGCTTTTGCTTTGGCAGGTTAAATGTAGCTCACAGAGGGCTAAGAACAGCTTAGGATTTTTTCTCATGAAGTCAGCCAGTTCCTGTTTGCCATGTGTGTTTTATAGCTGCCGTTTCCCTTGTTGAACTGGACCTGAGACGGATCCGCTGACTGTTGGGACTGTTGGGACTGTTGGGACTGTTGGGATAAGAAACATAAGTATTAAAAGTCAGTAGCGCAGGTACGCTGGGAGTAATAGCTAATGCCTGGCTTAACTCTTGCTCTTTCCATCTCTCCCTCAGGCTCTCTCTCTAATCGTCCTCCCGTTCATCCCCGCCTCCAACCTGTTCTTCCCCGTGGGCTTCGTGGTGGCCGAACGCGTGCTTTACGTGCCGAGCATGGGCTTCTGTGTGCTGGTGGCCCACGGATTCAGGACCTTAACGTTAAGATGGTAACAACCCAAATAACTTTGGCTGTTTCTTTTGGTTCCAATACTTTCCATATACAGGGGTGCTTTTAGAATTCCTGTATTTCTGCATAAATATGATGTAAAACGTAATCAGATTAATAGAAGACCTAAAAATAAATGAAGTAACTTCTAATTAATTCAACAAATAATACAGAAAGATGTATCTTCTGTCACTTATTTATTGAGGAAAATGGTTCAGTATATGAGCTCTTGCTTTCAGTGTTATTTGTGGGCCCCTCGTGCAGCAGTTAACTGTAACCCAACATTTCTGGTGCTGTAAAATCAGCTTGGAGGACTTTAAGCTTAGTCCTCTGTACAGAACAGCTTTAACGCTGGGATATTTCTGGAGTTTCCTTTTATAAACTGCTCACCTCAGTTCCCCCCACAACATTTTCTATAGGATTTATGTCTGGACCTTGGCTTGGCTATTTCAAAATATTAACCTTATCCTTTTATAAACGTCTTCGGTGGAGCTACTTTGGTGTTTAGGGCCATTGCCTTGCTGCATCACAATTCCTTTACATTTGGTTTGCCAACAGACGTTCTTGGCTGATTTGCTGGTAGAATTCAGAATTTATTGTTTTGTCAATGCAGGCAAGCCGTCCTGGCCCATCTGCAGCAAAACTGGCCCAATCCACCACCACCACTACCGTGTTTCACAGTGGGATAAGGTTCTTATTAGAGATGGAGAGATCGATTGGCTATGTATTGGTATCGGACGATTTTTAATTAAAATATGTGATCGGTGATCAGCCAATATTTCTCCAAATCCGCCAATCCCAAGAGTTGATGGATGGCGTTAAACAAATGAGCCTAATTTCTGTATTTACAGCTAGTGTTTCATCCAGGAAGAGGAGCCCTCCAGCCAGCTCCCTGCAATTCCTATCTGAACCACTAGGAAATCCACTGGAAATACATGCCCTTTCATTTTTGACAGACTGACTAAAGCGGCGGCCTCGCGAGAACAGTTTAAGGCGTTTACCGCACGCGTTGATAGACAACATGTTGTCCGTCTGGCAGTGTTTTACCGTATGTGACGCAGAATCATCCAGAGTGTTTTTAAAATAAATTAAATTAACAGCAGAGCTAGCATGCACAGCTAGCACAAAACAAATAACCCAGAACACCATACAGACCAGATCTGACCGGTACGAACAGAACAGCAGCAACAATTCAAGATCTACATTTAATGATTACAGATTGTCGTTTAAAATAACAGAGTCTGTGTTTAATGACTGCAGTTTTTACTGCATTTATTTAATTTGCTTTTTTTTGTTTTAAATTTAGGGTCTAAATGTAATGATTACAGTATTTGGGAATATTTGTTTGATTTACTTTGTTTATTTTTTGCTAATTTAGTTAAAAATATGATGCTGCTTCACATGAGTTCGTTAAAAATGGTAATAAACCAGTTTAGACCATGTTCCATGACTTGCTTGTGCTAATAACTACATGTAGCCCTGCCGTGGCATATAGCCCCGCCCTCGATCGGTATCCGCTATCGACCGATTGTGCTGAAAGATGATCGGCGATCGGAATCAGCCTAAAAAACACTGATCGGCCCATCTCTAGTTCTTATGTTGGAATGCAGGGTCTCTCTCTCTCTCTCTCTCTCTCTCTTTCTCTCTCTTTCTCTCTCTCTCTCTCTTTCTCTCTCTTTCTCTCTCTCTCTCTCTCTCTTTCTCTCTCCTTCTCTCTCTCTCTCCAGACCTCTTGCTTTTTATTTAAACCAGAAAGTTCCATTGTGGTCTCCTCCAACATCAGACGGGCAGCGGTATTTTTCGAGAGCGGCGGTTTCTCCTTGCAACGCTGCCATTCATACCGTTTGTTGTTCAGTGTTCTCCTGATTGCCGACTCATAAACATTAACATTAGCTGCTGTGAGAATGGCCTTTAGGTGCTTAGAACCTACCCTGCGTTCCTTTGTGACACCCCTCGCTCTTGGTGTGCTCTTTGTTGGTGGACCACTTCAGGGGAGGTTAACGAAGATCTTGAATTTCCTCCGTTTGTACACAGCCTGTGGATCGGTGGGGTCTGAAGTCTTTAGAGTTTCGTAACTCTTTCCAGATGAGCGTCAGCAACTCTTCTTCTGAGGTCCCTAGAAATGTCCTTTGTTCCTGCCGTGACACACGTCCACAAACATGTGCTGAGGATCTGACTTTGATAGATCCCTGTTCTTTAAGTAAAGCAGGGCAGGCCACTCAAGCCAGATTCTCATCATGTCGGCTATAAACACGGACTGGCTCTAATTTCACCAAAGGCTAATTCTAGGGGTTCACATACTTTTAAATTCTATCGTTTTTTTCTCAATCCATAAATGGCCAAGTGGAATATTGTTTAAAAGCTAAGCAGCACTTATGGACACCCCTGGTGATTTCACATGGTCTTAGATACTGGAAATACGTAAACATGACTTAAAATGAAATTCACTGCTTAATTTGCTTTAAAATAGATTATTTTAGTCTAATTGGGTCAAAAACCCGAGTTCGCTACAGAAATTGGGCAACAGTGTTGTGGTACAACATTATGACTATAAACAACATTATGACTGACTGGGACTGAGAATGTTCCAGTGCTGCTTTTTCAGATTCTGATAATATTTCTGAATTTGAATTTGAAAGAGCTGTAATCTAGAAATAGCCCACCATATCACTTAGTCCCGAGACTTTTAGTCAAACCACACCCACAACAGCAGCTCACCCTGAGTGTAAACAGTATCTAGCTAAATAACCAACCAACATTATTCATAACAACAGCCTAGCAACCAGCTAAACTCAGATATAGAGGTACAGTTATTGTTATAAATATTCTCAAAGTTGAACTAAATCTTCATATCTTACAATAACTTGAGCCACAGAACTTAGCAAGTGAGGCTAATGTTAGCTAGCATCAACTAAAGCAGGCTCGGTATCTGCGCTTACCTGGTTTACCTCCACGTACACGGAGGCTCTTGAACACCTCTACTCGGTTTCTCGGTTTCTCCTCTACTCAGAGCCAGTCTTAAGATCCAGTCGTCGTGTAAGCCTACGTCTCATAGTTGTGATATTGTTTTGGTGCTATGTAGCTCAAAGTCTGGATCAATTGACTGAGCTGTTAAGCTTACGTGGAGGTGGGGCTCCACATATCGCTTTTATCGCTCAGTGATGTAATGTTATTTTTCAGAAGTTGGTCTATGTGGGCGTAAACCGCTTGATCCAGAGGAGCAACATCTGAAAAGTATCTCTACTAGGAACAGCAGAGCGTGAATCCAGGTGGAACATTAAGCAGCAGAATGAACATCTTCTACAGCCGAGAAGAGCTGCTTATCTAGAACTATAAACTCAATCACTCTGGCTGTGGTTCTTTAGCTCTCTGGCTGTTTCTGCTGCTGTTCTGTTTGTACCGGTCAGATCTGGTCTGTATGGTGTTCTGGGTTATTTGTTTTGTGTTAGCTGTGTGTGCTAGCTCTGCTGTTTACTGATACTCACTGTATTCAGCTGTGTGGTGTCTCTGAAGTGTGTATCAGATTAGTGTGTTAAATGTCTTTGTCTTGGTTCCTCCGCGAGAGACACTGATGTTACTAATTTTACTGATGTTATAAACTGTCCTGGATGAGTCTGAGTCACATACGGTAACAAACTGCCAGACAGACGATGTTTTCTTTCCGCACATGCGGTGAACACTTAAACTGTTCTCGTGAGGCCGCTGCTTTAGTCAGTCTGTGGAAAATGAAAGGGTGTGTATTTCCACCTAGTGGTTTAGAGAGGAATTGCAGGTTGGAGGGGGCTTCACGGAGGGCTCCTCTTCCTGGATGAAACACTAGCTGTAAATACAGAAATTAGGCTCATTTGTTTAACACCATCGATCGGCTCTCGGGATCGTCTAAATTGGAGAAATATCGTCCGATCACATATTTTAATTAAAAAACGTCCGATACCAATACATTGCCGATCGATCCTTCCATCTCTAATTATTGTTATTATCATTATTTTTTTTTATTACCGTCAAGTGCTGTCAAGTTGTTTCCGGCCATGTGGACCAAGGAAATGGAAGTATTCTTAAAAAACACTGAAATCTCCTAACATCATGTAGTCAACCAACACTTGTCCTTCATAGGGGCCTGAGGAAAATCTCCTGGTTGTTTATGGGGGTCCTTCTGTCGACGCATGCCGTGAAGACGTTCAACAGGACCTGGGACTGGGAGTCGGAGTACACGCTTTTCACCTCGGCATTAAAAGTATCAGCATTTTCATGTTTTGTTCTCAGCTTTAATAACTCTTACGCTGATATCCTGATGTGTGAAAACTGCTTCTCTTTAGGTGAACAAGAACAACGCCAAACTCTGGAACAACGTGGGCCACGCTCTGGAGAATCAGCATAATTATGAGCGAGCTCTCAGGTATTTCCTCCAGGCCACGAGAGTGCAACCAGGTATGATTCATCTCACCTTTCCAAAGGTCATTAAACCTTATATGTCAGCTAGGTGCGTTTGGAAACTCACAGAAGATACAAACATATCCGCGTGTTTCCACAGTCAGGAGCCGCCAGGCGCTCGTGGTATTGGGTTTGGCAGCGCTACTCGTAAATATACTAGCTGACTTGTTACTTCTCTCTAGGTCCTGAACTATTGGCGTTGGAGATTGATTAAAAGGAAACGTATCTGAAATAAAAACAAGGCGATTGGAGATGTTGTTTTTGGGACGGGCGAGACATCGAGGCCGTTTGAAAAATTATTATTTTGGCGACGTGACAAACAATAGCATCCAACATCGCGGAGAAGCTAAACAAGAAAGTAGCCTATCTGGAACTGCATGGGACGTTATAAAAGCACGGCCTGTTTGTTGTTCTCAGATAGACGTGTCTTCAGAATGTACTTAAAACAAACCAAGTCATATCAGCATAATTTTTTTATTTATTTATTCTTTTTTCTGTACATGACCTCAGTTAGGCTACCTGGGTGGACAGACCTTGTCATTGCCAATCTACACACTTGCACTTCGTTTGTTAGTTATGCTAGCAGCGTTGCGCCACCCACAAGTGTTTTCCTAAGATTAACCCCGCGACGTGCATTATAGAATGAGGATATCCTGACCTGCAGTTATCTTTACACTTCAGTTTGCTTCTCATAATATTGCCTTTAAACTGAAACAATTGTGGCGTTATCTGCATCACACAGAGCTACAAAACCCAACTTTTCCCGCTGGTCAGTTTTTCCTTTATATATATATATATATATATTTTTATTTTTTTATTTTTTTTTTTTTAATAAGGAACAGAGATTCAGATGCATGTGTCAGTTCCTCAGCCTGAATGAATCTGCTATGTGGATCTGATCTCCTGATTGTGCAAGCTCGCGTGACTATGAAGCCAAACCCATGTGGACTATTTTGACCTATATATAATAATAAAATATATATTTTTATAGACATTTTTAAAGTTTAAAAAAAGTAGTATTAGACCTACAGCTTGCCTTCATTCTTTTCTTGAATTGTGGTGGGCTGCTGTGAAATGTTTACAAGTCTCCATCTCTCTGTAGACGACATTGGAGCCCACATGAACGTTGGAAGAACATACAAGAACCTCAATCGATCCAAAGAGGCAGAAGAGGCGTATCTGGTGGCAAAATCTCTCATGCCTCAGGTAGGCCAGGGTGGGGGGCTGGTGCGGAGGGGTATGGCGTGCCCTCCTGGCTATGTCGGAGTCCGTGCTCCTACTCATGGAAAAGATTGCAAACCCTGATTACATTTTTGATAAAAAAAGCTCATTTATCGTAGCCCATTAGATTCATGTGTGTGCCAAGTTAACATATATTCCCTTTGAATGTTAATGGTTCGTGGTGTTGACTGTAGATGTGAGTGGGGAGAGGCTTTTGACATGGAAGCTAACAAACAACAAAATCTCTGCCAGAATAAAGAATGAATTACTCTCTCGGTTGTGAAATTTAGCATCACGGAAATCAGGCTTAAAGCAGTGGGAGGTGTATTTCAGACCCAACATCAACAACAACAACAACAACATGGTGTCGTGGCTGTGCTAAATTTGTCACCGATTAAGCTTTCCTCTCATGCCAACAGCAGGCACAGCGTTTTCCCCCCACTGCTAATTTCGTTGGCCTCTTTGTGATCCTCTACAATACAGCCAGTGTTTCATCATGGGATATATTCTTACTTGCCAGTAAAAATAAACTCAGCGGCGGCGATCTGGTCCAAGAGATCCACTGCATTCAACTGATAAGCTGTACTTAAGCTGTTTTTTTTCCCTCCACCGTGGCTGGAGTTAGAAGGTCCTGCTTTATGAATCTGCTAATGCATCAACAAAACCAGATAAACATCCATGGAGAAAAAGAACAGGTATAGTAGGTACATGAGGAAGATGTATGCTACCAGTCAAACATTTTAGAACACTACATGTCAAAAGTTTTAGTACACTACCAGTCAAAACAGGTCTAAAACGTTTGACTGGTAGTGTATCTAAAACGTTTGACTGGTAGTGTATCTAAAACGTTTGACTGGTAGTGTATCTAAAACGTTTGGCTGGTAGTGTATCTAAAGCGTTTGGCTGGTAGTGTATCTAAAACGTTTGACTGGTAGTGTATCTAAAACGTTTGGCTGGTAGTGTACTAAAACGTTTGGCTGGTAGTGTATCTAAAACGTTTGGCTGGTAGTGTATCTAAAACGTTTGGCTGGTAGTGTATCTAAAACGTTTGATATATATATATATATATATATATATATATATATATATATATATATATATATATATATATATATATATATATATATATATATATGGGAAGGGTAGGAAAAGAGCAGGATGGGTTAATAAATATCATATATTAGACATACACTGTCAGTACTAATAAAACTAGGATGCTGTGCTCCACTTGACTTAGGCCCTTATTCAGTGTCATGCAGTGTCTTGATGTTCGGTATCTGCCACTGAGGCCTGAAATTGTCTTTGTGTTTGTCCCTCCTCTTTCCAATATGCCAGATAATTCCAGGAAAGAAATACGCTACTCGAGTGGCCCCCAACCACCTGAACGTCTACATCAACCTGGCCAACCTAATCCGGACCAATGACTCGCGACTAGAGGAAGCCGACCAACTATACAGACAAGCTATCAGCATGAGACCGGACTTTAAACAGGCCTACATCAGCAGGCAAGTCCACCTGGCTGTGATCTCTGGGTCAGGAACTGAAGCTTGTATGAGACTGTATGTCAAGAGGCTTTTAATGTCAATCCACCTTAGTACAAGTACACAGCGGAGTGAAACAACGTTCCTCCAGGAACATGGTGCAAAGTGCAAACGTGCAGACATAAGTGTGCACCATAAAAATTAAACAAGAACAATAAAATAAATCTGATAAATGGAACAGACGTTAGACGCAGTAAATAAACTCGTTTCTGGACATGAGGTAGTGGAATAAAGTGTCTGATTACACACATACACACAGCAGTTACTGAGGTAGCGCTAGCGCTATTAATCGATTTTATCAATGAATTGGAATTTACAGTTAAGGACGATGTGTTTTATGAAAATCGTTTTTCTCTCAGTTTTAACTTCCAATGGGGCATGTTAGTAGACAATCACAGACGCTATAGCGATAGTGGATTGCAAAAGACATGATATATATATATATATATATATATATATATATATATATATATATATATATATATATATATATATATAGATATATATATATTTATATCTCATATATACTGACTAAAGCAGCGGCCTTGCGAGAACAGTTTACAGTGTTCAGCGCGTGCGCTGATAGAAAACATGTCGTCCATCTGGCAGTGTTTTACCGTATGTGAGACAGACTCATCCAGGACGTTCTGTAAGATCTATAAAACCAACGTGTCTTGTGGTAACCAAGACAAAGACATTTAACATACTAATCTGATACAGCACTTTAGAGACACCACACAGCTGAACACAGTGAGTATCAGTAAACAGCAGAGCTAGCACGCACAGCTAACACAAAACAAACAACCCAGAAACCCGTGCAGACCAGATCTAACCGGTACAAACAGTACAGCAGCAGAAACAGCCAGAGAGCTAAAGGAACCACAGCCAGAGTGATTGAGTTCATAGTTCTAGATAACCATGTTTCATGACTTGCTTCCGCGAATGTAGCAAGCCGTGGCATATAGCCCCGCCCTCGACCGGAATCGGCCTCAAAAACCCTGAACCCTATTAGGGGTGTGCCATATCGTATCATTTTTAAATATTATAGTATGCCCTGAAATATCGTGCCATATCACCCATCCCTAATTATCACATCAGGTACTACTTTTACTGTTTTTAACAAAAGTAAAATTCACACTTTTCTCATTTCCCATTATATATCTACTAGAGACTGATTTTATCTCCAGTATCATTCACTTTACTTCAGTCCTGAATATATATAGATATTTGGAGTGTATTATTTAGTATCGTGACATTCTGGATTATTGACTTCTGTTACAATCTGATGAAAATTCTTGTATTTTTTAATATCTCAGTTAGGGGTGTGCTATACCATATCGTATGCAATAATAAAAATGTCATTTTTAATTTATTGCAGAAGTGTATTCTTGAAATATATATTTTTTAATTCAATGTTTTGTTATATCGCCAAAAGTATCGTTATCGCAAAAATACCATGAAATATTGTGATATTATTGTAGGGCCATATCGCCCACCCCTACTGTATATACCATATATACTGTAGGAAAGTCAGGGAAAGTCATTAACAAGTTTTAGACCAGAAGTACGTGCTTTAACTTTAACTTTAAGCCCAAAGAGCACATTAAAAATGTAAATAAAATAAAATTTGTTGTGAACAATTTCTTTGTTATCTGTAGTTTGATTTTTAGTAGCAAAAAAAAAAAAAAGATTAAAATCTAAAACCAAATTCTGCCTTTGTAAAAGCTTTGATTTTTAATATTAATATTTGAGCCAGGTGATTGTTTCATTGAAGGAACTGGAAAACAGCGGCCAGCAGCAAAGTGAGGACGAGTCTTGCGTAATCATGGTCCATTCATAAATCGTGCTTGAGAGTTAAAACACCACTTAGGCATTCGTTAGCGATTCTTTGCCTGTCGTATGTGAGTGAGTGCTTAGTATGTGTGGGCATGCACATGCAGTATATAGCTCTGTACAGTATTGATTACACAAAGCCTGTTCTAACAACGTAGGTCAACTCGGTTAAATCCCTTGTAACGACATTATTCAAACAGTATTAGTTGATCTTTTAAATCATGAGTCGTTTTGTGGTTATTGCTAGCTTTTAGGGATAGCATGTTTGTTTGTTTTTTGTGTCAGAGGGAGGTTTTTCTCTCACTTTCTCTTTTTTTTTTTTTTTTTTTTGATTCCGAACTATCAGTTATTTTCACTCCTAAGCTCGTTGTCAACACCCCATTCACTGAAGTTGATGGATCACAGAAAGGGTCATGCCACTTGATAATAAAGTCTATGGCGTTGTGTTTGTCTGAGCTTTTGCTTCTCTTTGTGTTGTGTGCAGAGGAGAGCTCCTTTTGAAGATGAATAAGCCCAGCGAGGCACGGGATGCCTACCTGCGGGCGCTAGAGTTGGATCGCACCAACGCTGACCTGTGGTACAACCTGGCCATAGTCAATATTGAGATGAAGGAGCCCTCCGAAGCTCTGAGGAACTTCAATCGCGCGCTGGACCTGAACCCGCGCCACAAGCTCGCCCTTTTCAACTCGGCGCTGCTCATGCAGGAGTCTGGTGGGTGAGATCTGTCAAGCGCTTGTAGAACGTTGAGATTAGTGCTGTAGCTATCGATTATTTTAGTAATCGAGTATTCTATCGATTATTCCAACGATTAATCGAATAATCAGATAAAATATATATTTTTAAAAATTTTAAAATAAGATGTTTCTTAAAATTGTATTGCTTAAATTGCATATAATACAGTTTAAAAGAAAACATTTTAATAATTACTATTATTGAAATTTATTACTAGACCTATATACAAGACTGGCTACTATACAGTAAGCTTGTTCTACACTTGCTGACACACTATAAAGAAACTAAACTAAATATACTTGCTGTATTGGATTTGGTGCATTTTAGGCTCCAAATTGCTACAAACACCACCTGATATTTAGATTACTGTGTATTTTATGCATCACTGGGAGGGAAAAGTGTGTGTGAGGAGTGTGTGTTTGTAAATATAATCAAAAGGTAATGTGAATGAAGTTCAGGCTTTTATTTTTTTGTGGTTTTGTTCTTAAGCAAAGTTTAGATCATTTACGGACATAACTCACCATCACACTGACTTACTTTCTTAACTAGTCATTACATATAACCACAACTAACATACACGCTTTACTAGCCTTCATCTCAACTCACCATCACACTGACTTACTTTCTTAACTAGTCATTACATATAACCATAACTAACATACACACTTTACTAGCCTTCATCTCAACTCACCATCACACTGACTTACTTTCTTAACTAGTCATTACATATAACCATAACTAACATACACGCTTTACTAGCCTTCATCTCAACTCACCATCACACTGACTTGCTTTCTTAACTAGTCATTACATATAACCACAACTAACATACACGCTTTACTAGCCTTCATCTCAACTCTCCATCACACTGACTTACTTTCTTAACTAGTCATTACATA
Source organism: Megaleporinus macrocephalus (assembly GCA_021613375.1). NCBI lineage: Eukaryota > Metazoa > Chordata > Actinopteri > Characiformes > Anostomidae > Megaleporinus > Megaleporinus macrocephalus. The sequence goes on along the minus strand of CM038713.1, from coordinate 9,558,314 downwards.
TAACCATAACTAACATACACGCTTTACTAGTCTTCATCTCAACTCACCATCACACTGACTTACTTTCTTAACTAGTCATTACATATAACCATAACTAACATACACGCTTTACTAGCCTTCATCTCAACTCACCATCACACTGACTTACTTTCTTAACTAGTCATTACATATAACCATAACCAACATACACGCTTTTCTAGCCTTCATCTCAACTCACCATCACACTGACTTACTTTCTTAACTAGTCATTACATATAACCATAACTAACATACACGCTTTACTAGCCTTCATCTCAACTCACCATCACACTGACTTGCTTTCTTAACTAGTCATTACATATAACCACAACTAACATACACGCTTTACTAGCCTTCATCTCAACTCTCCATCACACTGACTTACTTTCTTAACTAGTCATTACATATAACCATAACTAACATACACGCTTTACTAGCCTTCATCTCAACTCTCCATCACACTGACTTACTTTCTTAACTAGTCATTACATATAACCATAACTAACATACACACTTTACTAGCCTTCATCTCAACTCACCATCACACTGACTTACTTTCTTAACTAGTCATTACATATAACCATAACTAACATACACGCTTTACTAGCCTTCATCTCAACTCACCATCACACTGACTTACTTTCTTAACTAGTCATTACATATAACCATAACTAACATACACGCTTTACCAACCTTCATCTCAACTCACCATCACCCTGACTTACTTTCTTAACTAGTCATTACATATAACCATAACTAACATACACGCTTTACTAGCCTTCATCTCAACTCACCATCACACTGACTTACTTTCTTAACTAGTCATTACATATAACCATAACTAACACACACGCTTTACTAGCCTTCATCTCAACTCACCATCACACTGACTTACTTTCTTAACTAGTCATTACATATAACCATAACTAACATACACGCTTTACTAGAATTCATCTCAACTCACCATCACACTGACTTACTTTCTTAACTAGTCATTACATATAACCATAACTAACATACACGCTTTACTAGTCTACATCTCAACTCAACATCACACTGACTTACTTTCTTAACTAGTCATTACATATAACCATAACTAACATACACGCTTTACTAGCCTTCATCTCAACTCACCATCACACTGACTTACTTTCTTAACTAGTCATTACATATAACCATAACAAACATACACGCTTTACTAGCCTTCATCTCAACTCTCCATCACACTGACTTACTTTCTTAACTAGTCATTACATATAACCATAACTAACATACACGCTTTACTAGCCTTCATCTCAACTCACCATCACACTGACTTACTTTCTTAACTAGTCATTACATATAACCATAACTAACATACACACTTTACTAGCCTTCATCTCAACTCACCATCACACTGACTTACTTTCTTAACTAGTCATTACATATAACCAAAACTAACATACACGCTTTACTAGCCTTCATCTCAACTCTCCATCACACTGACTTACTTTAACTAGTCATTACATATAACCATAACTAACATACACGCTGTACTAGCCTTCATCTCAACTCACCATCACACTGACTTACTTTCTTAACTATCCATTACATATAACCATAACTAACATACACACTTTACTAGCCTTCATCTCAACTCACCATCACACTGACTTACTTTCTTAACTAGTCATTACATATAACCATAACTAACATACACGCTTTACTAGCTTTCATCTCAACTCACCATCACACTGACTTACTTTCTTAACTAGTCATTACATATAACCATAACTAACATACACGCTTTACTAGCCTTCATCTCAACTCACCATCACACTGACTTACTTTCTTAACTAGTCATTACATATAACCATAACTAACATACACGCTTTACTAGCCTTCATCTCAACTCACCATCACACTGACTTACTTTCTTAACTAGTCATTACATATAACCATAACTAACATACACACTTTACTAGCCTTCATCTCAACTCACCATCACACTGACTTACTTTCTTAACTAGTCATTACATATAACCATAACTAACATACACGCTTTACTAGCCTTCATCTCAACTCACCATCACACTGACTTACTTTCTTAACTAGTCATTACATATAACCATAACTAACATACACGCTTTACTAGCCTTCATCTCAACTCACCATCACACTGACTTACTTTCTTAACTAGTCATTACATATAACCATAACTAACATACACGCTTTACTAGCCTTCATCTCAACTCACCATCACACTGACTTACTTTCTTAACTAGTCACTACATATAACCATAACTAACATACTTGCTTTACTAGCCTTCATCTCAACTCACCATCACACTGACTTACTTTCTTAACTAGTCATTACATATAACCATAACTAACATACACGCTTTACTAGCCTTCATCTCAACTCACCATCACACTGACTTACTTTCTTAACTAGTCATTACATATAACCATAACTAACATACACGCTTTACTAGCCTTCATCTCAACTCACCATCACACTGACTTACTTTCTTAACTAGTCATTACATATAACCATAACTAACATACACGCTTTACTAGCCTTCATCTCAACTCACCATCACACTGACTTACTTTCTTAACTAGTCATTACATATAACCATAACTAACATACACGCTTTACTAGCCTTCATCTCAACTCACCATCACACTGACTTACTTTCTTAACTAGTCATTACATATAACCATAACTAACATACACGCTTTACTAGCCTTCATCTCAACTCACCATCACACTGACTTACTTTCTTAACTAGTCATTACATATAACCATAACTAACATACACGCTTTACTAGCCTTCATCTCAACTCACCATCACACTGACTTACTTTCTTAACTAGTCATTACATATAACCATAACCAACATACACGCTTTACTAGCCTTCATCTCAACTCACCATCACACTGACTTACTTTCTTACTAGTCATTACATATAACCATAACTAACATACACGCTTTACTAGCCTTCATCTCAACTCACCATCACACTGACTTACTTTCTTAACTAGTCATTACATATAACCATAACTAACATACACGCTTTACTAGCCTTCATCTCAACTCACCATCACACTGACTTACTTTCTTAACTAGTCATTACATATAACCATAACTAACATACACGCTTTACTAGCCTTCATCTCAACTCACCATCACACTGACTCACTTTCTTAACTAGTCATTACATATAACCACAACTAACATACACGCTTTACTAGCCTTCATCTCAACTCACCATCACACTGACTTACTTTCTTAACTAGTCATTACATATAACCATAACTAACATACACGCTTTACTAGCCTTCATCTCAACTCACCATCACACTGACTCACTTTCTTAACTAGTCATTACATATAACCACAACTAACATACACGCTTTACTAGCCTTCATCTCAACTCACCATCACACTGACTTACTTTCTTAACTAGTCATTACATATAACCATAACTAACATACACACTTTACTAGCCTTCATCTCAACTCTCCATCACACTGACTTACTTTAACTAGTCATTACATATAACCATAACTAACATACACGCTGTACTAGCCTTCATCTCAACTCTCCATCACACTGATTTAAGCTAAATGTTATGGTTACTGTGTGTCGCTCCGCTCTGTGGACTGGACGTGCTGAAACACTGAAACTCTGATGTGGTGCTCAGCTAGTGGTTACCATAAAACTCAGACTCACTATCAGTTTACTGGGAAAGCTCAGTTGCTTGCTTTCTGAAGTTATCTTCTTATTTTAATACCTCGTTCCTCCTTAAATGGTATAGAAGTTACATATTGGCGCCTCTAACTGCTGCATCATTTAAGGTGGAATTCACATAAGAAGCTAACTTCAGTCACGTCTTTCTTCAGGTTTAGTCAGTAACGGCTCCCTCGGCTAGTTCGGGTTTACAGTAGACTTTGGACACTGTGTATGGTTTTCTCTGGTCCGTCTCTTCTGTTCACCTCTCCTTATTCTCTCTCTCTATTTTGCAATCCACGCCATCAAATAACATCATCTTTGTGTCACCTGGCAACACCGTAAGCGCGCACTGTGCGACAGTAAAAGTCATCCTTGTGAAACAGTGCGCTGTATATGGTTGTATAGATTAAACGAATTTTTGCAATTTTTTATGATTTTTTTGTAATCGAGCTACTCGTGTTCCTTCGTTCGTTCAGTCCTAGTTGAGATCATTTAAAAGCGGGCTGGCATGAAACAAAATAAAAATTTAAGAAAAGGTGACGTAGGAGGTCAGATGCTTTTCTGGTGAGATCTCTGGCGTCTAGAGCGAGATGGTTACTCTGAGAGATCTGTATACAGAGCATGAAGAGAAACCAGCAAGTCATCCGTCACCCGTTATATACATACGCTCTACCTGCGTAGTTTCTCATGCTGTGGAATGCCAGCTTCTGAACTGGCAGCTGTAATGCTAATATTAATGGGGGCTCTTTGAGAGATTGATGCCTCTCTCTCTTTTTTTCTTTTTTTTTTGGACTGGCTGAAAGGGATGGATTCGCATGTTTCTTGGGAGGCTTTAGTTTTCAGGGAGTTTGTCGTTTGCCCTGATGTGTACACTCCTACGCTGCTGTAATGTCAATAACGTTGTCTTGTCGTTCATGTGAGGTTGATGGGAACTGTTCAGTGCTGTGGGCGGGACCCAGAAAGGATCTGTCACTGTAAATAATCAGGGCTTAAAATTTGCCTGAGTTGCTGCGGCGGTACATACGTAGAATGGGCTTTTGAACACTCTGAGAGGGATTACTGATATAAAGGGTAGATTTTTTCAGAGGTTAATTAATCATAAGCCTGGCTTTAGGTGGTGACACAAGTTGCGGGAGCTTACGTGAGACTAAATGTTGCTTGCGATGCGTAATGTAAAGCCCCCCTGTGTTTGTTTGATACTTAGCCGCAGTAGCTCCAACCATCTTTGCGATGGTAGCTAGCTGATGATGACGTGACAGTGTTGTTTGTTCTGTCAGCCTGATGTTATTATAGTCTACATGACTACTCAGTTATGAATTATCTTCTCCTATGATGCTCGCCAGCTTTCTCAGAGCTTCAACGACCCACTGGATATCAGATTTTGCTGACCAGCCACATAATTAATTGACTTATTTTAAGAAATTAGACACTAATAGTTTCAGTACCTGCATGAAAGTCCAAGAATTCAACCACTTGTATTCACCCTCCTCTCTTGCAGGCGAAGCGAAGCTCCGGCCCGAAGCCAACCGCCGATTCCTTACCTACGTGAAGGAGGAACCGGACGACGCCAATGGCTACTTCAACCTGGGCATGCTGGCCATGGACGCCAGCGAGAACGAGGCGGCAGAGCGCTGGATGCGGCAGGCCATCCGTCTGCAGCCAGGCTTCCGGAGCGCCCTCTTCAACCTGGCCCTGCTGTTCTCCCAGTCCCAGCGTGAGCTGGAGGCCCTGCCCGTGTTGGACGAGCTCCTGCGGCACCATCCCGAGCACGTGAAGGGCCTGATCCTGAAGGGCGACATCCTCATGAACCACCGCAAGGACACTCAGGGGGCCCGAGCCTGCTTCCAGCGCATCCTCCGCACAGATCCCGGCAACGTCCAGGCCAAGCACAACCTCTGCGTGGTCTACTTCGAGGAGAGGGACCTTCCCCGGGCCGAGCGCTGCCTGGAGGAGACTCTTGCCATGGCTCCCAACGAGGAGTACATACGCCGCCACCTGGCCATCGTCCGCGGCAAAATGGCGGCCATGAACGCTGCCGGCCAGCCCCTGGCGCCAGCAGAGGGCGCCGGCCTCCCGGAAAAGCAACAGCTGCAGGAGGGCCGTGGAAGAGGAGAGGAGAAAGAGGACGAAGAGTGGCAAGCCGCCACCGCAGCAGCAGCAGCCGGAGCAGGAACACGGGAAGGGGCCGGGAACGAGAAGAATTTGCGGAAATCCTCCCCTGCTGAAAGCTCGGGCGGCCAGGGCCAGGAGAAGAGGCTGGACGTTGGCCAGCCTGACAAGCGGACTAAAGGCAAATCCACAAAAGAGATTAAAGACATAGAAAAGAAAAGAGAGGCCGCCTTGAAGAGACTGGAGGAGATTGAGCGCATATTAAGCAGCGATTAACCTGGTTGTTGATCTACTACCACCGGACTACTTTTATACAGCTATTTAAAGCGCAGGGATAAGGCTTGGCACTATTCTTTTTGGTTTCCCCCCAAACAAGACCTTGTTTATGCATGCATTTAAGGACCCCGACTGAGGAGACTGTTTTGCTTACTATGTGAGGTGGGGCCACATTCCTGTGGCTTTAATTAAGTAAAGCCTCGAAGAGAACGAGGCAGATCAGGTGTGTGCTCCCAGCATTAAAGGAGTAAAGCACAACGTTAGGTACCTTTTTTTTATTATTATTATTTTTTTTATTTTTTATTTTTTATGAGCGATGCAGAAATGCTGCCGTACTGATGGAATGTGATTTTTTTTTTTTTTTTTTTTTAACAAAATATATCTTTTATTAAGATCTTTTTTTTTGGAATCACTGGATATTTTTAAGACTCTTGGGAAACATGTAATCACATGTCCACTGTCAATTTATCTAAAGCATATTAATCATAATCACAGACAATTAAAGGAAGTGAGTGTGTGAGCACTAAGCCTCAGCTCAGCGCGGAGAGTCTGTTCGGCCCACCGGGCCAGGATGTCTTTCTCACTGTGCCGATTTCCCCCTCAAATGACGACATGCCGCTTCCTCGCCCGGCTCGTCTCACTGCGCGTCTCACTCTCGTCTCGTCCCTGTGCTCTGACTCTCCTCGCCTCGCCTCCCCTCATGGTGTCAGTGTTTTAATCGTATCGTCCCGGCATCACCCGGGAATGCCGATTTCACCGTTAATTAGGGTCAGCTCCTGTCCTCGTTGGTAGATTCGCAATGCTCGTCCGCCCCGCCCTGCGTTCTGCCCCTGGGCTGTACCATATGGCCGTCTGCATGCCTTTGTGACTCCCCCCCTCCTGATCAGTGATTTTACAGTGCGGTCATGCCACTGCATATTTTCCTTTGACTGGGCTGTTATGACCCAGTTTTCACAGCGCTGGCTTTTGGGTTTCGACGTATTGTTGCTTGTTTTCACCGCACAGATCAAACGCAAGGCTCATAATCAGGCATTGAGGGAGGGAAATTTATAGAGCTATATCTTTGTGGCTTGTGGTGGGCTTTTTCCACATTCACCAGGAAACAGATTGATTCATCTTGGAATTATTCTATGAAATGTGTAATTATTATTATTATTTTATTTGTTCCTTTTAACGTTATGAGGTACTGTATGCTTCACGACAGACAGTGGGATCATGATAATGAGCTCGTACTTGATACTCCTGTGGAGCTAGTTTACCAATTCCTCGTCCACCAAACACGCTTTCCTTAGTCTTTCACTGCCCGCTTCATGGCGGACAGTCCTTTACTGAACGACAGTGATTATCTCGTGAAGTTGTTTGGCTTGGATTCCTCTTCTGTCACCATCTGATGTAAATCTGTCGCTCTGGCAGACCTGAACGTCCTTGAAACCTTTGAGAACACTATATTCTCACACGCTGATCTACTAACCCTGCCAGTGCCGGCACACTCTCTCTTTTCTGAGTGATTTATTTTTATTTTTTTCACGTTCCCTGCATTAATACACTAAACAAAATAAAGCCACTCACCAAACCGGTAGCATTTTGAACTTCAGAACGTCCTACAGCTGCTGCTGCTGCTGCTATATCCGCTGATTTATACTGTGTTTTATATGGAAATTGCACAAGTTATTTATCAACATGGATGCGGGAAGCCCATCCATGGACCTGGAGAGCTGAAGTTCAACACTCTTCTCTTCAATAACACGGAATTTGGGAAGTCGCCCAACCGCCCTGCACTCTCGCCAAATCTGGGCAACGCTGGCAGAGATCTTTTACAAATTATCATGTTACCCACTAATTTAGAGACTTAATGCCACTACTGCAGACTCGTTTAACAGTCATAAAACCTGCGCTTCAACCCCCTCCCCCCTGCTCTCGGGATGCCATCAATCAATTAGCATATGCAGTGCCTCCTTTAAGGACGTACTGCCTCCTCAGTGTTGTGAAACAATGGCTTAACCTACCTACTGCTGTGCTGTAAGCTGAAACCACTATGTGTTTTTGTTTGTTTGTTTGTTTGTTTGTTTTAAACCCAAGTGATTTCTTGTATTAAACCTTCCCCCCCTTCCTTTTGTTAATAGACCAGAGTGTCACCTGGGCTTATGGGTGGGTGGCGAGACCTATGGATTTCCAATAAAGAAAGTTTCCAACAGGACTCCACTCTTTTTTCTTTTTTTCCCCCCAGGTTTATTTGTTTATTTTCTATGAAATACAGAACAAAATCCAATCCAATCAAAAAAGCCAAAATGAAGAGAGAGAAAGAAGACACAAAACGGATAAAAAAGGATAGAAAAGAAGAAAAAACAACAGAAATGCAAAAATAAAAAGCCTAAATAAAAAACATGTAATATTTAATTAGGGCTGGGTATCGCCACTGATTTCCCAGATCGATTCGATCCCAATTCACAAGGTCCCAATTCAATTAGATTTCCAATTCGATTTGATTCAATTCAATATTGATTCATTTAGGGATATTTCAGTTACACTAATATGTTTTACTTGAATATAAAAAGAGATTTTCAGAGAACTAATGTGGTAAATGTACAAGAACACTCAACCTACCATTACTAAAAACATTAGTGTTTATATGTTTATATTAGAGATGGAAGCATCGATCAGCTATGTATCGGTATCGGCCAATTTTTAATCAAAATATGTGATCGATGATCGGCCAATGTTTCTCCAATGTAGTCGATCCCGAGAGCTGATCGATGATGTTAAACAAATGAGCCTAATTTCTGTATTTCCAGCTAGCATTTCATCCAGGAAGAGGTTCCCCCTCCGGCCAGCTCCCTGTAATTCCTATCTGAACCATAAATACATAACCTTTCATTTTCCACAGACTGACTAAAGCAGCGGCGTCGTGAGAAAAGCATGCGCTGATGGAAAGCATGTCGTCCGTCTGGCAGTGTTTACCGTATGTGACGCAGACTCATCCAGGAACCAAGATAAAGACATTTAACTCTACTAATCTGATACAGCACTGCACGCAGCTGAATACAGTGAGTATCAGTAAACAGCAGAGCTAGCACAAAACAAACAACCCAGAACACCGTACAGACAGAACAGCAGCAGCAATTCAGGATCTACATTTAATCTACATTTAGTTTTAAAGGTCGATCTCAGGTTTATATGACTCAATATCGGATTATTCAAATGAAGATCGATTTGAATCGAAAATTTGATTTTTTTTAAACACACCCCTATATATAATAAAAGAAAAACTACAGTAGGTAAGCAACAGTTACTCAGGAATAACAAAAGTAAGTAAGCACCTCATGTATGTAAAGAAATTTCCCATATTATCTTATAGGTGCTCAACGAGTCTTTAATGGTGAACCTGATTTTCTCCAATCTGACATCTCAGTATTTCCGGAATCCACTGCACTCTTGAAGGTGTCACGTTTTTGGCGCTCGGTGTTCGAACGTGGGCTGGTCGGACCAAGTGTGAAATAAGAAGTACACGTTTTCTTGGAAAAGATTAGATTAAATGGTGGGTGTGAATCTGTATGTTTGTGTAAGTTTCTCACACCTGCTTATCGTTGTGTGATGGGTGGGTTGTGTTGATTTAAATACGTACTCCAGCCAAAAACTGGCAGTCTGGTGTTTTCAGCATGAGCCTTGGCCATGAGCCAAGCTAGTTGTCTGTCTGGGCTCTGGTTTTGATTGACCCTTCAGCCTGATTAAGGCATCACGGTGCAGGCATGGAAATTTACTTTGAAAACATACCAATGCGCATTGCGCTGGCTGACGACGGCGGTGGTGAAAAGAGATACTCGAAAGACTTGTGCAATCTCAGCGCTGCTTTCTCGCTGTTCTACTTGGATGCTGCGCAGACCTCGCTTTCCAGTTAAATGCCTTTATTTAGTTTCCAGTTAAAGCACTCATGAATTTCAATTGCAATGTCTTTCTTTTTCAGGTGATGTTTTTTTGAGATGAGATTAGACAGACGATAAAATAAACCAGCTAATAAAATAAACGCTACTTAAAAGTGGAGTAGGTGATTCTTTGTAGAAGCTATGAATCAATAAATCAAATAAGCTGACAACCATAACACGAGAAAGATACCATTATCTGTGGAGGCCAAAGCTTTGTAAAAGCCCCGTCCAGTCGTTTAATTCAGAAATGATTAGATAGCTACCTGCCTGAATACCTACCACATGCACACACTCTACAAGCATACTTACGGTGCCTTGCAAAAGTATTGGGCCCCTTTGAACTTTTCAACCTTTTGCCACATTTCAGGCTTCAAACATAAAGATATAAATTGTAATTTTGTGTGAACAATCAACAAGTGGGACACAATCGTGAAGTGGAACGAAATTTATTGGATGTTTTAAACTTTTTTTTAGAAATAAAGAACTTAAAATTGGGCGTGCAAAAGTATTCGGCCCCCTTGAACTTTTCAACCTTTTGCCACATTTCAAGCTTCAAACATAAAGATATAAATTGTAATTTTTTGTGAACAATCAACAAGTGGGACACAATCGTGAAGTGGAACGAAATTTATTGGATATTTTAAACTTTTTTTAGAAATAAAGAACTTAAAATTGGGCGTGCAAAATTTTTCGCCCCCTTGCGTTAATACTTTGTAGCGCCACCTTTTGTCGTTTGGGGTGTGTCTCTATCAGTTTTGCATCGAGAGACTGAAATTTTTGCCCATTCTTCCTTGCAAAACAGCTCGAGCTCAGTGAGGTTGGATGGCGTTTGTGAACAGCAGTTTTCAGATCTTTCCTCAGATTCTCGATTGGATTCAGGTCTGGACTTTGACTTGGCCCTTCTAACACCTGGATACGTTTATTTGTGAACTATTCCATTGTAGATTTAGCTTTATGTTTTGGATCATTGTCTTGTTGGAGGATAAATCTCTGTCCCAGTCTTAGGTCTTCTGCAGACTCCAACAGGTTTTCTTCCAGAATGGTCCTGTATTTGGCTCCATCCATCTTCCCATCAATTTTAACCATCTTTCCTGTCCCTGCTGAAGAAAAGCAGGCCCAAACCATGATGCTGCCACCATCCTGTTTGACAGTGGAGATGGTGTGTTCAGGGTGATGAGCTGTGTTGCTTTTACACCAAACAAACTTAAATATACAGGATATGGCACTGAAAGTTAGAAATGATGAGGGTCTGGACCTTGGCCTGAGGAAATCTCCTCTAACTGGACCTTACTGAACTCTAATTAAATACCCCTGCTCTATAGAGCGCCATTCATTTTTGAGCGTAGCCAAACATTATGGTTTTGTTCAACGTCTAATCACCTACTGCCTGTACTCACTCAGGGTAGATCCCCAACCTCTATTCCACAGTCACGCTGACCTGCACTCCTCTATTTGTCGTTTGTGCACAACCTTCCTGCCTTTCATTCAGGAAATGCACTTCTTTAGTTTCATTTGTTGTTAGTTTAACCAACCACACAGCAAAGAGTTATTCATTTAAACCAGTTACTCTGTTTCGGGTATGCAGGATGTGGGATGGTTTCCCATAAACAATCATTCTCTTCTAAAAAAAAAGTTGTGTTGTGATGATGTAAGTGTGCTCAGGCGCGGATTGATAAAGGCAGTGTGAGTGCAGGCCAGCGGGGGGAGTGGGGATAACCGGGCCCCAGCATGGAACGAGCAAACCAGGCCTAATATAAGCCTCCGTCCAGCCACTGGGCTTACTGCACCAGCTGTATGCTGGGAGACTGAAGGGATATCTGTTGGGTTTGTTTTGTACTGCCAATATTACAGTGTGTGGTGAGTGTCGCTTGTTTTCCTCCAGAAATGGGCGGGAACGTGTTCCCAAATGTGCAGATCTGATGTATACAGCTAAGCTGTAGGCCTCAGCTATGTTTATTATGTACGTGTGTGTGTTTATAATGTCTGCATTGTAGGTTTAAGGAGTGTCGTTGGTAATGCAGTGGTTTTGTAGGGTCACCACACTGTATTGGAAGTGGTTCAGTCTGAAAAGAAAAGAAATGTTCAGCTGTATTACTTTTAAGCTGAAGAGCCTGAATAGCTGTGGGTTTTTTTAGAGTACGGTGGGTTTATGGTTTCTCACGAGGGGAGGCTGTGCTTTTAGCTTGGCCAGCAAATAGTTTGGGGACCGGGAGCCAGCAGTGAGTGCACACCTGTTCTTTTGCTTTGCTGTGTTCTTTGGCGAATTTGAAAGAAAGCATGACTGTAGACCAGATCCCTAATTCCGAGGAGTGTCTTGACAGAAAGCCCAAGTTACAGTATTTATTTCTCTAAAGATTCTTCAATGACGCATTGCGCTCCTCTATCCAGCGCTTTCTGTCCTGGCTAGTCTGACCATGCACGTTCATGTGTTTTGGGGGAGTGCCTTGAGGTTTTGTTGTTTTTTTGGGTTGGTTTTTTTAGCTTTCACTCCTGGATTCTGCAAAATCAGCCCCAGCCTTAAAGCTTTCATCTTTAGTAGAGAGGAGAAATCAAGCTCTACTCCTGCTGCAGGCCTTAAAACATCTACAGGTGTTTCTGTCCATCTCTCTACTGTGAGAAGATATTTTAACCCTGTCAAGAAGCCTTACTGAAAAGAAAAAGAACCAGATACAAAAAGAAGAGCATTTGTGAGTCAAACAGAGTGGTGTTCCCACAACAGCCTGGACACCCCAGAGTCCAGACCCTAACTTCATTGGATGTGTTTGGATCGTGGGAAGCAGAAAACACAACCAACTCCTGAGAAAGAGCTGTGAGGAAGTGTGGTAGATAGAAGAGAATGGAAGCTTTGATAAAAGCAAGGCAAGTTTATTTGTATAGCACCTTTCATACACAATAAAGCATTAATATATCAATCATAACATTTCATCAATCATTAAAGCATTAAAAGAAATCAGTTAAAAGAAATAAGAAATAAGATTAAACATAAAAATGAAGACTGAGGTTTAAAAGTGCTGTTGGACTGCGTGCTGAGGTCCATTCTTCTGGCTTATATTAAAAGATGATGTTATATTTAGTTGTTATATAGTTGTTATATAGTTTAGTTGTTATATTTAGTTGTGGAGGCTTCTTTGGAAATTCCTGTCCAGCCTCTTTTCCTGACGATGAGAAATTAACAACTTTGAAATTAAACAAAAGAGTGGTCTCTGATTTTTACATTATGGCCTGAAGTATAAAATGTATATCGTCGCTGTCCAATGAAAAAGGAGTATCTCCAAAATTGCAACTTTAAAGGGGACACCAAAAACCTACTTTACTTTCAATGTAAGTCTATGGAACCAGATTTTTTTCCAAGCTACTTTAAAGCATTTCTATTGGCCCATTCATCGTGCAATGTTCACACAATGTAAACGACCATTGGCGTGTTCAAATGATGTAGAAAACTCAAAATCAACAAAAATGGAGATGCAGGTTTTTCATTGGAGAGCGACGATATATAGATATATATGTGCTGATGACTTTCCAATCTGATTCACTTATACCAGCGGAACACACACACACTAACACACCACCATCTTGTTAGTGTCAGTATATATATATATATATATATATATATATATATATATATATATATATATATATATATATACAGTGGCAAGCAAAAGTATGTGAACTCTTTGAAATGACCTGCTTCTCTGCATTAATTGGTCATGAAGAGATTAGTAATCTGATGAAATATAACTGTGTGTGTGGTATTAGGTTAAGCACACTGAGTTTGTCTACACTAGGGACTTAGATGTAGATCTGATCACGTATTTATGGCCAATTAATGCAAAAAAACAGCTCATTTCAAAGAGTTCACATACTTTTGCTTGTCACTGTGTGTGCATATATATATGAGAGAGAGATACAAGATTTTTATGATCATGTCTATTAGACCCTCCTACCTTGCTGGTCCACCTTGTAGATGTAAAGTCAGAGACAGTAGCTCATCTGTTGCTGCACAGTTTGTGATCCTCTAGTCCTTCATCAGTGGTCACAGGACGTGGCCCACAGGACACTGCTGGCTGGATAGTTTTGATTGGTGGACTATTCTCAGTCCAGCAGTGACACTGAGGTGTTTAAACACTCCAGCAGCAGCACTGCTGTGTCTGATCCACTCACACCAGCACAAGGCATACAAACACACCACCACCATGTCAGTGTCACTGCAGTGCTGAAAATTATCCAGCTCCCTAATAGTACGTGCTCTGTGGGGTCCTGCAGTGAATTATATATATATATATATATATATATATATATATATATATATATATATATATATATATATATATATATATATATATATGCAGATGGCCAACAAGCATCCATATAAATTTCTGATTGATTTGTATGTGGTGTCTAACAAATCAAGAACCCGGAGAGACCAAACAATGCAAATAGCCATACAGTCATCTTTCTGACATTTTGATCGCACAAGATGTTTAACATGATTATGCTGGGGGTCCATGTGATTGGATGATTATTATTATTATTGGATTAAACTCTCAATGAGGCTTTTGTGGGAGTAATTCCTGATTAGCTTTCAAATGGCCGTGTCCGCAGCATTCTTGAACTAGTTACCCGATGGATGAGGGTGGTGGGGGAGGGGCAAGGTTGGGGGTGGGGCTGGGGCTAGATTAGTCCATTGAGGTAATACACAATGGAAGGCTGTCAGACTACAGCTCCAGCACCTTGAACCAGAGTGTGCTCAGCATTTGATCTGGGTTGGTTTTTGTAGCTTTAAGGGGGTCTTACTCACCAAGATACGCGTTATTTTTAATTAGTAACTGGGGGATGCTTTTCCTTCCAACATTAAAGGCCAGCCTCCCAGACCGCTTAGAACTAGAAAGGATTTTGCGAGATGAATCATGATTAGTCCGTCACTAGGAAACAGGCTTTGTTGCAGTATAAGGCCTTTAACAATAGACTTTACAGCCAACCAGACATCAGAGTGGGCCTTTACAACCTCGTTAGTTTATGTCTCTAGTGAATCGTCAAAACATGGCATTGTTTCATCTCCCGCTCCCACAGCCCCCCCTCTTTTGATTGAGATAGAACCGCTCAGCTTGTCCAGAGAGCCTCCAAGCCGTATCATATAAAGCAAGTCAACTGCCTCAAAGCACCACTGCCACCTAACCCCTGTACATACAGCACGAGGCTGAGCAATTTCACAGTCGGCTGCCAAAATGACCTTTCAGAGAAGTTCTTTTCAGCACCTACTTTTTTCTTCTTCCAGGTATTAATGACCCCAGTGTTTTTGGAGCGAGTGTAGAACTGAGGCAACTCAGAAAGCAGACCTCCTGCAGCCACTCTAGCAGAATATTCCATTTTTGTTTACGGGCTGTTCATTCTAATTCTCTGATGCTGCCAAGTGTTGGACCTGCCTCAGCGACATGCTTTAGACGTGAATCAGTCAGCGTCGGCCTCTGCCCGCACTGCAAACATGAGGCAGTCGTGATGAATGGTTCACCCTCGGGGCGAGTGGGTGTGCCTAAGCGTAGGCAGAATGGGACTTAGCCGAGGCCTCACGGGCACACGCGTGGCCACCCGATAGCATCACACACACACGATCAGGTACGTAACGAGCTGGAGAGCAGCTCCTAACCAGCTCTTTAATCCGGTCAAGTTACAAAACAGCCCTTGAACTGGACTGTCATCAGCAGCTGGCCTTCAGTCTAGTTCTCTCAGAACAATGGGCGCAGGCCTAATTAAACTTGCTTTGTAGATGTTGACGCTCTGAGACCTATTTATCTGAGAGCCAGTTGGTGGAATGAGGAGTTGAATTCGTTCTCCCACATTAAAAAAAATATAGGCGAATACAAATTTCAGGGTGTAATAGCCCCCCACCCCCCACCTCCTGCATCTTTTGAAGCTTTGTAAGTAGTGAAATCCAACTTAATAGACTTATTTTGGGGGCCAGGGAAACAGAGAGAGGAGAGATTGCAAAACTCATTTTAAAGTAGTCATTTTTAATGATATACTGTGGACGGATGTCAGAGTTCCAGCTGCGCTCCCTGGGGAGATCTCTGGGCTCGCATCAAGCTGTTGTTTTATCAGCTGTAGGTTAGCATTAGTAGTAATGGAACATGTTGCAGAGTGGATTGGAGGGCGAACTGCTCCGACAGGCCGTTCTTATCCGTTTCCATCTCTAATCGAATTTAGTCAAATAAAAAAATAATCAATTAATTAACGAGATGGTCTTGATCTTTAATTAGGCCGTGGACGTCTGGAAAGCGTTACGGTGTTATGGGAACGCTGCCGGAGATAAAGAAGAGAGACTGACAGATAGTGTGCGATGTAGGGAGGTGTGTGGGAGGGTGTTACTGTGTAGGGACAGATGAGCTGCCTGCGTGAAGGACTGGGGATGGGAGTGCATTGGTGATGTCTATTGGGTGCTCTGTTAGAATCACACAGGCCCTGTTCTTTCTTCTGGGGCAGGTCTGCACTCATTAAGTTTATACGAGCGGCCTCCTCGCTGACCTACTTGCGAGCATGTTTTAAGGAAAACAGACCTCACGGAGGGCCGAAGGAACACGATAAATGTGTAAAAATCCATTAGTGGGTTGTTTTGGTCCCGTCGCCATAATGAATGTACTATTCTTGATAGAGGTTTATGAGGAGGGATTTGCTGCTTCTTCTTCTTTTTATTCCATGCCAGTCCGAAATCACAAGATTTGTGATGACCTCAGAGTACCAGCGACGTTTGATTTAATAATGTGGTCACATGGGTGTGGTTTGTCGTTTGTTCGCAAGCTTTTGGGCAAACTGGCTTTTCCTCCCAGCCAACACACACGGCTTTAGAAGCTTGTCCCGAAGTGACAACAGAGTAAACAATGGCATGAAGACACACCACCTTCTATATCTAGAGAGCCCAGTGTAGAGTGACTGGCTGGTGAGACACAGTGCTATTGTGGTAATGTGGTAAATAAATAAAAAATGAAAGACTCCATTGGTTTATGGCACTTGTCGGGCATTTAAACTGGCACACAACAAGCAGAGACAGACAGCTTCAGGTTGTACGCTGTGATTTCATGTTATTGTTCAGTTAAATGAGGGTCACTTGCATCAGCCTCGGCGGCGAGTTCCTGCGTTTGACCTGGGAACAGCTATTTTTGGTGCTGTAGTCACTCGTGGGGTCTCGTAAACAGTGGCGCATGGGGCCTTCGCCAGAACAATTGTGGGAATTCCCAGGGTGCTCTCTGGGAGTTGGTGCTTGAGTGGCTGTCTTTTAGCCCCGCCTTCTCCCCGCCCCGCCACAGCTGCAAAGGGAGGCTGGTGACAGGAAGCTCTTCTGGTGGCCACATAGGCTACTGGAGACGCTGGGGCTGACCTCCGACACTAAGGAAGCATTGAAGTGTGGGCGCTTACTTTCAAACTGTGTTTACATGCAGAGGTATAAAGTAATAAAGTACAAATACTTCATTACCATACTTAAGTAGAAATGTTGGTTATTTATACTTTACTGGAGTAATTATTATTCAGCTGACTTTTACTACTACTACTTACATTTACACTCCATTATCTGTACTTTCTACTCCTTACATTTACACTCCATTATCAGTACTTTCTACTCCTTACATTTACACTCCATTATCTGTACTTTCTACTTCTTACATTTACACTCCATTATCTGTACTTTCTACTCCTTACATTTACACTCCATTATCTGTACTTTATACTCCTTACATTTACACTCCATTATCAGTACTTTCTACTCCTTACATTTACACTCCATTATCTGTACTTTCTACTCCTTACATTTACACTCCATTATCTGTACTTTCTACTCCTTACATTTACACTCCATTGTCAGTACTTTCTACTTCTTACATTTACACTCCATTATCAGTACTTTATAGTCCTTACATTTACACTCCATTATCAGTACTTTCTACTCCTTACATTTACACTCCATTATCAGTACTTTCTACTCCTTACATTTACACTCCATTATCAGTACTTTCTACTCCTTACATTTACACTCCATTATCAGTACTTTATACTCCTTACATTTACACTCCATTATCTATAGTTTCTACTCCTTACATTTACACTCCATTATCAGTACTTTCTACTCCTTACATTTACACTCCATTATCAGTACTTTATACTCCTTACATTTACACTCCATTATCAGTACTTTATACTCCTTACATTTACACTCCACAGCTTGTTTTCATTCATGTACATTTACATTCCAGTAAAGATTATTGAAGTTTGACTTTATTACAATACTTATAAACAACTAGTCATCATATCTTCTGCTCCATGAAACACCTGTTAATGTTCAGTAGTACACAGATATGCTTCTTTAATATATTTACATTATACTAAACTACATTCATGTTCAATGGGTGTATATGCGGCTGAAACAGGAAGCCTAGTGCATCCCAAATTTATCAAAATTAACTTTTTAATATAACATTATAGTCATTATGGCTTTTAGAAGAATGGGGTTCTTGGGGAGGTGGGCTAGTGCACTATAGACCCCTGTGGTGCGGCCTAAGCTTTTGTCCTCAATAGCATTTTTCCCCTTACATTACGTTTATACTTTAAGTAGTTCTGAAAGCAGTACTTTTACACTTTTACTGGAGTAAAAAGCTTGAGTTGATACTTCAACTTCTACAGAAGTATTTATAAACCCTAGTATCTATACTCCTACCTTAGTAATGAACGTGAATACTTTTGACACTTGTGTTACATATTTCTTTCAATATTTGAAGTATTATTTGATGTAATGTTGGAAAGGCTGGAAGTGTTAATTAAAGTATGTTTATATCTGGTTACAGTAGTTTTTTTTTAAGTTGTTCTAATAAAGACTTGATGATTCAGTATTCTGGATGTTAATTCTTTGTTGTCTTGGACAAGGGCAGCTATTTCCTTTCGCTGCTGGAGGGGACAATAAACACAAAAAAGGAGACGCCAAAGAGGATTTGAGGCACAAGTGCGTGTAGATACTGCCTGCCGCTAATTGTTCAAACATCAGCTACTGTGTCCTTACCATTATATGATACTATCAGGCTTTCTGAGAACTGCGTTGGTAGAAGGTTTCAAAGCATCTTATGTAGAACATCTTGACTTAGTAACAGCATATACCTGCTGTCAGAGTCTTGTACTCAGCTCCACAATAGTTGCTGACTAATGTTATTTTATTGGGGTCATAAATGTACAGTCGTGGCTAAAAATTTTGTGAGTAGCACAAATTTTGATTTTCACAAAGGTTCTCAGTTTTTATGGTGGCAACTTGTTTGGGACATCTGAAAAAATTGTTTGTCCGGAGAAGAAAAGTTGAGCACTACCATGAGTTATTTGGTTGTTTCCCGTCCAGGGAAGTGGGTTCACTTAAAAGTTTATCTAAGAACACTGC
Source organism: Megaleporinus macrocephalus (assembly GCA_021613375.1). Taxonomy (NCBI): domain Eukaryota; kingdom Metazoa; phylum Chordata; class Actinopteri; order Characiformes; family Anostomidae; genus Megaleporinus; species Megaleporinus macrocephalus. The sequence goes on along the minus strand of CM038713.1, from coordinate 9,538,866 downwards.
CACGAATAAGGAATGGTATCAAAACATCCTCCAAGAGCAACTTCTCCCATCGATCCAGGAGCAATTTGGAGATGAACAATGCCTTTTCCAGCATGATAGAGCTCCATGTCACACGACAGAAGTGATAACCAAGTGGCTCGGTCAACAACACATTGAAATTTTGGGTCCAAATTCTCAATCCCATTGAGAAGCCGTGGCCAATCCTCAAAAAGATGGTGGACAGAAAAAAAAAGGAGAAACTGTGATCAACTCCAGATCTACATAACAAGATGCACTGATCGAGCACAGATTAGGCAAGAATGGGTTGCCATCATTCAAGATTTTGCCCAGAAGCTGATATCCAGCATGTCAAGGCGAATTGCATAAGTCTTTGCTTAAACCAGATGTATTTGTCAATAAAAGGTTAACACATGTATAGAATGCTTATAATTATACTTTATTATACTATACCCTACTGCTCAAAAGTTTGGGATCACAGTGAAATGTTCTTGTTTTTAATGGAGTATCTTCTTCCTTAACACAACAATGTACTGACGGGTCTCTAAAGAAAGTTGTTTCTTTCTGGTCATTTTGAGTCGGTCAGCAAGACATCAACTGCTGATCTTCAGATACTAAACTAACCTAGAATGTTGTTCTCCCTTTTATACTCACTTATTAGTAGAATGTTTTTCAGCTGTGTATCACAATTGAGTAAGAGTGTCCTAACAACCAATTAGTCCAATAACATCCTTAACTTGGATTGGTGGTCGTACCAGGAGATTTAGACAGAGGACTGAGAATTGCTGATAATAGGACTATATGTAAAATAAGCCTCTATACAAAAATAGACTTTAATACAAACATTTTTATTCTTTAAACATCATCTGATACACTTACATTAATTGTGAAATGGACAATATTGTTTGTAAATTGCATAAACATGAAAATAGCATGAAATGAAATTCTAAAGTGATCCTAAACTTTTGAGCGGTAGTGTATACACATCTGACAACAGGTTCTAAACAAACTGAGCCAGCAAACTTTGATTGTATTTGAACAGCACCAAAACAAAACCTGAGTACGTCACCTTTAGGGGTTTGTTGATTAGTTTAGTGTGTTGAGTATAGATGTATGCAGCTGTGGACACAGCGTATGTATATCACAAATATGTAAACACAAATAGCTTTGCTTCTATGATTAGCACTAAAATTTTTAACCCTTTGATGCACAAGCTAAGCAGACCCATTCTAATGCACGACATGGATTCAAATATGACCCGTATTCATTTCCTATGTTATTGTATGTATTGCTGAGTATGTCTTTAGTACATCAATTAAAATCAGTTTATTTCATTATTTATTGTTCCAGGTGTTTATTAAAAATATAGTTTTCGACCTTAAATCATTATTTGAATTTTCATTTATGTACAAAAATATGTTTTTGTGAATATGTTTCTGACCGCAAATGTTTACAAATGTTAACAGTTTCTATCAAATTCCATAGTGAACACATAAGGGCTCATTATGACCCATGTTGTGTGGGCAGATATACAAAAATGATTTAATTTGGAAAAAAGAACAAGTAAATTGAGGAATTTGTAGAAGCTTGAATGATGAAGCTGAATTTATTGCAAAGATATAGAAAATAAAATCTCAGTCGGGTCACTTTTGACCCAGGTTGTGCATCAAAGCCTTAATGCTTATTCATAATTGATCTAAATCTATTTAGCTATGTTTATAAAGATATATTTGAGGGGTAACTCTCTTTTCTTCCCAGGATAGACGGACCATTATTCCCCCTGTGGTTCTGGACAAAGATCAAAGTTGGAAAGGACTGGCATGTTATACCCACTTAAAACATTTATCTTCAACCAAACTGGTTTTATATCGACTCAAACATTGATTCTAACGATGCTTCCAAACTTCTGAGCGGGAGGGTGCGTCCCGTCGGCTTCCAGGCCCTCTGATGTGGTTCTAAGGGGGTGAGTTTGTTGGTGGGGCTGTTTTTTTTTTCTCCTTTTCCGCTATCTGTCTCTTTAGCCGCCCTTTCGAACCTTGGCTGCTTACAAAATCCCGCCGTGTCATCTGTGAAGAAGCGGTCAGATCAGCGAGATGAATGAACAGATGTCTCTTGAAAGGGCAACAGACTTCAGACCGGACGATCTTGTGTGTGTGTGTGGGGAGTCAGGGTCCGCAATGAAGAGTTTGAACTCGATGCTCTCTTAGCCTAAGCGGTGCTAATTTGGAGGAGAGCACGCTGTTGGTCTCGCGGAGCAATGTACTGCCACTCTTCAGTTCCAAACAGTCTGATGCGTACATGTGGAGGAGGCTCTGTCGCACTAAAGCGGAATGCTTTTATTTTTCCCACATGACTCTTTAAGGATTCCACAGAGTCGCTGCTGCTATTAAAAGCACTCTCATGCAATACGGCGATGTCACAAGTATGTAGTCTGAGTCACAATTGCAGCTGAACGCTTTGCGCACTCTCTTTTTTGGACTTTTACTCAATTTTCTCCTCAATTTAGTAACTCACAATTACTCCCCCCACCCGCTACCAAGCAGCAGGGGCGATAGCGTCGCTGGGGCATGAATACAGCCCCTTGGCGCTTTGAACAAAACTACTTTGGCCCAGGGAGTACCTTTACATAAAAGAAGTTTATTTAAGTGTACCATTAGTTTACTTCTTTTAAACTAAAAGGAAGTGAGTATACTTTCAGTTTACTTTTGATGTACTTCTCAGTGATATACTAAACACAGTTATACTTAAGTATGCTTGGGTTATACTGACAAGTATAGTCTAAGTATATTTGGCCTTTACTTGTACTTAATCTTTTGATTGAGATAGTAGAAATACGTATTCTTGCTCTGCACAAAAACACATCCAGTACAATATTAATTTAAAATTTAATTTATAAAGATTTATAAAGATACAAATATGTTTCTTAATCTGAGTGTGTCTTGTTTATTTTACGTGTGTCCACTGGTGAGTAAGTAAACGTTGTTAAGTTCTATTTTAAGTAGAAAAAAAAAACTTAAACCTAGTCATAAACTTTAAAGTACAACAATAATTTAAACAGTAAATTATAAGTATTAAGTTCAATTAAAGAAAACTTACAAGCTAGTAAACTAACAGTAAACCCTTAAGTTTACTTTTAGTGTAGTTACAGTGTACAAAAGATGTAAACTAGTTGTATACTTGGTTTACTACTCTTACACTTCAAGTGTACCTAAAAGTATACTTTTAAAAACTAGAAAGTGGGCCAATTTAGTCCCAAGAAATGATAAAATAGTACATATACGAGTGTACTACTAGTACAATGACATTAGTATAGTAACTGCATAAAGTATACTTAATAAAATGATTATTTTCTGTATGGGTATGACAGACAAGATATAGCACATCCAGTGCAAGAGTGTTTATTGTGCTCGGTGACCAAAAAAAAGAGAAGAAAAATGCAAAAATAACCAAAAATAAAGATATTTGCAAAATAGACACAAGAGGTTTTTAAACAGCACAAAACTGTTACTCCTGGCCAAAACACTCTTAAAGTAAACCCATAATACTGTCCATGATCTACCATATCACAACCACTTACTCCCCCTCAGCCAAAAAAAAAAAAAAAAAAGACTAACTCCTTTTATAGCCTTCACCTAGCAGTACCTGCAGGAGACCAAATTATTCTAGGGTAAGGGGAAAGCAAACATCAAATGAATTATTATTCCTGCATATATCTACATTATATACATACACAACAAACAGGATACACAAATCATCAGCATAATACAGGGCAAAGACAAAGAATGAGATTTAAAAAAATTTTAAACGAGAAAGAAAGAAATAAGAAAATATTAAAGATATAACCCCCCCCCACTGGGCATTGCCCAACATGTCCTGGGGCCTATAAAAACCCAGGCAAAGACACTAGTACTCTTTTCACTCCCAGAACCCAAACAGATGTTAGATGTAAGTATGACTTAAACGTGTACCTGTGCCTGCTTAGCCAAACATGTTCTGAGATGGTATACTTTTTGTAAAGTGACCACGCTAGCATGCAGTTGAAACTGAGCTGTTTACTGAGGAGTAGGGAACTCTAAACAGGGGCAGAACAGTGTTCGCAGTGTTCTGTCACACTGGATGATAGCCACAAAAGTTACATCGCCTAGACTACCAATGCTGTCATAGAGATAACCTTTCATTAAATCTCCCTCACCAGCGATATCACCACCTCACTGTGAGCTAAACCAGAGATGCTGCCTATGATAAAACTGTCTGCCAGCAGTGCTCAGCTAACCTGAGCCAAATTCCCACTACCTTTCACTTCCATCCTTATTGCGTGATGCTGCAAAGTGTCCACATCTGGAATGCTGGTTTGGCAGAAAACATTTGGGAGTTGAAGCCGACTTCGGTTACTTGATATGAGAAAGTATTTTTGCATATTAGCACTTTCACTCAGCATGTACAGTAGATTCAGCACTTGGGTCCAACTGGTGGTGTAGAACAGCAGTCTGATTTTTGAACATATTCCCAGTTAAAGTCCAGTTAAACCTGTGTGACCCACAGGTCTGCAACAAACCCCAGAAATGAACCAAGATAACTGGCTGCTCGCTGTCTCTCTCAATGGGTCTGAACTATACACTAGAGGTGGGCAGATCGATGCAAATATCGATACCAACGCTGGTATTGATATTGATCGATACTCATGTAAAAAGATTGATACTCAAGCTTTTTTTCTGCTGCGCACGCGGATTCATCAAAGTCTACTCTCTGTCAGTGCTGCACTCAGCGTGCTGTGTCAAATTCTTTCCTAGGTCTTTTGGATCCTTTGGATCTATGAAGCTTAAATATTAAAAAGTATCGGTATCGGCGATACTGGCCCTGTGTTTACTTGGTATCGGATCAATACCAAAATTCCTGGTATCGCCCACCTCTACTATACACACACACCAAAGCATTAGCGAACCGTGACCCTTAAGCCTCGACCCTCTCCCCCAAACTCGCAAGTACCGTCAGCTGCTCTCTGCGCACGAAAGAAATATTTGCCCTCGAGTTTTCAGAGGGGGTGGTCTTGACAGTTTGGGGGCGGGGCATGGGCTTCCATCGTGACTCCGCAAACTAGTTAGCGGTGGTATCATACAGTTAAGCCGGCCCACTTAGAAGGAAGATATGATTGGTCAGTTTTACTGTCATTTGAAATTGATATGGTGCTGAATTATAACTGTCTGGCCCCCTCTGTACATGAACAGCTGGACCACCAATCACCAACATTCTGCAAAGTCATTACAGTCCTTATAGGGGGAGACACAGGCTTCCACTTAACCCCTCACGCTCCAACACAGATTGAATAGACACGTTGGAATAATTTATTTGTGTTTATTTTTATAATTGTTTAGATGTTGATTGTCAAACTGTAAGTAGATAAAATAAATTGTGTTTGTGTGTGTGTGTGTGTGTGTGTGTTAAGAATATTTTAGGCGGCCCTCTGAGAGGGCGTAGAGGGCCATGATGGTTCCCCACTGCACCAAAGTCAGTGTGGCTGCACAGACTTCAAACACCACGTAGAGGTCCGGGACCCTGCAATCAGACAAAAGGTTTAACACTCCAAATGGGCACATCAGGATGACCCCTGCCCTTCGCTTAATAAGGCTTTACAGGCATAGAACGGGCCGCATGCTGGAAGAAGGATGCAGGATGTGCAGGGTTAAATGTTGCCATCTGTTTGTCTCGTACCATGCACAACCCAGAATTCCTCATGAGGAGTTAATTTGCATGAGAATCGTTTTGTTTTGTTTTTTGCTTTTTTTGGAATCACAGACTTGCGAAGGGGGTCATACCGGGTGGGCGGCATTTGCTTAGATCTCTCTTCGAGTGCGAAGAAGTCAGTTATTGCATTAACTGGGGGTTTCATTCACTCCAGCCGTTCGCAAGTGTTTCTTCAGACCTGGTCATGGGATGACGAAGAGCCTGCCTGTGTTCTGACTCCGTGAGAAACCCCCTGTGCTACGATGCTGAGAGATGACTGGTACAACCAGCGTGCCAGCAAATGGGCTTCACGTGGACGTCATCCTCAAGAAATTCTTTGCGGAAAAAGATGAATGAAAGACGCAAGCAGAGCGATCGTGCTAATTGGGCTTCCCAGGCTCTCGTTCAGGGCGGGCCACTTGAGCGTTCAAGATGAAGCAATCCATTCGGTATGACAGCCGTTCACACTCACAGGTTCACATTTCACCGTGGTGTAAACAGTCGTTCGATACCACAATGACAGATTCTTAAACGCTGGCAGGTCACTGGGTGCTGTTTTGATTCATCTCAGTACCATTTCAATTACTATGTTTTGATGTGCAGACTTTCCCCCAGCGGTTACGCAGCGAGCATTCGCTGGCATCTGCTTCGCCACAGTTATTTGTGCACTGTTAATCTGTGGGCCTGAGGGTCAGCATGTGTGGAGCCTGGTTCCTATTTACAACACATTGTGGGTGTACAGATGCAATTGCGGACTCCTGAAGAGAAAGTAGCTGCATGTGTCGGCCTCTGAAACTCTTTGAACGATGCACTCGTATAAGAATTCTGCGAATCTTAATATTAAAGCCTTGTTTACAGATGTTCGGCCCTTTTGTGACCTCAGCCGAATTTTTTAAATTTGTTTCATTACCATCGGCGAATAAGCCTCCATCTTCATGCATATCCATCCAGTCTCGACTCTGATCCAGCCGTGCTACAGCTCTAAGACACATTTGAGGCGGGAGGTGAGCCCATCGCATTTTAGAGAATTTCCTTCTCTGAGATGCCGGCTCAGTGTCAGTTAAACCTGCAGACGATTTTTCACACGCTCCCAGTATGTCAACACATCAATCACACGAAAAGAAAAAAATCTACTTCAGCCAATCACCTCTTATCCAATTGTCCGGATCATCCAGTGGGTTTTATTGGCGTCGGCCCAGGGGGCGCCCAAGATGAATTATAAGAACATTTAAACATCTGTTTTGACTTGTGGTGGGAACTACAGCAGAAAAATGAACCAGTTTGCGATGGTGTTTCAGCCAATCATAAGCTGATGCTCTCGGCGTCTTTCTTAAACACTGCATAGCAACCGTTCAATTATCCTCCATTACTTCGCTCAAGCCTTCAGGTTTGCAAGCAAAGCCGGCTTGTGGTTCACCAATTTGCACCGCAGGCTTGTCCAGAACATTTCCTAGTTCAAGATTACAGAGGCATCTGACCTTTGAGCTCTCAGATGGCACTGCAATAAAAACTATCATGGTACTGTGTTAAACAGGTACCAGGGCACAGGGGGGCAACAGTGTAAAGACCCCACTGATGCAGATGCATATTGTCGCTGTCCAATGAAAATTGTGTATCTTCATTTGTGTCCATTTTTATTTTTCTAGATGGAAGTAATTCTGGTTCCATTGACTTGCATGGAAGTCAATGGCCTCTCCTGTAAAGTTACTATTTTGGAGATACTTTCATTGGACAGTGATGATATATTAGGAATTTAGAGAGACATGTGCTGCCTTCAGGATAACATCTTTATCCGGGAAGTCCATCCCAGGCCTCATTCTGCATGTGCTACAACAGTATGGCTTTGTAGGCACAGAGTGCATGTGCTTGACTGCCACCCCCCTGCAGTCTAGATTGGTCTCCTAGAGAAAAGAAGTGGAGCACCATGAAGAGAAGAATCAGACAGTGATGCCCACAGACTGTTGAGCAGCTGAAGTCTTGTAGTGAGCAAGAATGGGCCAAAAAATAAATCCACTTGCAAAACTGCTGGAATCACTATTCCCAGTTACCAAACCATTAAATTGGGAATTAAAAACTTTTTTTCCCAACTGTTTTCAGTGCTGCTTTATATTTCAGCCGCTCAGTGTTTGAGCAAGATTGAACAAGCCACAGATTTTTGTTTTGATTGCATTTTAAAGTAAAAAAGAATCCCAAGTTTTCCAGAAATGAGCTTTGTATACTTTGAACTCCAGCTATTTAAAAGATGTATGAGAGGAATCTCTAAAAGTATAATACTTCAACAGAGCAGACGACGGCCAGTTCCAAAGCCAAATATAAAATGTTCAAGTTGCATCACTCTTATCAGTAGTGATTTGTGAGGTAAGATATAAATGGAGGGGGAAAAAGACAGTTTCCACATCTGCCGTAGGAGTATGTGTTAGCTAGGATGTTTGACGGTTTGGGTTGTTTGCTTGCCAAGTTTGGACACATGCTTTGTAGTGAAATACTGCACTGGATGTTGGGGTCATGTTAAACTGTGCTACCATTAATGTGCTCTTAATCCTGTTATGTGTTATATGCTTGATGTGGCAGTTAATATGCAGGCGTCAAAAATAACAAGTACAGCTCGAGATAGATACGCTACTTTAATCTGTAGAGAGTGATTTGTGTTACATAACACTTGAGTTGTATTGTCTGGCAACAAAGGAAATAATACAAACCAAAGAAGTCAAGGACTTTAAATCAGGGGTTCACAATAACTGGCAACCCTATGCTCTATAGCAGGGGTGTTTAATTAGAATTTAATAAGGTCCAGTTGGTGGAAATGTCTTCTGGCCCAGGTCCGGACCATCATTTCTAACGTGTGTTATGATTCAGTGGTGTATCCTGTTTACTGAAGTAGTCTAGTGTCAACATCTTATACCATCAGCTACTGAAACACCAACACATCACACATACCGTTCAATATATTTCAGTATATTTACTGATTAAATGCTGAACTGAATTAATTATTTATAAACTTCTAATGTTTTTTCCCTCATTTGAAGTAAACACAAGGGCTGTATTAAAAAAACAATGCTAAATAAATAAAATATGCGTCGTCTTGTTAACTCGATTTAACATCTTAACATCTCTTATCTCTTGTGTTCTTCTCTCAGACTTTCTCTTGTTCAGTGAGAGAAGTGAGCTCTTGGTTGTCCAGCCAGGACTTTAAACCTGGGCTGAAATGGTGTGAGGGTCATTCTCACACACAAGAGAGATACGTGGCTATTTTTAATTCTCCACGGTCTCAGAACATATGAGCCCTGTTGGTTTGGAGCTGTATGTGGGAAGAATAAACATGTTACGGTCCATTTCTGGTTGAAAAGTCGTTTTCCGCTGCCGAGTTTCCTTTTTATAGCAGGAGCACGTTTGGTTATCTTACAACACACGTGATTGGTCTGTGAGTTTACTGCGCCGCAAAGCCCGTATACCGTAAAGACAAGAAACATTCCACCGCTTAAAATAAACACTGTCGAAACACTGTTTGAGTCCGCACTGGACAACGTCTGGGTCTGGACCGCCTATTAGTGATCACTGCTCTATACATTTGAGTGTTTCCCCTAATCTGTAGATAAGTTAATGAGTTTAATTAGAGCTAAATGAGACAAAACAAAGATGTGCACAGCTTTACACAGCTTTGCATCATGTCTCACACACTGTCAATGTTCAAATGTTACCTTCTTTGGCCACAAGCTCTTATCCACACCACACTTGATGTTCTCTGTCTCCAAAATAACCACTTTTTGCAGGAGGGGCCAAAAATGCTCTTTATTTTCAATGTTGGTCAATGGAAGCAGAATTTTGTCCAAGCTATTTTGGAGCATTTCTGTTGGTCCTTTCATCATGATATATCCACACAATGTAAACAGCAGCTGCTGCGATCATACACTACCGCTCAAAAGTTTTGGATTACATTAGAATTTTATTTCATACAATTTTCATGCAATTCACAAACAATATTGTCCATTTCACAATTAACGTAAGTGTATCAGATGATTTTTAAAGAATAAAAATGTTTGTATTAAAGTCTTATTTTGCATATAGTCCTATTATCAGCAATTCTCAGTCCTCTGTCTAAATCTCCTGGTACGGCCGCCAATCCAAGTTAAGAATGTTATTGGACTAATTGGTTGTTAGGACACTCTTGCTCAATTGTGATGCACAGCTGAAAAACATTCTACTAATAAGTGAGTATAAAAGGGAGAACAACATTCTAGGTTAGTTTAGTATCTGAAGATCAGCAGTTGATGGCTTGCTGACCGACTCAAAATGACCAGAAAGAAACAACTTTCTTTAGAGACCCGTCAGTCCATTGTTGTGTTAAGGAAGAAGATACTCCATTGAAAACAAGAACATTTCACTGTGATCCCAAACTTTTGAGCAGTAGTGTATGATGCAGAAACATTCAAATTGGCACCAATAGAAGTACATGACGATATACAATCACTTGCGGTTTATGTGCTGGACCTATACTATACCATCTAATATGAACAAAATCATCTTTTTGTAGATGGTCTACAGCTGGGCTAGACGTCAACTCAGACAGGAATCGGTGGTGACTGGCCTGGTTAGACATAATCAGCAGTTTGTGTCTATAGCATTATCATTCGTTTGAGCTTTGTCTGATATAGTGCTTGTTGTTTGCAAACATCTGAAACGGAGCTGTTTTGTATACTGAATGTTGGGATCTAGTAAGCTCTTCCAGTTCTCCTGTCTCTTGAGTGTGTCAGAGTAGCTTTACGTGCATGTAAACAGTCTGCGAGGTCATAAAGCCCAACGTTCACATCTCTCTCCCTCAGAAACCACTTTCCTCAGCTGCCTGAAACGCCTCGTTGGAATTACAGGCCTTTTCTCTGTTACAAGTTTCCTTACTGCCCGTCTGTTGGAAAGCTTGGCAACATATGGAGAGCGAAAAAGGTCTAAACGTACCACTCTGAAACAAAACTCTTGCTCCAGTCTACCTTCAGAATGTGGGTCAGATCTATCAACTTGACTATAGGATCTGACTCTGAGTCAGGATCTGATTGAGTTAAACTGATACGGCAGAACTTGAACATCAGAGCGCAATGGGCTCACGGGGAGGGTGGAGCCCAAAGACACAGGAGCTCTAACAGAGCGTGAATAAAGATATACAGTGTGAGGAAAATATAGGTGTGTTGGGACAATTGGAGCATGACAACCTGTAACAGTTGCCGCTGGCATGTTGTGTTTATGAGGTTTTCTCAAGACTGACTAACGTTGCATTGCGTTCAATGTTTATTCTAACGATTTTCTCTCTATGCAGCTTCTTGCTGACTTCTTGCGTTCTCCAGTCAGCACCTGTCCATTTGGGTTGTGCAGGCAAGAACATTTGCATATAAGAACTTCAGTGGCTTGGCAGCTCTCTCTCAGTTCCGCACCCACTGTTCTAAAAGTTTGGCGACCTCCTGGAAGCAGTTTAGAGACTCCCCAGAAAGAAGAAGTGTAGATGCCAACACTTCATTAATTCAGTATTATCAGCCAATAGATAAGAACGCTAAGCAGCCAGTGGCACTTGGTGGCATGACTGATTTTCTGCTATGACAAGGAATGTTAAGAGACAAATGATGTATGATGTCTCTCTTGATAATGACTTCTTCCTTGAAATAAGAAAAAAAACCCATCATCATTCATCCAATTTTAGTAGACAGAAAAAAAGAAGAGTGGGTTGTGTTGTTTTGGGCGAGGCGGCTGCCTCACGGTTTTGTTGTAATTGGAAACAACTGAGAAAAGGGCAGCGAGGCGCTGAAAAACAAGTTTTCTGTGGACACAGCCGCTTGGCTTCACCACTCATGTCTCATGTTTTCATAGGAAACCGTATTTGTGCAAACAGGAGTCGCGGACCCGAAGGCTTCGGTGCAAAACTTGGGCATGCAAATTCAGGATTAGCGTTCTTCGAAAAAGAACGGTTCCTCATTCAGTCCTTCAGAAAGACGAGGGTTCATGTGAAACTGGATGCTGCCAGGCATTTTATTACGAATCAAAAAATAAATAAATAAAAGAGAAAGAAGTCTCACAGCGTCTGTTCCTACAGCTGATATGCCGCTGGAGAAGAAGCCATTAGAAGAGTAGGCTGCTAGTTGAGTGATAGCGGGGAAGTGAAAACTGCACATGCCAGCAGTGGATGGCTCAAACAGGCGACTCCTTGGGCTACCAGTAGTCAGTAATGTTCAGGACAAGGTGAGGTCAGCAGTCAGCAAAGGTCAGGGGTGAGGAGCCAGTCTTAGCCTCGGCCTTAAAAAGTCAGAGGGTCTGGCAGACACTTAGGTGATAGGAAATCAAAGTGAGTTCCTTTGGCCCTGGGCACCGAAGGACCCACAGCTTTGAAGAGTGATTTATCTCACGAAGACAGACGGAGATATTGTGTAAGACGGGAGGGAGCGCAGAAAGCCGAGGGGAGGTCAGGAGGACTGGAGATTATCTGGCAAAGTGGAGGATGGGAGGGTTTTTATGAGCAAAGGTTTTGACCAGGAAGCGATGTAAACCTTTCACTTCAGACTTGAGATATTGAGCCTCATCCCTTGTGGCTGCTCGGAAGGAGCCGCCGCTCCGTTAATGGGCCACTTTACTCATAAACTGGGTCCTGGTGTTTGTTTGTGCACTGAGCCTGTTTAAAGCTGTTACTAGACCAGGGGTCACTAATAGGCTGACAGTGGTCCTGGTCCGGACTCAGGCGTTGTCCAATGCGGACCCAAACTGATAAACTACTGGGAGCGATGTGATTTTGACTGTGTTTGATGGAGCTTTTCTTGTCTTTACGGTATATGGGCTTTACGGTGCTGTGAACTCAGAGACCAATCGCGTGCTCTGTAAGATCACCAAAAGCTCCTCAGCCAATCAGATCTGTGCAGATTAGGGCATGCGGTGTGCACACAGACGAGGTACGAAGTGAGGAGCAGCAGCCGGAGACTAAAGTGAGGTAGAAAGAAAAACATGCTCTAAAAACAGAAAAGTCCACAGTGAACTGTTTAACAGGAACGGTTCTGGAATGGACCTGCTCGTCTAGTTTTGGAGAATACCGCTCTGTACAACCAACATGTTAATCTATGAAACTGAACTTTCTCTATAAATAAACACTTTAAGATCCACTTTTTTACAAAAGCATTCTGTTTTTTTATGTAGCCCTTGAAGTGAGGAAAAAAGATTTATTAGAAGTTTAAAAATAATTAATTCAGTTCAGCATTTAAACAGTAAATATACTGAAATATACTGAACGGTATGTGTGATGTGTTGGTGCTTCAGTAGCTGATGGTATAAGATGTTGATACTAGACTACTTCAGTAAACAGAATACACCACTGAATCATAAAACACGTTAGAAATGATGATGGTCCAGACCTTGGTCTGACGAGATCTCCTCTAACTGGACCTTACTGAACTCTAGCTAAATACCCCTGTACTAGACGCTCATTGCTGTCCGTTTAAGATTGTGACCAATAAGACACAAATCGATTGGGATGTCTTCTGAATGACTCAATATGAAGGATCAGATAGGCGCCCTTTGTGCCGTATCTAGACAATCTTGACATCGTGGGCCACTAAGGGGGTTAATAGTTACTTGACCTCCCACCCTAGACAATGCGGGAGGCCTTGTCATCTTTCTATCCACGTCAGAGTGTATTCTGAGAACAAATAAGACTTTGTCCTGTTGGCTTTCTCTGTAGGAAATCAATGGACGCTCTAAAATGACAGGATGTGAGGTATAAAAGGGAGGAGAACTAATGATCAGTGGGCTGCTTGGCATCTTAGGAGGGGCTTTTCTTCAGCAACCTTTAGACGGGAAACAAAAAACATCTTTATTGCGGATCCAAGCACCAGTAGTGCTGGAACACCTAGCTACCTGGCGTGTTGAATGAAAAAGCTTAGACTGATCAGCAATGACATTAAACCCACCTCCTTGTATCTACACACACTGTCCCTGTTATCAGCTCCACTGACCATACAGGGGCTACACTTACAGACTGTAGTTCATCTGATTCACTGCATACACTGTTCATCCCCTTATACCCTGTTAATGGTCAGCACCCCAAAAGAACCACCACAGAGCAGGTATTGTTAGGGAGGTAGATCATTCTCACCCCTGCGGTGACACTGACGAGATGGTGGTGTGTTAGTGTGCGTTGTGTTGGTGTGAGCTACAGTGTTTAAACACCTCAGTGTCACTGCTGGCCTGAGAATAACCCACCAACCAGCAACACCCAGCCAACAGTGTCCTGTGGGCAACGTCCTGTAATCAGCAACAGATGAGTTATCGTCTCTGGCTTTACATCTTCACGGTGGACCCGCAAGGTATCTAATAGAGTGGACAGTGAGTGGACACAGCGTTTTCTTTCATTTGTTTGTTTATTTAGTTATTTATTATTATTATTATTATTATTATTATTATTATTATCATTAATAATAATAATAATAATAATAATAATAACAATAATAATAGCTTATTATTATTATTATTATTATTATTATTATTATTATTATTATTATTATTATTATTATTATTATCCTTTCTTTTTTTCTTCTTTTTTTGATCTTTTTTCCTCTCCTTTATTGCCTGTCAGGCCTGGCTAAATAAATAAATAAATAAATAAATAAATAAATAAATAAAAACATTAACAAGAATAGGCTAAAGAAACCTATAGAGCTGTTCTTGTAAAAGCAAATATGTTTGGTACATCAGTGCATTCGAAAATTGCGACAGGTTAAAAAAAAAAACCTCCAGCATCACTGCTGTGTCTGATCCACTCATACAAGCACAACACACACTAACACACCACCACAATGTCTGCGTCACTGCAGTGCTGGGAATGACCCACCACCCAAATAATGTCGGCTCTGTGGTCGTCCTTTTGGGAATCCTGACCATTTAAAAACAGGGTAACAAAGTATGTAGAGAAACATATGGACTACAGTCTGTTATTGTAGAACTACAGAGTGCTCCTGTACTGTAGATGGAGATGATAAAATGGGTAATTGTGTAGATACAAGGAGATGGTTTCAATGTTCTAGCTGATCAGTGTAGACTGTAAGGACAGAAAAATCTAAATTTGGTGCAGAAGCTTCTCTACTAACAAGAAAACTTCCTTCAGTTCTATTAATACTGAATTAGTGTTGTAAGTATGATATCCATCAGATCTGCACTGAAGTTGACTTGAATGAATACAGCTGACTCAGTTTAAGGCAAGGATGTTCTAAAATGTTCTGGAATTTATTCAAATATGGCCACCATATGCCGAAGGATGCAACATATTGGTCATAAACAAATGTAATCCCTGATCTCTTGTTCCAATCACTACCCAACTTCATTTGTTGATGCAGTGTGACTTTGTTTGGCAGCACAAAAAAATGACCTGTGTTGACTATTAAAGGGGGCCTATCATTTCAAAATAAGCCCCTGCAGCAGTTGTGCAATCAAGTTGAAAATTCTGCATCTGCGTGTTGGCTTAATGTGAACGAGTCAACAAAGCATTATCGTAGAAAGCACACTGGGTAAAACTTGGGTTGACATTTATAGCGTAACACAGAAAACGGGCATGAACACGTCCACCAATAAGCCCTATCAATTTACATTCTGTCCATAGTTTATTCACCGTATTTCACCACAGCCAATTTCAAAGGTGTTTCTTCCGTCTTTGTGTTAGAACTTTCGCTCAGCTAATCAAAATGAATACAGTTACATGGGAGGAGACCAGAGAGACAGTAAGAAGTGCAAATGGGACAACACTGTCTCATCCGAGGTTAATAACACAGTGGGTGGGTGATATGAAAAGGTGGTCTGAGGTTACCTACGGCAACATGTTTAATTACTCTGTACTCTCGGAAGGTGTAGACGGTTCAGTAATGAAAAACTATAAAAGTACTGAAGCGTATCAGTACCTGCACAGTGGGAAGGTGGGCGTGTCCTCCTACACACAGACGGTGAGTTTATATTTCTGAAAGACGGTTAAACCCAAGTCCAGTCAGCTGCCCGAGCCACTCTGCGTGGGTGTTAGTTACAGTCCAGATAGACTAGATAGCCTCTGATCAGAAAACAGTTACTTAACTCACAAACACCCAACACGTCTGCTTCCTCTGAGCTTCATAAGCGAGACATTTCTCTGGATAAGGAAGCTCTGGTGCTGGTTCTCCTCCACAGAATGGTAAGAGCAGACATACGGAGGTTTGGGTGGATGTTTTAAAGTTAGCGTCTTCAGCCATAGACGCAGGTCCTCTTCTTTGGAAGCCGGACCCCCAACACTCTGATCTTTATGTGCTGTGTTCGTAACTCTGTTGTTCAAGCCAAGTTTTCCTCTTCTTCCAATTACTGACTCCCTCTAACTGAACATGTTATGCTGGTCATGTTATATGTTTTTTGTTGTTTTGCTTGTAATTAGTATCAACGTATTGGCGTTTGCACCGGAAGTTCTAACACAAAGTAAATAAGATGGCCCCCCACAGTGTTGTCATGGGAAACAGTGTGAATAGCAGAGGTCACTAATAGGCCCAAACAGATAAACTATTAAGAGAGATTCAATTAATGTTTTTAATTTTTTATTTTAAGCGTTAAAATTATTTTAAGAGGTGGAGCTTTTCTTGTCTTTATGGTGTACGGGCTTTGCAGCGCATTAACCTCACAGACCAATCGCATGCGCTGTAAGATCACCAAAGGTGCTCCTCAGCCAATCAAATCTGTGCATATTCGAGAGTGCGGCGCACACACACAGGTGAGGTACGTAGCGTAAAGCAGCAGTCAGAAAGTAAAACGGGTCGGAAAAAGAATAACATGCTTTAAAAAAGTTAAGTTGAAACGAAACCCGACTGTTTTAACCAGAAATGTAGAGACTTATGTTTATTCTTCCCACAGGCGGCTCCAAACCAACAGGTCAAGCTGTGAAACTGAGTTAACCAGAAGACGCTGCTTTATTTTCTGTTTCTATAAATAAACACTTTAAATGAACTTTTTTCAAAAGCATTCAGTTTTTTTAATGCTGCCCTTGTTTGTTCTTCACGTGAGTAAAACATTTATTAGAAGTTTATAATTAATTCAGTTCAGCATTTAAACAGTAAATATACTGAAATATACTGAACGGTATGTGTGATGTGTTGGTGTTTCAGTAGCTGATGGTATGCGATGCTGATACTAGGTTACTTCAGTAAACAGGATACACCACTGAATCAGAACATACATTACAAATGATGATGGTCCGGACCTTGGCCTGAGGAGATTTCCTCTCTCTGGACCTTAACTCTAATTAAATACCCCTGGTTTATAGTGATCCACCGTGAAGTCAGACTCTTTTTGTAACAAGGCAGTAGAACTGTAAGTCTGAAGTTTGAAATCCATTTTAAATTCCTTGTCTTCAGTCAAACAAGCCCATCGAGCTCCCACAAGCTCCCAGGTTTGGAAACACTTTGTGTATATTAGGGCTGGGTATCACCACTGACTTCCGGATCGATTCAACCCCGATGCACCCCGAAGGTCCCAATTCAATTCGATTTCCGATTTGATTTGATTCAATTCAATATGGATTCATTTAGGGATGTTTCAGTTACACTAATATGTTTTGTTTAAATATGAAAAGAGATTTTCAGAGAACTAATGTGGTAAATGTACAAGAACACTCAACCTACCATTACTAAAAACATTAGTGTTTATATGTTTATATACCGTCAGGGTTTCTGAATCCAAAATGTAGCCAGACATCTGCTTTCAAGTTCTGGGGCACCTTCTCTTGTGCTCCAGCCATGCTAAAGAAATGCTAATTTTAAACGATCTCAAGTTTATACCAATCGATATCGGATTATTCAAATGAAGATCGATTTAAACACCTCTAGTATTTATCCTTAACCTGTTTTTGCAAACTAGTCCTAGGATCTGTACATCAGTTGCATAACCCTTGAATGAAAATAAACTAGAAGAGTTGACTGTTCAACCTAAAGCGAAGCTCCACAGATGTTTTAGGTCTTCTGCATGTAATCATTAGCTCAGTATTAGAATTATCCATCACTGAGTTGTAAACAAAGTAAAGGTGGTAAATCAGCAAGTACAACACCCCACACGTACCTCGCCCCATGAGCGGCATTAAAAAATATATTTTAATGTATAGCAACGTCTCGGGCATCTGGCATCATAATCTTTTTGTGTAAAATGATCGGTGAGTTCGTTCTCCCAGACTTGAAACTCTTTAGACATCTGGTTTCTATCACCAGCGCTAGGAACAATTCAGTTCCTGTTTCTGCAGGACAAATCATGTCACATCAAACCTCTCTGAATGACTTTCTTTACATCTTAATGAATGAGCCAAGCAGAAGAATCAAGGAAAAAGTAGCCAACAAATAGTGAAATATTCAAATGCTCTGAGGCTCATAAGCTCAGTTTTCATCAGCATGGCTAGCGCAAACTGAATCATTAGTGCTAAATCTAATACACTTCAGATTTGACACAGTGCAAGCATTTTCTTACTTTGGCCCTGCAACAGAAGAAAGGCTCTGACTGCACGCCCTGTGCTGTATATCGCCGCTGTCCAATGAAAAACATATACCTCCATTTTTGTCAATTTTGAGTTTTCTACATTATTTGAACACGCCAATGGTCGTTTACATTGTGTGAAAATTTCATGATGAGTGGACCAATAGAAGTGCTCCAAAATAGCTTAGAAAAAAATTCTGGTTCCATTGACTTACATGGAAAGTAAAGTATGTTTTTGGTCTCTCCTGTAAAGTAGCATTTTTATGCTTATCTGCATCTGTACTCCGGGTGCAGTCTTGCAGATCTGGTGGGCCGCCGGGCAAAACAGCTCCCATTTGACTGCAAATCAGAAATAAACCAAATGACGAGCACTTGATTTCAACTTCATGTGATTCTGTTCCTCAGGCAGGCAGACAGACACCGCGAGGTCTAGAGAGAAGGTATTTGTTCCAGCCGCTTGCATTTTGGATAGGCTTTAGTATGCAACACTCGGAGGGGACTGTCACCATGTAACCATTTTCTGTACTGTATGTTATACGGTGAGAAGACCAAACACTGCAGATTCTCAAACGCTCTGCAAACAAAGAAACACTTTCATCAAAATGACAACATGAACACTACACTTAACAAACGCTCTGCAGATTCACAAAACAACTGCAAGTCCACAAACGCATTTCCTGCGTGCACAAATGATTTCTTGCCAAGGGCAGGTGGTGGCAGTTGCTTGCCAAGAGTTTCAGTCATCAATGTGTTTCACTGGCTATTGGTTCTATAACGATCTAACCAGGAGCAGCACCTTCAACATAAATGATAAGAGGTTAGTATACGCCATCAGGGCTTCAGCACTACTTCTTCTTAGTCCACTCATGTTGGACTGATTTCACACAACACTACAGCAACTTACTCTTGGCTCTTGAGATACAAATAAATTGGTCTTATGAGACAGGATGGGCTGGTTTAGTGCTGCTGGTTAGCATTACCAACTTCAGTAAATATCTCAGTAACGTTACATAGATATTGTTGACATGCTGTCAAAATTCGTATTTGTTCACCATTTCTGATTATACTTTTAGTTATTTTGGAATGTTTGAAACTAAAAGTTGCACCGTTAAGACTAAGTAACCTTTGTTCTAATGGGCTGCCCTGTATAATGTGTCATATAGAAAGCAGTCCAGATGGAAATAGTCCTTATAACTTCAGCATGAATGGCTGGGGCTGACCTACATATCGCCACTGTCCGTTTTAGTCATTTTTACTTTTCTACATCGTTTGAATGCAACAGCTGCCGTTTACATTGTGTAACAATTTCATGATGAATGGACCAATATAAATGCTCCAAATTAGCTTGGAAACAATTCTGGTTCCATTGACTTGCATTAAATGTAATGACAGTTTTTGTTCCCTCCTGTAAAGCTGCCATGTTGAAGGTGCTAGTTTTCCTTTGGATAGCGATCGAAGATTAACTGAATAGAGGCATATACGCAAATGTTTGTTTTTGTGACAAAAGAACCGTGTTGTTTTTATAGCTCCTACAGATTTTATAGCTTATAAATACTTTGGCAAGAAAAAGTATGTGAACCCTATAAAATAACCTGGTTTTCTGCATTAATTAGTCATGAAACATGATCTGATCCGCATCAGATGCTTCTTGTGAACAGCTCTACACCTCGCTCCAATCTCATTTCATTGGTTGGACTCCAGGTTTGCTAACTCCTGACTCTAATTAGCTTTTGTAGAAGTCATTAGCTTAAGAGTTCACTTACTTTTACCGGTACTGTGAATGTTTAATAGATTTAGAATTAGAACTGTGTGTGTGGTATTAGGTTACCCTTACAAAAAAGAAGTTTATTCAAGTGTACCATTAGTTTACTTCTTTTAAACTAAATGAAGTGAGTATGCTTTCAGTTTACTTTTTTGATGTACTTCTCAGTGATATACTGAACACAGTTATACTTAAGTATGCTGGGGTTATACTGACACTTGTACTTAATCTTTTGATTGAGATAGTAGAAGTAAGTATTGCTCTGCACAAAAACACATCCAGTACAATATTTATTTAAAATTTGATTTATAAAGATTTATAAAGATACAAATATGTTTCTTAATCTGAGTGTGTCTTGTTTATTTTACGTGTGTCCACTGGTGAGTAAGTAAATGTTGTTAAGTTCTATTTTAAGTAGAAAAAAAGCCCTTAAACCTAGTCATATACTTTAAAGTACAACAATAATATAAGCAGTAAATTATAAGTATTATGTTAAGTTCAATTAAAGAAAACTTACAAGCTAGTAAACTAACAGTAAACACTTAAGTTTACTTTTAGTGTAGTTGCAGTATAAAAGATGTAAACTAGTTGTATACTTGGTTTACTACTCTTACACTTAAAGTGTACTTAAAAGTATACTTTTAAAAACTAGAAAGTGGGCCAATTTAGTCCCAAGAAGTATTAAAATAGTACATATACGAGTGTATTACTAGTACAATGACATTAGTATAGTAACTGCATAAAGTATACTTAATAAAATGAACTTTAGGTATACTTATTTTCTGTAAGGGTAAGCATATTGAGTTTGTCTATACTTGGGACTTAGATGTAGATCAGACCATGTTTGATGACCAATCAATGCAGAAAACCAGGTCATTTCAAAGGTCACAACCCAAGACTAAGTTCAAATAAGAGTGAAAGGTAATCTAAAGAAATCTTTAATTACAGCTTAAATAGCTGCTTATGCATTCAACCCTCCTTTAATAAGCTTTATCAGATGAAACCGCTTCAGAGCCGTCTTCCGTTTCGGGTTTAGTGCTGCTGTTTGCTGTTTTAAAACTGTGGCTGTAAGAGCGCCGAGTATTTTCCTGCCAAGCTTGTCCTGGTGGGAGTTCACTGTCCTTGCGTGTCTGTTGTTGTTTATTTATGGTCCATGTTCAAAGCAGACATGCACAGAAACTCGAGCGCGTAACTGTTATTTAACGAGCAGCCATGTCTGCTTGAGAAGACGTTGCTCATTATCTCCTCGCCTTCTAGGACAGGCCCACGTTTCCTTGACCAGTCCGTGCCCAGCTATGCATACACTACTGCTCAAAAGTTGGGGATCACAGTGAAATGTTCTTGTTTTTAATGGAGTATCTTCTTCCTTAACACAACAATGGACTGACGGGTCTCTAAAGAAAGTTGTTTCTGGTCATTTTGAGTCGGTCAGCAAGTCATCAACTGCTGATGCTTCAGATACTAAACTAACCTAGAATGTTGTTCTCCCTTTTATACTCACTTATTAGTAGAATGTTTTTCAGCTGTGCATCACAATTGAGCAAGAGTGTCCTAACAACCAATTAGTCCAATAACATCCTTAACTTGGATTGGTGGTCGTACCAGGAGATTTAGACAGAGGACTGAGAATTGCTGATAATAGGACTATATGCAAAATAAGCCTCTATACAAAAATAGACTTTAATACAAACATTTTTATTCTTTAAAAACATCTGATGCACTTACATTAATTGTGAAATGGACAATATTGTTTGTGAATTGCATGAAAATTGCATGAAATGAAATTCTAGAGTGATCCTAAACTTCTGAGTGGTAGTGTTCATGTTTCAGTGTTGTTTCATGTTAATCATTGGGAAATGGTTTGCATCACTCGATCACACAGCAGGTCTGTTTCCTTTGCTGTACATTAATTAATATCCTTAATATCCTGCAGAATGACGAAGTGCATGCTACAGTCTGAGTGTTTTTGGAGCAGACTGTTAAAAGCGAGCAGCTGAAAACCTTTATCTCGTATGAACTGCTCAGTTTCAGTCAGCAGAGCTTCACAGCAATGCACGAGCTGGAGCTGAGGAATTTATGATGATGTGTTTGATGAGAGGGCTGTCTAAATCAATATGTGCTGATATAACTATCAGGCTGCAGACTTCCAGCCCATGCTGCACGCAGTTGTTTCTAAATCTACAACATACCACGACTCGCATGCTAATAAACAGCGTCTCTGTATATTTTTTGGTATGTCATGAGCAGTTTTTGTAAATTGCTGGCAGTCTGCAGCTGTAATGCAATATAGCAATCAGACTTTTCCCTTTTGTAACATAAGCTAATAATGAGGGATGATTTTGTTTGTGCCAAATATAACTCAGGAACTATTTGCATCTCTCGGTTTCTCTCTTGTGTGCACTCTCTCTCCTTTGATCCATGCAAACAAGCCCCAGGCTTTCGCCCATGTTTATTCTCACATACGCTCACATGTCACATGCACATACACATACATGGTTGCTCCGAAGTTCAGACTCACTCTTTTCAATCACATAAAACCTACTTTGTTGCAGACGTTTATAGAAGTATTAGTATTTCATTTCATATTCAAAAAGTAGTGAGCATATCTTGCTAATCAGATGGCTTGTCACAGTAAATTACTATGGATATATACACAGATCAGCCATAACATTAAAACCACCGCCTTGTATCTACACACATTGTTCAATTTATCAGCTCCACTTATACATACAGGAGCACTTTGTAGTTCTACACTTACAGACTGTAGTCCAACTGATTCTCTGCATACTCTGTTACACTGTTCTTCAATGGTCAGGACCACCACAGAGCAGGTATTATTTGGGTACTGGATCATTCTGATCACTGGTGGTGTGTTAGTGTGTGTTGTGCTGGTGGATTGGATACAGCAGTACTGCTGGATTGTTTAAACACTGTGTCCACTCACTGTCCACTCTATTAGAGTTCCCTACTCTGCTGGCCCACCGTGTGGATGTAAAGCCAGAGACGATAACTCATCTGCTGCTGATCACAGGACGTTGCCCACAGGACACTGTTGGCTGGGTGTTGCTGGCTGGTGGGCTATTCTCAGGCCAGCAGTGACAACACTGCAGCTCACACCAACACAACGCACACGAACACACCACCACTTTGTCAGGGTCACCAGACTTTTGAGAATGACCCACTTCTCTAATAGTTATAGTGCTCTGTGGTGGTCCTGAGCATTAAAGAACAGTATATAAACAATGTATGCCGGGAATCAGATGGACTACAGACTGTGACTCTAGAACTACAAGGTGCTCCTATATGGTAAGCAGAGCTGATATAGTGGACAATGTCTGTAGATACAAGGAGGTGTTTTTAATGTTATGGCTGATCGCTGTATTACAGTTTATTATTTAATAATAATAATTACTATTTGTTACCATGTTATACTGGCTTTTTGTTCTTAAAATCTTTTAAATAGTGAAAAAACCCTTTCCATATGATAGAGGTTCTTACTGAATAAGAATGATGTTTCTGTTCAGTGATTATAACTTCTGAATGGCAGTTTATATATCCATGCACGCATGTACGTAGGTATGCAAAAATATTTGAGGAAGAAAAAGCCCCTTGTTAATTTGCATCACTTTGCAAATGATCTACATCTACAGCAGGTGTATTTAATTAGAATTCAGTGAGGTCCACCTAGAGATTTCATCAGGCCAAGGTCCGGACCGTCATCATTTCTAACGTGTGCTATGATTCAGTGGTGTATCCTGTTTACTGAAGTAGCCTAGTATCAGCATCTTCTACTATCAGCTACTGAAACACCAACACACCACACATACCGTTCAGTATATTTCAGTATATATGTTTACATGCTGAACTGAAATGCTGAACTTAATAAATGCTTCTTTCATCACTTTAAGTAAAAACAAGGGCTACATTTAAAATGCTTTTGAAAAGAAGTGCAGCATAAAGTGCTTATTTATAATAAAAAAGTAAATAAAGTGTTTAGTCTTGTTAATTGAATTTCACATCTTAACAGTTTATATCTCTCTTGTGTTCCTCCACACTTTCTCTTGTTCAGTGAGAGAAGTGAGCTCTTGGTTGTCCAGCCAGGGCTTTAAATCTGGGCTAAAATTGTGTTAGGACCATTCTCACACACATATGAGATATCCGGAACGTTCTGTGTGGAGAGTGCATGTTCTCCTCCGGGTGCTCCGGTTTCCTCCCACAGTCCAAACTCATGCATGTTCGGTTGATCGCTCACTCTACATTGCCCATAGGTGTGCATGTGTGTTGGCCATGCGATGGACAGGCCACCTAGTGTGTTAGGGTGTGTTGTGCTGGTACAAGTGGATCAGACACAGCAGTGCTGCTGGAGTGTTTAAACACCTTAGTGTCACTGCTGCACTGAGAATAGTCCATCAACCAAAACTGTCCAGCCAATAGTGTCTTGTGGGCAGCGTCCTGTGACCACTGATGAAGGCCTTTAGGATGACCAACACATACTGTGCAGCTATGTTCTCTAACTTTACATACATAGTGTGAACCAACAAGGTGGGAGTGGCTAAACAACAGTGGACAGTGAGTTGACACAGTGTTTAAAAACTCTGTCTGACCTAAATAATAATACCTGCTCTGTAGTGGTCTTGTGGGGGTTCCTGACCGCTGAAGAACAGGGTAACAAAGTATATACAGAGAAACCTATGGACCAAAGGCAATTTGAAGAAGGAACAGTGTCCCACATTTAATGGTTAAATGTAAATAGTTAAAAGACCTGACAGAACAAGCCAGGCACGGCTGGAACTCTGCCAAGCTGCAAAACTCACATAAAGATTCCAATATAATCTGCAGCAAGATGACTTAAGCACACATATTACCCCGAAGGGCTTCTTCCCCCAAATAACCCCACTTCAAAACAGCTCAGTGTCATACTCCCTGTACTGTTTGGATGGCTAACTTCTTCGCCTCCTTGGAATCAGTTTCGGAAGTTGGCCCTTTGGTCTGATGAAACCAAACTCAAACTCACTGGGCATACGGATGTTGCTTTAGTTTGGTGTAGGAAGGGTGAGGCCTTCAACCCTAAAAATACAGACCCCACAGTAAAGCATGCTGGTGGAAGCATAACGCTGTGGGGCTGTTTTGCAGCTTCAGGGACAGGAAACCTTGTTCATGTGCATGGGACCATGAAAAAAGAGGATTATGTAGATAATTTGAGAATAACATGACCAAAGCTGCTGCCAGTCTAGGGTTAGGTCGTCACTGGGTCTTCCAACAAGACAATGACCCAAAGCATACATCAAAGTTAGTCAAAAACCAATGTTTTGGAGTGGCTCTCTCAGAGCCCTGATCTCAGTCTCAGAATCTGTGGAGGGAGATCAAAGTTCGGGTCCATGCTCGGAGACCAAGCAATTTGCTAAGGAAGAATGGACTGAAATCCCTCAGGAGACATGTGCCAACTTAGTTAGAATCTACCAGAAGAGGTTGTTGTCAGTTTTGAATCAGAAAGGCTACACTATTGACTACTATTGACTGAGGGCTAGTCATTTACATATGTATGTAATATAATAATATATAAATCCATCCATTATTGGGCGAAGGTGAGGTGCACCTTCAGGTCGCCAGTCCATTGCATGGCCAAAACACGCTCATATATATATATATATATATATATATATATATATATATATATATATATATATATATATATATATATATATATATATATATACACACACACCAGAATTAGGAGACTCCATATATCGAGAGTTTCTCCATATATATATATATATATATATATATATATATATATATATATATATATATATATATATATATATATATATATATATACTTTATATGGGGAAACTCTGTGTAACAAGATTCTGGTATGTGTAGTGACACTTGAGAAGATGAATCATGTGACCTCCATCAAAAGGTTTGAAGATTAAAGATTAAGCTTATTTTGGTGCTGTTAAATGGGGAAAACGTTTGTTTTACAGTGAACAAAATCTAAAGAATAAGGAGTCAGCAGTGTATCGTTGCTGTCCAAAGAAAAAGTAGTATCTCCGAAATGGCAGCTTTACAGATGAGAACAAAAATAGTCTTGACTTTCAATGTAGGTCAATGGAACCAGAATTTTTCCCAAGTTAATTTGGAGCTTTCCTGTCAGTTTTCAGACAGAGTGAACGGCGGCCGTCGTGTCCAAATGATGTAGAAAATAAAATAAAAAAAATTCTCTGGAACAGCGATGATATACTGAAGAACAATGAACACTGAGGACGCTTTAAAGGGTTTATTATCTGTACTGGGGAGTAACCATGCACGCAGCCTGTAATTAGTTTTTAATTAACGATCCTGGTTTCATTGTTCTGTATTCTTATGATGTTTTGAACAAATTTTGAATGAAGAAAATTGGTGCTGCATCAATCTTTATAATATATTGATACTGGCACAACCCTGGCACTGATACCTATGACCAATACCACAAAGCAATTTGCGTGCATGCCAGTAGACAGAATTTAACAACACACAGGCTTTGTGGGACAACAATCAGCAGTAAAAATGGGATCCTCTTACCTGAATATCTGAGCCAGTGCTGTTTCAGTAATCACTCATCAGCTGTGTCACTCACAGTGGGAGTTAATGGCGATATCAGTAACAGTGATATTTACCAAACTCCAGTCTAGTCTGCTGCTCAGAGATGTACACATAAGATGAATGCTGAGCCAGAGAAGCTGTGCACACCTTGGTTATTTCTGTTTATTGAAATAACCTTCTTATATTATATTCTTATATTCTGTTTATTGTTTTCAACTGTTTTGCATCCTGCTGTTGCATTAGGTTGCAAAATCAATAGAAGGTCGCCAGTTTTGCATTGTTATATCATGCCAGACCCCAAAATTCCACGTGGTTCCACGTGGTTCCACGTGGTGATGAATGGTGAGGTTGGATGAATAAGGTCTGCAGTTCATTCCTATATTCCAACACACCTACGCATATGGAAGCTATAAGATAAGAGGCAGGTTTTATATGTGTAGCTCACATTACTTATATCCAGTTAGATTTCTGTCATTCCCATCTGGAGATCAAAAGGGAAGTTTTAGATGTCCAGTTCTCACAAAAATAACATCTACAAGGAATGTCCTGGAGCTGTAGTGTGAGACAAACTGTTGTGTATCTGTTGTGTATCAGCCTGTCTCTCTCTCTCTCTGTCTCCCTCAGGTCACAGCATGTGGGAGGGTTGATTTGAAACACTGGGAATGCCACAGTGTCAATACATCAATCAAGCACAACCCATGATATTTGAAGTGGTGTAAAACATAGTTGTCTCCAAAACCACAAATAAGTTGTGCAGCCTGTGAGAACTTGGCTGAGCTAAAGCAATAGCTCTCTTTAGTTATGAGGCATGAAAGATGCCCGGCCTCGTCTGCTGTAATGACTCAGAGCTGGACCAGAGCTGTTGTTTACAGGTTAGAGGAGCTGACTGATTTTTTTTTTCCGAGCTGAAAGAACAAGGCTGTGCTCATACCTAGCTCACCTGCTTATGCAGTTTTGTGGTATTGTATCCTTTTTCATTTGGTTTTGTTAGTTTTACACTGCAATGGCTAATGTGCGCTAAACTACACACAGAAAAACCTAAAAAGCAGAATGTTTGCAGGGAGACAGGCGCTGTGTCACTCTCACATGTGCCACTGTTTAAGTGTATCATTGTTAGAGAAGCACAGAGGCAGGTGAGGACCAAAACAGTCTTGACTTTCAATTTAAGTCAATGGAACCAGAATTTTTGCCATGCTATTTTGGAGCGTCCCTATCGGTTTTCAGACAAAGTAAATGGCAAGATACATGGTACATGTTTTTCTCTGGATAGTGATGATATATTGAAGAACTATATATATACTGAATAACTATGTATAGTTCTAGTATATATAGTATATATAGTATATAATATCACAATATTGAGAAGCAACAATACCACTTTTCCTAAAAAACTAATCTATAAGTCCTGATTACATTTTATTTTATTTTACTTTATTTTATTACACTGACCAAATAGAATCTCCTTGGTGAATTATATATACATGTACCCTTTTAAAGAATGGACCAAAAGAAATACTCCAAAATAGCTGTTACCATTAACTTACACTGAAAGTAAAGACATATATTCTGCCCATATATATATATATATGTATGTATGTATATCTTTACTGTACCATTAACTTACACTGAAAGTAAAGACATATATATATATATGTATGTATGTATGTATGTATGTATATATATATATATATATATATATATATATATCTATATAAATATATATATATAATATGTATATATATGTATGTATATATATATATGTATATATATGTATATATATATATATATATATATATATATATATATATATATATGTGTATGTATGTATATCTTTACTGTACCATTAACTTACACTGAAAGTAAAGACATATATATATATATATATATATATATATTTACTGTTACACTTTTATGCATATACTATTATATAATTACTAATAAGTTTGATGTTTAACAACTTAATATAGATAAACCCGTATGGCGTGTACATGTAAGCACTCAGCAGCTTCTCTGGCTTGGCAAAACATAGCTGAATGTTGTTTCACAGCCGAATTTCCCAATATTTCATATGTGGATCTTGTTTCCTTGCGCTTGCTCGGGCTGCTCTGTTAGCTAATGGCTATCATTACGTCAGTAGTCCGGCGGTTTCTTCCACTTCCTCAATACCAATCTGGATTAATATTAACTCAGACTGTAAGTGACTACCCAGGGGCTGTTCAGGGATTACTAAAAGAAACCTGGCTCAGACTTTCAGGGGGAGGAGTTCGCATTAGTGTGTTCTTCCCACACAATACTGGCGTTACATGAGGATTTCTACTGCTGCTTGTAACATCGTCGACACGCAGCTAAGTTCTGTCTACTGAGCGTCAGATGGTGTCGTTCACAGGTATCAGTACTCTCGTTGCTAAGTGTGAGCATTGTTATAACAGCCAAAGCAGTTATAATAAGGGTTTTTTGTTATCTGCTTCTTTATGGTTTCACAATTTTAACTGAACCAATCAGGTCACGGATGCCTGGTTATGAATGCATTCTGTGATTCATGTGCCAAAGTCAAACACAAATCTTTTGCAATTACTTTTTTTTTTTTTATTACTCATCTACGGTTATTAGCAGCAGCTTGTGAGCCAAGAAGGTTTAGTTGGAAAGAAAATGAGGTTGTGGCTCACGGTTCACTTGTTTGGTGAGTATATATATGTAATTAAAAAGAGAGCATAATTAGTCCTGTTGAATTTAGTGCAATTAATCCGTTTTTAATAGCTACCGCAAACAATGTAATAAGCTAAAAACGACAAGAAACCATTCTGCCCAAATGAACTACAACCAATTCACTAAATCCTATTTTAAAAACAGAACCGTTTAGCTTTCATTCTAAATGAGTACACTATTAATGACCAGTCTGGACTTGCATGTACTGTAAATGGATTGAGGCATGTGGTGGCTACAAATGATCTGGAAATGCTGGAAAGCCAAAATCTAATAATAAATGTTGATAATAAAACTTGTAGAGTCGTAATAACACACTTAAGGTCCTCCTGGGCATCATTAGAGTGCCTGCAATGCAAGGGCTCACTGGAAACCAGCCCCCTTTTATAGACCACATTTTAGGGGTAATATCTAATATCTGTTTCCCAAAACATGGGCTGCTGAAAGCAAATGATTGTTAGATGTAGATCTTTCAATAACACTGGAACAGGGCCACCTTCTCAGACACACCTTTTACGATAAAGAAGGTTTTCAGTTGCACTTCGGATGAGCGATCAATATGATTGTCAAGGTTGGGCCCCAGCGCCGACCCTACAACTATTACACATGTTGAAGAAACGAGGTTCTTTCATGAAGCGAAACCTTAGACGCGCGTTCTGATGAAATCCCGCTCGGGTTCCACAGACCTTTCTTTCCTGCTGCCGTGACCTCTGTTTGGTCATTTCACTTCTTGTCATCAATTTTTTTCTATTTCATTTTTTTTTCTTCACGTCGACGAAATGAACTCTATTACGGTCTCACGCAGCAGATAAATGTTCCACTGTTAATACTGGTTATCCCTCATCTGGACAGTCCGGGACACATTCTGTGTTTGGATAAACTTTAAGAGGCCCATGTTAAGATGATACAGTAGGATCAGCTCCATTTAATTAAACATTCCACCTTCGCTGCTGCGCACTATTCATCATTCTTTTGACGCCCTGACATAAATGATGCATGCGCAACAATGAAGCTCCTCATTTTGCTCCTATGCTTTTCTTTGGCGCTGGCCCAAGCCATAATGGTGTTTAGAATCCTTCACGCAGGCCACGGATGCACATGTAGCTGCAGCTCAATAAATTAGCTGCTGTTCCTATCGTTTATTTTTCTTAAATAAAGCTTTTAACCAGTTTGTCTAATCCAAATCTCTTCCCTAGTGCCTTCTATCAAGAGATGGATTCAAGTCCAAGGAGCCCAATGAGCAAAGGAGTCCAACGAGCAAGCATGAACCAGAGTTATAGAGCAGCAGTGCAGATTTGCTCGAAGGCTTCTGTCACTCATTTCGCTTTGTGGGGAATTCTTTTATCTAGACGTGCAAATGACTTTAAATGACTTTCAATGCACGCATGAAAGAGGCCGCTCATTCCTTCGATAAAGCCCAATAGAAATCCCAAACAGGACAAGAAGCCAAGAGAGAAGAATAAGCTCTTAAGCGAAGACTTCCACTTCTGGGTCTTACCGAAGTTCACCTGAGGTCATAGGAAACTATTACTTTCAGAATCCTAAAAGAGAGAATAATAATAAAAAAATAAGATTTCGATGATAAAGTTCAGGCACAACGTTGTTTTTAACAGTTTTTCTCAGAAAAAGCGTGTCGAGAACATAACGGGAAAGAACGGATGCATAAACAGGTGCCTTCGACACATGAGGGAATCGTCTGAGTCACACCAAAGACCAAGCATGGTACCTCTTTCATGCTGTACCACTTTGGAACACGGCTTGGCCGACATGACCAGACCTGAAAGATCTGATATCAAGCTGTCATTGAAAGTGCAAGCAGCTGCCAAGTGAACGAGGGGCTGATTGAATATTCATGCTGCCTCATAAAGCCTGAGAATGATGATACACTGAAGATACAGGTGCCACCCATTGAGAAGTTGGCAAGATTCTTCGAACCTGAGCAAACATGTTTGCAGAAATATGCCGTTTAAGTGAATTCCCATGTGGGCGTCAAGCGAAGGTCTAGTCCGCTGGCTCGTCTGTCTTCGGAAAACTTCTTTTTTTTTTTTACTGTAACAGCAGCAATAACTGCAGGACTGTGTCCTTCTCCTCTCTATAGTGGACTACATGTTTTTCTCATTCTTCGCTCTCAGGCATAAACACATCCCCCGCAAAACGTCTCTCGGTCCGCTCAAACTGCTTCCAGGTCTTCATTAACACAGACATGTTGATGTGGTGTAGGACACAGTGGAACTTACTAAGAGCTACATAAAAAGAACAACACGTCACTGTTTAGCTGAACGCAGCGGGAGGCTAAACAGGATCGCCGTAGTTATTTAGAAGAAGAAACGACTAATCTGCGACGCCCGTATGCCTGCGTGACGTGCGTGCAGACTAAAGGGCAGTCGGGACGGCGTCTGCTCGTTTAATGGCTGCGAGCGGCGTTCTGTTCATTAGTACACTTCACGGTGAGTCACACTTTGTCCTAAACCACACAAGCCTGAGCAACCGTAATGAAGACCTGGATGCGCTCTGAGAGCTGCTTTGCGGCTGTATTTACGGAAAAGACTGGAGAAACAGCTGAAGCCTGTTAGCCTGCTAGTGCCATTAGCCTCATATTAAACTGAAGAAGACACGTTTTTAATAACAAAAATGTTGCAGCCGATCAGTACAGTGGAAACGTTTGTTGATTAGGTTTCTTGCAAATCAATCCATGTCAACATGAGACGGAAAGCAGTCTTATTTGTCTCGCGTCCATGAATTTATGGGTCTCTAAACTATCGAAGCTTTTATTATATTGTTGTTCATTGCTTGCTTTCTGACAGATCTTGGCCACATAATTCGTCCTGCAGTTTTTATCAACACCGGATTGTCCAGTCTGATTGTGTGATTCAGGCTCATATGCAGCTTTTTGATTGGATGCACAGATTCCTTTTTTTTTTTTTTGGAATTCATTTTTCCCCATAGAGAATGAATAGGATAGAAAAGTGCACGCCAATCTACTGAACATCTGTTAGACCGATAGACATTGTTTTACATACACTGACTCAGGGCACACTCCTGACCACGACTGCAGTGTTGGTTTGACTCGCACTCGTCTGTTTGTTGTTTTTTCCCCATCCCTCCTTTTCCCCATAGAATCCCATTCATTTTCAAGTGCACCCGAACCTGCAACTGTGTGTACTAACTCAGGACAGGACTCCCCAAACACACTGACCCGCACTCCTCTACTTGTTGTTTATTCATTCCTTGTTTTGCGTTTCATTCAGTCATTAATATTAATATTATTATATTATCATCAGCTGCCTAATATTGGGTGTGTCTCAAAACCTAGTGAGCTCCTACATAGGCAGCATTTTACGTCATAGTATGCGCTCCTGACATGTAGACTGTCCCAATTCTTACATACCTTAAACATACTGTCTACTGAGGAACCTAATTTAGACCTGATTTTAAGGAAGCATCGAACGCTTCCTCAGCTGCTAAGACAATCCCATGATGCAACACAGGCTAATCTAGGAGCAGTGAAGTGGTTTTAAAATGTGAGTTATTTTGATTCTCTCTGGAGTTTTAATGTGTTTCTGGTCATATAATCACACAACACAGTTTTTTATTATTAACTCTTTAACGAGTCGTTCACCATTTAGCAGTTTTATACTCGAGCCATTAGCATTTATGCAAGCGGATTTTTAAGCTTTGGGCTATTGTTTTGGATACCGGCTGGTCACTTAGCAACCAGCTGGGCGGGAACAAGCCGTGACGCAGTCTCTCTCTAACTAGAGCGTCTCAGTAATCTGTTTTATGAGGAGAGATGAGGAGAGAACGCTGCTACTTACACAGCTGCTACCTAGACAGCCTACTTAGACACTCACTAGGTTTTGAGACACACCCATTTTTTTGCCCTGTTTGCTGGTGCCTAATGAGGCAACTGTACCTCCGAAGACGTTTCTGAGGCAGGTGAAAGGCGTTACGCTTTAAACGGTAATGGGAAAACAAGAATTTAGTCTTCTAAATGATGTGATGAATTGTAATTTAATATGAGCAGCCACATGAAGGTAACAGCTATCAACTTTCAGGTTGACTCTTATTCCTGCAGCAGCGCTCCGCCGTGAAGGAGACGATTCTCTCTATTGTGTTCAACAAAGGTTTGGATGTGACGGTGGCACCAAACCGTCGCTCTTTTCAACGGGCTCCAAGTTGGCATGTACAGCATGAATCCAATTGCGATCGCAGGTGAAAGATGTCCTTACAGTCCTTTATCTCCATCAGAATCAAAGGCTACATTCTGAAGACCACGGACATGTTGAGTAACCCCGTCCAGTGTCCCTTACGTAACCTTAAGGAAGTGCGGTGGGCCTGCGCCGTGATTCCTATCAACATGAAAGTATGCCATCTATTTTGGAGGCATTTTTTCCACTTAGTCCTGTTAAACAATGGCACGGTGCTCATCCCGAATGGGCCGGCGATGATTAAAATGTGAATGCCACTGAACTGAAGTGAACCGTGGAGTCTTTATGCGGAGTCTATCAGGCCCGCTCGGGTGTCGGGCGTGTCCCCCTGCGCCCCCGCCAGGGCAGATGATCTTCAGCACTGGGACCCCAGAAGAGGCGCAGCGTCTTTTCTCCCTCCACCTCTGACTCACTCCACCTTTCACTCCCACACTCCTACGCAGCATCCCTCTCCTCTCCCCACGCCCTTTCACATTCTCTCTCTCGCTCTCTCGCTCTTTCTCTCTCTCTCTCTCTCTCTCTCTCTTTCTCCATGTCTTTTTGATGACGTTTCAGCTTGAAATACCCACCAGTAGGACTCGCTGTCCTTTAACGCTCAGACTGACCGCATATGCATTACATATGATAATGTGTTATGTTATGTTTGCCGCTTGTGGCGTCCTTGTTTGAATTCTGGCCCCACTGCAAATGAGACATTTCTTTATCTCAGTCTCTCTCGCTCCCTGTCTCTCTCTATCTCCGTCCTTCGCCTCGGAACAAGTGAATGGCTCTTGAGACCCCCCCTCCACCGCCCCCCAACCCCACACCTTTTCTCCGTAGGCTGCTGAGGGGCCATGGCGTTCTCCATTTCAGCCTCCTGTCCAGAGAGAGGTTGCTATTGGGAGGCGCTGGAGGAGGCCTTTCACAGGAGTATTAGAGAACAGCGCCGGGCCCTGATAAGCCTCCGGTTACGGCCTCGAGGGAACGGGCTTGTCCGCCTCCGCTCCCCACCTGGGGGCGAGGGCTTTCTCTGCCACTGCGGGGCAGGGCTTTGTAAAAAGGGCAAAAAAAGCGCGCAACACAAGGCTATTGGTGGGAGCTATTAGTAACCTTAAACCACATGACCTGTGACTAAGGTCCTGTGCCCATTCCCACTGCTGAGGGGGAAAAAAAAATACACACAGTTTAAATTTATAAAGACCTTTGTCACACATTCAAAAGTGAGGGATAATGCCCTTTTTTGTTAATGTATGCACTGTCACAGGAGAGGCAGGCATTCAGAGGACGAGCTTTTAGTCTCATCTGCCTGGGCTCTCAGCCTGCCCACACAGACACTCACACAGCAGCCCTCCAGCGCGGAGAGAGAGAGCGAGAGAGGCAGAGCAGAGTCGAGAGGTCTGAGACACAGACGCTTATGCAAGGAAGAGCTCCATTTATATTTACCCACGCACTAAAATCCAAGTTCAACACCTGGAAAAGGTGCTGAAGGTTAATGTAGTTCTGCGACCGGAGGGCTATACATCATATTAGCATATGAATAAATGCCTGTTCAAGAGGTACATTATGTCTGTTCATGTGTGCATGTCTGCGTTTGCCGTCCTAGTATATATCTGGCATACGAGCTGTACATTTTCTACATAATGCCACAGTATGGGGGGTCTGTGTTTTTCCTTTCAACACATTCGAGTATTGACTAATGTCTGACACTCAAACTCAAATTTCTTGTGATCTAATGTTATTAATCTATATATTAAGGAGCAAACAATGTGACCATTAACACACACAGTCATTACAAAGTGCTGATCTTGAACTTTTCCTTCCCTTCCCCATCATTACATAATCACCTAGTCAATCATTTGAGAATGAACTTCTCTTTAACTTGTCTAGTTATTTTATTAGCCTTACAAGTTTCTTATGGTGAGGCTAACAGATAGTGACCTGGGTGTGTTTAATGTTGAGGCAAATAAAAGATATCAACACAATCAGGCTTATAATTGCTGCTGTATACTGTGTTTTTTTTTTTTTATATCATCGCTGTCCAAAGAAGAACATGTATCTTCATTTAAACACAGCAGCTGCCATTTAAAAATATTAGGTGAAAACCTAATGATGAATGGACCAATAAAAATGTTCTAAAGTCTGGTTCCATTGACTCACATTGAAAGTTAAGCCTGTTTTGGAGATATTTGTTTTTTTTATTGGACAGTGACATTTTACTGCATGTAATCATTTATTTTATCGCCACTCTCCAAAGAAAGGTATGTATCTCCATTTTGGTCGATTTTTATTTTTGCCACATTTTTTATTTTTATTTTTTTTTCTAACTGTCTTTTTTTTCTTACTGTCTGTCAAGTCAAGTTTATTTGTGTAGAGCTTTTTACAACAATGTTGTCTCAAAGCAGCTTTACAGAGTTTTGAAAACAGACAGTTACAATATATATATATATATATCCCCCAGTGAGCAAGCCAGAGGCAACAGTGACAAGACTGGACCTCAGACTGGAGGAAGAAACCTTAGGAGAAACCAAGACTTATAAGTGGAGACCCATCCTCCTCTGGTCAAACAGTATTTAAAGTTTAATAAACTAAATACCAAAGAAAAGAGGATCTGTTTGAAATCTGGATAGCAAAGCTTTAGAAGCTGCACAGATAGAGGCAGTCTACCTGTCTAGTTTATGTAAAGTGGGCGTGATCTGAAATAGTTCCATCCTATCTCAATGCTGGTGCATCTGGATGGCACAGTGATGTAACTGAGGGTGTAGCATTAGACACAAATGGGCTGGAGAGCTGGCTGGTTATGGTGAGGTGGAGGCCCTGATGGTCAGTCCTTCAACAGTGTTCAACAGACAGGAGGACAGTCATTACGTCAGGAAGAGTAAAGAGAAAAAGTTAGTTTGGCTAGAAAGTTCAGCTTCTTTCTGGTTCCATTGTCTTACATGAAAAGTGAAGACAGTTTTTGTCCTGTAAAGTGTAAAGAGTTTTTTCTTTGGACAGTGACGATATGCATAATTTATCATTAGCTAAAATTTCTTTTAGCCTAGTTTCTTACCTCATCAACTGACATCTCTGAAGTGGCGTCCACCTGCCTCTTCTTCTCCAACATGATGGTCTGCAAATTGTTTGCTCCATCTTTGTGTCCATGAATTTGCTTTATCAATGTTTATTTTAGTTGTTGTGATTTGTGTGTTTTATTCTTTTTCTTTTTTCTGTATGCATAGTTTGCTTGTTTTCTCTAAAAACTGAACTGGACACCTTGTTGTCTGTCCTGACTGCTGACGCCATTACAACATTAAAGCACTTCAGTTAAAACACTTCAGTTCCGTACAGTCTTTAGCAGAATGTACGCTGAGAACCACGCAGGTGCAATTTCTGCTTACAAACAGGACTACTGTGACGCCGTAGTGGGTATTCTCTGCTCCTGCTCTCCTCCAAACCAACCTGCAGTGTCTTAGTTGCAAACAGTAACTAGAGGGTATTTATTTTCATATCATATTTGTTTTCATATCATAATTAGAATAATTAGAATGACTGCTGTCGTGGAGGAATACACCACAATGTGAAGCTTGTTTTCCTCACGTCTCGAAATTAAAGTGACCAAAACATGGAACAGTATTTATATTAGCAAAGCTCAATCAGAAGAGTTCAGTACACAGGACTGACATACCGTAAACTCTGAACACCAATCCAAATCCTGAATTTACAAAAGAGGACAGTAACAGATTGGCTTCAGTATCCTAAACGGTTATGTAACAGTCTTAACTCATTAATATTTACACACCCAGCATTTACATAAAACAGCAACGGAGCACCAGCAACGAAGGGGATGTCGGCACTTTTCATTCCCTTTCCATGGAAATGAACTGTCAGTGTTGTTTGATGTTCAGGCAGAAGTTGGTTTCCTATTTGCCAGCTTCTTAATCAAATGTTCCAATTCACCGAAAATGCTACCACTTTTACAGAAGCCCACATCTTGAACCATGAAGATCTTGGACAACTTTAATTCCAAGCTGTTAGTTTGCTCAGCACATTTCACTCCAGACAGTTTCTCAAACTGAGCTCCTTCGCTCAGAGTTTGACACTGAGGAGACTGAAAAGTGGAGCAGTTCCAAAATGTATTAGCACTACAACCTCAACAGCAACCTGCAAGTAACAGCCGTGTTATTTAATCACATTCAGATCATCTTAACCTGAACGTTTCAAGATGAGTAACTACTTTGATAAACTTTGTGTTGTTGTTGAGATCATTCTCAGCCCTGCAGTGAAACTGACGTGGTGGTAGTGGTGCTGGTGGCGTGTTAGTGTGTGCTGTGTGGATCAGACACAGCAGTGTTGCTGTCCACTCACTGTCCACTCTTAACAGACTATCCTGCCTTGTTATTCCAATTTGTAGATGTAAAGTCAGGGATTATAGCTCTTCTGTTGCTGCCCAGTTTGTGTTGGTCATCATCTAGTCCTTCTTCAGTAGTCATAGGGTTTTGGTTTGTGGACTGTTCTCAGTCCAGCACTGACACTAACTTGATAATACTCAAACCGCTGGATAACAATTTGGGATGATACAGCACTGCTGAACCTCAGATTGGCGTTTTTGATTGATTGGACTCTCCAATCAAAAGTCAAAAAGTCAAAAGTCAGAATGGAATCCATCCATCCATCCATTTTCTGCCGCTTCAGAGCCAATCCCAGCGTCATCGGGCAAAGGCGGGGTACACCATGGACAGTTGCCAGTCCCTCGCATGGCCAACACTTACTCATGCACTAACACCTACGGGCAATTTAGAGTGAGCAATCACAGTGTGTTTGGACTGTGGGAGGAAACCGGAGTACCCGGAGGAACCCACTCAAGCACGGAGAGAACATACACACTCCACACAGAACCACCCGGACCGGGAATCCAACCCAGATCATCTTACTGTGAGGAGACAGTGCTGATCACTAAACCACCATACTAACCACTACACCACCACAGCTAACCACTACACCACCATACTAACCACTACACCACCGTACTAACTACTACACCACCATACTAACCACTACACCACCGTACTAATCACTACACCACCGTACAAACCACTACACAAGCGTACTAACCACTACACCACCGTACTAACCACTACACCACCGTACTAACCACTACACCACCATACTAAACACTACACCACCGTACTAACCACTACACCACCGTACAAACCACTACACCACCGTACTAACCACTACACCACCGTACAAACCACTACACCACCGTACTAACTACTACACCACCGTACTAACCACTACACCACAATACTAACCACTACACCACCGTACTAACCACTACACCACCGTACTAACCACTACACCACCGTACTAACCACTACACCACCATACTAACCACTACACCACCATACTAACCACTACACCACCGTACTAACCACTACACCACCGTACAAACCACTACACCACCGTACTAACCACTACACCACCGTACAAACCACTACACCACCGTACTAACCACTACACCACCGTACTAACCACTACACCACCATACTAACCACTACACCACCGTACTAACCACTACACCACCGTACTAACCACTACACCACCGTACAAACCACTACACCACCGTACTAACCACTACACCACCGTACTAACCACTACACCACCATAATAACCACTACACCACCGTACTAACCACTACACCACCGTACAAACCACTACACCACCGTACTAACCACTACACCACAATACTAACCACTACACCACCGTACTAACCACTACACCACCGTACTAACCACTACATCACCGTACTAACCACTACACCACCGTACTAACCACTACACCACCGTACTAACCACTACACCACCATACTAACCACTACACCACCGTACTAACCACTACACCACCGTACTAACCACTACACCACCGTACAAACCACTACACCACCGTACTAACCACTACACCACCATACTAACCACTACACCACCGTACTAACCACTACACCACCGTACTAACCACTACACCACCGTACTAACCACTACACCACCGTACAAACCACTACACCACCGTACTAACCACTACACCACCGTACTAACCACTACACCACCATAA
The DNA here is from genome assembly GCA_021613375.1 of Megaleporinus macrocephalus. Lineage (NCBI taxonomy): Eukaryota > Metazoa > Chordata > Actinopteri > Characiformes > Anostomidae > Megaleporinus > Megaleporinus macrocephalus. The sequence continues at coordinate 9,499,341 of CM038713.1, read as the reverse complement.
TAACCACTACACCACCGTACTAACCACTACACCACCGTACAAACCACTACACCACCGTACTAACCACTACACCACAATACTAACCACTACACCACCGTACTAACCACTACACCACCGTACTAACCACTACATCACCGTACTAACCACTACACCACCATACTAACCACTACACCACCACACTAACCACTACATCACCATACTAACCACTACACCACCATACTAACCACAACACCACCGTACTAACCACTACATCACCGTACTAACGACTACACCACCATACTAACCACTACACCACCACACTAACCACTACATCACCATACTAACCACTACACCACCATACTAACCACAACATCACCGTACTAACCACTACACCACCATACTAACCACTACACCACCGTACTAACCACTACACCACCATACTAACCACTGCACCACCGTACTAACCACTACGCCACCGTACTAACCACTACACCACCGTACTAGCCACTGCACCACCGTACTAACCACTACACCACCATACTAACCACTACACCACCGTACTTACCACTGCACCACCGTATTAACCACTACACCACCGTACTAACCACTGCACCACCGTACTTACCACTACACCACCGTACTAACCACTACACCACCGTACTAACCACTACACCACCGTACTAACCACTGCACCACCGTACTTACCACTACACCATTGTACTAACCACTACACCACCATACTAACCACTACACCACCGTACTAACCACTACACCACCGTACTAACCACTACACCACCGTACTAACCACTACACCACCGTACTCACCACTGCACCACCGTACTAACCACTACACCCCCATACTAACCACTACACCACCGTACTAACCACTACACCACCGTACTAGCCACTGCACCACCGTACTAACCACTACACAACCATACTAACCACTACACCACCGTACTTACCACTACACCATCGTACTAACCACTACACCACCATACTAACCTCTACACCACCGTACTTACCACTGCACCACCGTACTAACCACTACACCACCATACTAACCACTACACCACCGTACTAACCACTACACCACCGTACTAGCCACTGCACCACCGTACTAACCACTACACCACCATACTAACCACTACACCACCGTACTTACCACTACACCATCGTACTAACCACTACACCACCATACTAACCACTACACCACCATACTAACCACTACACCACCGTACTAACCACTACACCACCGTACTTACCACTGCACCACCGTACTAACCACTACACCACCATACTAACCACTACACCACCGTACTAATCACTACACCACCATACTAACCACTACACCACCGTACTTACCACTGCACCACCGTACTAACCACTACACCACCGTACTAACCACTACACCACCGTACTAGCCACTGCACCACCGTACTAACCACTACACCACCATACTAACCACTACACCACCGTACTTACCACTGCACCACTGTATTAACCACTACACCACCGTACTAACCACTGCACCACCGTACAAACCACTACACCACCGTACTAACCACTACACCACCGTACTAACCACTACACCACCATACTAACCACTACACCACCGTACTAACCACTACACCACCGTACAAACCACTGCACCACCGTACTAACCACTACACCACAATACTAACCACTACACCACCGTACTAACCACTACACCACCGTACTAACCACTACATCACCGTACTAACCACTACACCACCATACTAACCACTACACCACCACACTAACCACTACATCACCATACTAACCACTACACCACCATACTAACCACAACATCACCATACTAACCACTACACCACCGTACTAACCACTGCACCACCGTACTAACCACTGCACCACCGTACTTACCACTACACCATCGTACTAACCACTACACCACCATACTAACCACTACACCACCATACTAACCACTACACCACCGTACTTACCACTGCACCACCGTACTAACCACTACACCACCGTACTAACCACTACACCACCATACTAACCACTACACCACCGTACTTACCACTGCACCACCGTACTAACCACTACACCACCGTACTAACCACTACACCACCGTACTAGCCACTGCACCACCGTACTAACCACTACACCACCATACTAACCACTACACCACCGTACTTACCACTGCACCACCGTATTAACCACTACACCACCGTACTAACCACTGCACCACCGTACTTACCACTACACCACCGTACTAACCACTACACCACCGTACTAACCACTACACCACCGTACTAACCACTGCACCACCGTACTTACCACTACACCATTGTACTAACCACTACACCACCATACTAACCACTACACCACCGTACTAACCACTACACCACCGTACTAACCACTACATCACCGTACTAACCACTACACCACCGTACTCACCACTGCACCACCGTACTAACCACTACACCCCCATACTAACCACTACACCACCGTACTAACCACTACACCACCGTACTAGCCACTGCACCACCGTACTAACCACTACACCACCATCCTAACCACTACACCACCGTACTTACCACTACACCATCGTACTAACCACTACACCACCATACTAACCACTACACCACCGTACTTACCACTGCACCACCGTACTAACCACTACACCACCGTACTAACCACTGCACCACCGTACTTACCACTACACCACCGTACTAACCACTACACCACCGTACTAACCACTACACCACCGTACTTACCACTGCACCACCATACTAACCACTACACCACCATACTAACCACTACACCACCGTACTAACCACTACATCACCATACTAACCACTACACCACCGTACTTACCACTGCACCACCGTACTAACCACTACACCACCATACTAACCACTACACCACCGTACTAGCCACTGCACCACCGTACTAACCACTACACCACCATACTAACCACTACACCACCGTACTTACCACTACACCATCATACTAACCACTACACCACCGTACTAACCACTACACCACCATACTAACCACTACACCACCGTACTTACCACTGCACCACCGTACTAACCACTACACCACCGTACTAACCACTGCACCACCGTACTTACCACTACACCATCGTACTAACCACTACACCACCGTACTAACCACTACACCACCCTACTAACCACTACACCACCGTAATGACCACTACACCACCGTACTAACCACTACACCACCCTACTAACCACTACACCACCATACTAACCACTACACCACCGTACTAACCACTACACCACCATACTAACCACTACACCACCGTAATGACCACTACACCACCGTACTAACCACTACACCACTGTACTAACCACTACACCACCGTACTAACCACTACACCACCATACTAACCACTACACCACCGTAATGACCACTACACCACTGTGCTGCCAAGTCAGAATAGCTGCAGGTGATTTGTCAGGCAGGAGGTGAACGAGACTCGTAATGTACGTTAAATCCGATTGGTGAGGTCTCAGGTAACAGATCATGCTAGGGCCAGGTACACAGGTAGGTGAAGGTAGTGTTACAGTTTACCTGTACACAGGTAGGTGAAGGTAGTGTTACAGTTTACCTGTACACAGGTAGGCGAAGGTAGTGTTACAGTTTACCTGTGCACAGGTAGGTGAAGGTAGTGTTACAGTTTACCTGTACACAGGTAGGTAAAGGTAATGTTACAGTTTACCTGTACACAGGTAGGTGAAGGTAGTGTTACAGTTTACCTGTACACAGGTAGGTAAAGGTAATGTTACAGTTTACCTGTACACAGGTAGGTAAAGGTAGTGTTATAGTTTACCTGTACACAGGTAGGTGAAGGTAGTGTTATAGTTTACCTGTACACAGGTAGGTGAAGGTAGTGTTACAGTTTACCTGTACACAGGTAGGTGAAGGTAGTGTTACAGTTTATCTGTACACAGGTAGGTGAAGGTAGTGTTATAGTTTACCTGTACACAGGTAGGTGAAGGTAATGTTACAGTTTATCTGTACACAGGTAGGTGAAGGTAGTGTTACAGTTTACCTGTACACAGGTAGGTGAAGGTAGTGTTACATAAGTGGGACTGTTTGAATGGAGCACAGTTACATTAACAGGCTGGCATTGTATGTTTTTGAGGCAGGGTATTTGAGCTTGTCAGTATTAGCCTGGTTAGCTCGTTGCACTGGAGTTGTGGCGTCAGGGTGGGTTTCTGTCTCTCCAGCTGGGTTTGCTGTGGACTGTTTGAATGGAGCACAGACAGAAGGGTAGACAGGCTCCGTTGGGCCTGTACCTGGCTGGTATCCCAGCAAACATGCAACAATATCAAAACATTGTCTACTTTTTTTCAACGTTACTACAACATTGTCCAAAGGTGGTACGTTTTACGTTGTCTGAACAAGGTTGTCACAATGTTGTCACAACATCACTATTTAGTGACCTAGTTTTTATGGTATTATTTCTACTTGTTAAAAAAACACATCCTGTTGAGTTCTATGCAGGTATAATGGAAGGTATGAAGGATTCTGGGCACCAAAACACTAAGTTGTCACAACACTGCCACCACGTAACTGTGTTGGCAGGGACACCGACTGGTCGGTGAACTTTATTCTCTCCCAGCGAGCCGTGGCTTCAGCTGTTTCTTTGGTGTTTTCTGAGCATGTCTGCACGGCTCATCTGTCCGTGAAAACTGGTCTTTTCTCATTTGTAGCCCACTTCTGTGTCACGCATGCGTGTATGTATGGCCGGTGGAGTCACCAGCTGGGCGTCATTGTCCCTCTAACTGAACCATCTTTGTGCTTTTTTAATTAACTTTGGACTTTGGATTTGATTCACTAAAACTTTAATAAGGGGAGTCGGTCTCCACAGCAGCAGCAGGGAAGAGAATGATACAGGCCTTAAGCGCAGCAGTGAGCTGTGGAGGTTCCCACATCCCAAACTTTTACTTATAATTATCAGTAATTATCAGTATTAATACCAGAGTCGTCACTATCACACTGGGCAGCAGCGTCGGCGGGTCTGTAAACCTGAGTGGTCACTTTAAGATCATGTCAGTGTGAGTGAGTACCTTGCCCCCAGTATCATAGCCCATCATAGCTTAGTTGACTGTAGTTTGTAATCAGGATTAACCCCTTACACTTCCCTACATGAAGTTATTGTAGGTTATAGAAGTTTGAACTGGTGAGTCCAGGCCATTCAAAGGAATAAACAATGGTGAGTTAACCCCATAAATGGCCTGGACCATTTTAGTGGGTCCAAAGTTCTACTACACACTTCTAACCTAAGAATAACTAAATGTAATTTATGTAGTAACTAAATAATAAGTTTTAGTATGTAATAAGTCTGGAGTGTAAGGGGTTCAAATGTTTTTCTTTGTCACTGCAGCTACTGTCAACAAGTGGAACCTGCAAGGCCACAGAACATTATTGGGTGTGTCTCAAAACCTAGTGAGTGTGTAAGTAGGCTGTCTAGGTGGGCAGCTGTTTAAGTATCAGCGTTCTCTCCTCATTTCTCCTCATAAAACAGATTACTGAGACGCTCTAATTAGAGAGAGACTGCGTCACGGCTTGTTCCCGCCCACTGTAGCATGCCACCAGTGGTTTAGCTGGTTGCTAAGTTACCAGCCGGCATCCAAAGCAATAAAAAAAATCGCTAGCATAAACGCTAAAGGCTTGAGTATAAAACTGCAAAATGGTGAAGGACTCGTTACAGAGTTGATAATAAAATACTGTTTTGTGTGATTATGTGACAAGAAACACATTAAAACACCAGAGAGAATTAAAATAAAACCACTTCACTGCTCGTAGATTAGCCTGTGTTGCATCATGGGATTGTCTTAGCGGCTGAGGAAGTTCAATGCTTCCTTAAAATCAGGTCTAAATAAGGTTTCTCAGTAGACAGCCTGTTTAAGGTATGTAAGAATTGCGACAGTCTACATGTCGGGAGCGCATACTATGACGTAAAATGCTGTCTATGTAGGAGCTCACTAGGTTTTGAGACACACCCAATATCTCCTGGGCTATCATGGACAACCTACTGTCCTAGACTGTCTGGGGATGTATAATATTTACACTATTTTCTTCTATTTGAAACATATATATATTGGTACTTTTAGTCATTTTTCTTATTTTGAGAGTAATTCTGAATGTAATATGAGTAATATGATATAGAGTCCATGGGTAAAATGAGTTTGATTTCAAGACGCTGCAACCCAACCTTGTTGCTGTTGACACATCTGGCAGAGTCGTTATTTCAGCATCTTTTCAGCAAGTTTCTGCTGCGTGGCTTATAAGGTGATGAGTGACATTTTAATGTTTTGTATCCAGTTAGAAGTATCACATGGAAAAGAAATCCTGTGTTGGTACGCAGCCCTGGCTCAGTAACTGGGAGAAAAACAAAGTGGCTTGGGTTGAGCCACACAACACCACTCAAGCCAAACAGCAGCGTGGAGCGCTCATGCATGGGACGGGGGGAAGGGAAGGGGCTACGTGCCAAACTCTACATATTGTCAAGAAGGATAGATGGCAGGATGTTTCAACAGTAGAGAGAGAGAGTTGGCAAGGCTAAAGTTAGCTTCCTTTTCACATTCTTCTATTTAAGGTTCCATTTAAGGTAGAACTGGTAAGTTTGAACAAGAAGCCGGACAGGTAGACTGAGGCACCAGCATGGCACGACTCAAACAAGAGGCTGGTGAAGAAGAAGCCGGCTTTACGAAAAGTTGGAACATGTGTAAAGGGATGAGGAGGTTGCTCTGGTTCTGCTGAACAAGTGGGTAGCACATAAGCAATAAACCAGTACCATGCTGTCAGTACTGGCTTATTGCTTATAGCAACATCTATTGTAGCATCAGCATAACATAATAATATCATTGTATTTGTCCGTACAGTGGGCAGAGGGTTTTAGGGCCACGCTAACCCTTAATGTTGGGCAACGGAGGTTCTGAAAGAGCACTGGAGGGGTGCAGGGGTGTATTTGTTTTGTTGTTCATTTTTAAATATCAACAGTTGTTTTCCAGAATCACATACTGCACCTTGAATCAACAAACACTCCACTCTGTTCCTCTGCTTCTGTTTCACTGCTTCACTGTACTTTTTGTGTCCTCCTGTGGAGAGAACAACAGTGCAGGAGTGTAATAAAAGCCCATAAGCCTACAGCGATGAATGCAAGGGCCAGTGTTTACAGGGAGCAGTATCCTGTAGGGCTATTTATAGAGGCCTTGTGTTCATGTGCAGGGCAGGTTCAGATCCTGTCTGATGTGGATTAGTCCTTTTGACCCCAGAGGGAGAAAGTCATTACCGTCAGCGAGGAGCTACATGCTAAGTCAGGTCAATGGTATGGTCACTCAGTGTGACTGTTTGGCTCGGAGCGTGAAACAAATGGACAGCACGTGTGACATAATGTCACGGTTGTTACAGGCTGTAAGGTCTTCTAAGGTTACCGTTAGGCCATTAATTATTAAGGTCACAGTGGATTATGTCAGGTGCTGATGTGGGGTAACAATGAGGCTTTTTCAGTACGGCCAATGGTTCTGCCTGTATCATTTTCAGGCCTTAAATACTGTATGAGTTGTGGTGGGGTGGACGGAGTGAATGTCACCTGTTCCCTGTCACAGAGAAGGTGGTTATGGTCCTCTCAGGTGACAGATAAGGAGAGATATAGAGTGGGAATAGATGTCAGTTTGTAATTAGCAAAGAGTTAGATACACTTATTCTAATTAGTGAATCGCTCACACAGGTGGTCTATAGCGCACAGAAAGCTTGTATAATATGCATAGAAAAGCTTTACCAGCGCATCTCTGGAGCTGCCTAAGGTGATCATTCCCAATGTCAGGTGTTAGCCCCTCAGCTCCCCAGCATTGGTAACAGCACTCTGGACCAGAGGAACCTTTCCATCATTGGTCTGAATTAATTTGTAGTCGTAGGCACTTCAGCAAAAAGTGTATTCTCACTAGAACACCAGATATCATTAAAACAGAGGTGAATAAGCATAAATACAAGAATGATATCTTGAGCTCCAGTTTGAAGAACAAAGTGTAGTTCCAGATTTCTCCTGGCCCAGACATTGTATGAATGTATTCAGTTCCTTCAGCAGCAATCTAGATTTAGCTTAATGAAGTACTGAGCAGTCAAAGCAGGTATTAGATGAGAACTGTAAATAATACTGGGTTGTTTCCACAAGGAGAAGCTTGGAAAGGGTTAAATACACACACTGACATATGGAAAAGCACAACTTACTGTATTAATACTGTTTCAATATTAAATAAAGGTGTTTTGCTGAGCAAATAAAAGCTTCCAGTCTGGAAAAAATAGCTTTTATTTTTAAAATAGTGAAATAATGTCTCACAGTGCCTAAAGCCTCTGCACAGTACTGTATGTATGAGAAGACACAAACCTTTTCAACTTTTGAAACTTTTTTTAAAAGTTAATGTAAAGAGGTTATATTCCAAATGATTTTGGCGCATTTTTATTGGTCAATTCATTGTGGATTTTTTTACAGGATGTAAAAGGCAGCAGTCGTCTTATAGAAAAAAATATAGAAAAAATTAAAATGGACCAACATGGAGATACATGTTTTACTCTGGACTGTGGCGAAGTTGTCAGCGATTTTTGTCATATGATCTGAAAAATGTGAAACATGTATACATAGCTAGACCTGCCCATTTCCTCCCTGCTCAATGTTGTGAATACCCTATTTAATCCCTCTGATTATGTATGAATTCAGTCCTATAGCTGAAAACGTGTCAGTGGGTTTCTTTAAAGATCATATAGGAGACCATGACAAACGACATCACTGTTTAAATAGTTACACAAGTAGAGTTCAGTACATAGAACTGACATACTGTGAATCTCAAACACTGTTATTTGTCCTTCAAATACAAATCCTGCATTTACACAGGAGGGACAGTAAAATAGGCAGATCCCAACATCCCAACTATTACATAATGGTGTTGCCTCTTTAATGTTTATGTAACACATTTACATATTTACCTATAACTTACATATGCAAGCTCACATGTTAGCCCAATGAAACAATGACAACAGCAGAAATCTACCAGGCAGTAAACATGACGTCTGCACTGTTTGTAGTGTTTATATTATGCCAGCGGGAAGGGTTGAGGTTCATCTTTAAACAAGCCTGAAGTTGGCTTCCTATTTATCGGCTTCTTAATTAAATGTTCCATCCCAGCTTAAAAGCTGCAGCTTGCACAGGTGCCAGAATGTAGCTGTGGCACCGTTTAAGGAGGAACAGGAACTCCAGAAAGCCAAATTCAGCTCCCACATCTTTAACAAGATCCTGGACGACTTTATTTAAGAGTTGTTTGTTTGCTCTGCACACACACAGATCGTTCCTCAAACACTTGTACAATATCGAGCAGTCTTGCTCAGCACTTAACACTGAAGAGACTGAGGGGCGAGCAGTTCCACCTTTATTAGCATCACAACTGCAACAGTGAGCTGTAAGTCGCAGCCATGCTGTGTGAGTGTTTCACTGTTTGCTGGTTGAAGCAGATCATCTTTAACTAAAAGTTTCACAGTGAGAAGCAACGTTAATTTACTTTATGTTGCTGTTGAGGTGGAAAGCAAGTAGATAGCATAGGTAATGTTAGCTACCGGCAAGCTCTAAGAAGCTAGCATAGCTAATTAAATAGTATGGTGTCCTTGTTTATTTACAAAGAGCTTCTTTTTATTTGCCCTGTTTGTGAGAATTTTTTAACATGTTGCTTCTGTGTGAACCATTGGATTATTTATGAGCTCATAAAAAAGGGAAAAACAGCTCATTTCAATCTAGGGCCAAATCATAGGGTATAAATGGGCGTGTAAGACTGCATCTGGCCGTTTTTCACCCCGAACACAATCACATACCTTTTATGTGGACATTAGAGAACAGTTCATAGTACTAAATAAGCACTACTGATCTATTAGTAACCCATAAACTGTTTTAAAGGATGTTCTAGCCACGCATTCCGTTGCTAGCCTAGCTAACTGTGTGGCAGGATTGGGCTATAAACCTAGGGAGTGTAGTCTTTGCCATTTTTATGCCTTTTGATAAACATAAAGAATGTTTTTCGTTGTCCAGAGCAAATTCTACTGTAAAAGCAGCCCAAATCCTGTAAAATAGCGAACTAGCAAAACAAGGTTTTCGCAAACTAGCATAGGAGCTAACTTGGTTCGGGTAACTTCAAGTTTGCAGTTTTCAAATGAGTTCAAATTGTAAGTTAACACAAATGACTCTTCAAAACTTGCTAACCCACTTCTCACGTTATTTTTAAACCAAATGAATACAAAGAAACTTGTATTCACTCTTATTTGTGTATATGAATAACGTGTGGTGCCTTACGCAGTCTGTGGAGTTGCCTAAACATAAATCAGGGAACAATTTAAAACACTGAATAAACACTTTCTGTTTCAGCTTCAAGTAATTAAATACTTAATGAACTGATAAATAGTGTGTTTCCATGGGTGTGGCAACATGCTCCCAGGACGTGAGTGCCAAACTATTGTATGACTAAGATCATTAAACAGGTTAAAAACTAAATGAGAATTCTCTTTTTAGTGCACTGCTGATATATCGTAAACCTTTAAACTGTGTTAGATGTTCTATATCTATTTATCATGCTGCTAGCCTCGCAAATTGTGTGGCAAGGCTAAGCCATAAACGAGCGGTGTGTTCTTTGGCATTTTTATGTGTTTTGACGCACATAAATAAAATTTTTTGCTGTCCACAGCAAATTCTACCCTGTATCAGCCCCAATCCTGCAAAATGATGTACTAGCTAAAAAGGTTTTTACAAACTAGCGAAGCAATGCAAGCCAGGAACACGATACAGTAAATCCAAGCCATAATAATTTTGGATATACGTACTTTATTCACATCTCATACACATATTTTCATTATATGCATATATTCATATAAAAATACAGAATACAGTAGACTGTCACCCAGATATTTTCAACTGGGCCACAATTACTTATTTGCTTTTGGCACCCTGACTATCTTCCTGACTAAGAGCCTTGTTTTGTGACCGTCCAAACATGCAGGAACACGAAGCCGGACTGGAATACGGCCCGGTCTGGTGAGCCGAACGTCCCGGTTCAGTTTCTCGTCTCCTTCCTGGACTCGTATGTATCAAACGTCTCGGAGCACGTGTGCCGATCTAGGTTGGCCTTTTACGTCCACGTGGGTCGTGATAATACAGAAGGCTGGGCCGTTTGATACATACGGACCCCAAAAAAACAGTTTTTCCAGGCCAAAGATATAACAAAGTTAAGAGCTGACAAATTGATGGAGGCCACTGCCAAGCGGTGTATATTCATTTATATGACGGGTTGCAAGACAGCGTTAGTGTTTGACGTGGTAGTCGCGTACCGTCCACTGCTTTTTGAGTTCAGAGGCTCTTAGGCGGCTAGAAAAACGGGGAATGCCATCACACAATGTTTCGTTCACAGCTTCGACCTGTTTCCACATGAAATAGAGTCAAAATAATAGGTAACAACTTTACGTCTGCTGAGCTTTACTTGTTAAAACGTCTATGATGATTAGCATTCTGGTACAGCTTCTCCTCTTACTTGAACTTCTTTTCTGGCCACTGGCACAAGCTTTCTGTCCATTTATTTATTTATTTATTTATTTGCTTTTCTTCAGGATTGAATAAAACCCAATGACTTCTTGAGTCCAAGTTGACATCCAAACGGGACGAGTACACAGGCACTAACATCGAAACTAAGCCATCTTACAGCTTTAACACAACATAACACTTGACCACATGAGCATACACACTGTAACATTGCAAAGGTTTTCTTTTTTTTCTACATCAAAAAGCAGGTTTTTTTTCTACACATATTTCATATCTGTTGGATAAATAGTTCTCTGACAAACGTGATCAATAAACTGGTTACTTGATATGATTCATTGACTTCTTCTTCCACAGCGCTATGGAAATAGAGCACAGTTAGCAAAAAAACACAAGAAAAGTCACTGCCATACTGAATATAAGGCTGTAAACGTTCATAACCGGCAGACTTCACCAACTACCGCCCATCGTCTTTGCCCGCACCGACGCATTTTGGCTTGAGCATGGTGACAGGTTCATATCAGAGTTGATAAGAGTGGTAAAACGCACACAAGCAGGCAACAGGTTATTCCTATACAGATCATTACAACCGGTTGGGGATTGCGAACAAGCTAAATTGGTCTCATCTGAAAGGTAGCATTTCCTGCCTATACTGACAAGCGCTATTACAAACGATCGATATGTACAGACTGGTTTCGAGCAACAGAAGGAGAGACGGGAGCATGCAGGTTACTGGTCCATCGTTATCCACAGAAGAAACCGTTCAGAACTCTTGAGAACTAACAATCGAAATGTCTTCCTTACGTAAGTAGTGCAACGCTCTCTTTCAATTAGGCTCTATTAGCGCTCACAGATCTTTCTGGAATAAATATATGGCTGCACATCCCAAAACAAAAAAAACAACATACTGGGGAAATCAAAAGGCACAAAACTGATATTAGCCTAGTCATATCCGAAGTTTGGGCGAAGTTAAACTGAGCAGGTGGCTTGGTTCACACCTCAAGTTTGAAGTTTTCCAATGAGTTCAAATGGTAAGTTAACACGAACGATTCTTCAAAACTCTAACCAGCTATCTCTCTTCTCATGTTCATTTCGTCCGTTCTGCTTCTCATGAAGACGGTATACTCTTCTCTGTGTATATGAATAACGTGTGGCGCCTTATGCAGTCTGCGGAGTTGCCTTGATATAAATCCTGTGTCAGTCGTGTGCCATGGTTTGACGTGTCTTTCTTCTTGCAGTCTTTTAAGTACGTAACGTACAAATGCAGCCATAAACAGTTAGACACAGAACATCAAATCAATTGCGGTCAACAAAACGCTGATTGTCCTGTACGATTAGCAGCCGTTAAAGGTTTTCTTTCACTGAATTCGTTTCAAACACTGAAAATAGACCCGCTGGTCATGATGCCATGTGAGAGTGAATCATGAATCAGAAATTGAATCATGGGGGCAACGCTGAACTCTGGGTCTACCGTTAAGAGGTGCATTCCTTAAAATGTCACTGATATCTCTAGTGAGTAGAAGGGGCCAACCAGTAGTTGCAAGGCCCAACCAGTAGTTACAAGGCCCAGGGTTAGCTGGGATCAGGGTTATCTTGATGGCTGCAGTGCAGGTGCAGTTAAGGAGTATGGCATACAAATGTAGTGTTTCTTTTTTTGTTGTTTTTCTCTTTTTTTTTTTGGTTAAACAGGATCATCTCAATCGCTTATTCGTTTCCACACAGGAGCAGCGAATTCTCTTGCCGACACATCATCGTGATGGAGAAAAATAAATAAATTAAGTCCACACCACCAGTTTAGACAAATAAAAATGATACACAATTCAGATGATACAATTGAAGAAGAACTTTACTGATTAAAACCACTCAAGGATGAAGCAGTGTCTAGCTGGATGCCCAAACCAAGAGCGACAGAGCTCTACGAAAAAGAGGACGCAGGAGGCAAAAGGGCCAATGCGACTGGAGGTAGTCGTATCTGCTTCGCTCCCTCCAGCTTACTCGGGAAGTTCTTGGCCGAATCGTTTTTGTTCGCAGGACCGTTTTCGGTTGTGGTTTGAGGTCCTTCGCTCCGCGCCCGCGGTGCCAGGTGGATCCAAAAAACAAGAGGAAAATAAAAAAGGCCAAAGGGTCGCGGTGCACTGCAGTCGTCTAGCACAGTCTCTCCTTGCATGCATTGCGGTGGTCAGTAAACCTCCAGGAGGAAAAAGAAGCCTCGCCCGCCGTAACACATCTCGATCGTCCCCCACCAGAAAAAAAACCCGGACCCAACCCCACCCCCACCCGTGCCCCCCCAACCCCTCCTCCCCGCCCCAGAAAAGGTCCAGTCACTGTTCTTAGAAAGAGCATTGGAACTCAGCGGGCAGTTCTTTAGTTCGAGGCCAGCACGTGTCCCTCGCAGCTGAGAGTATAGGAAGAGATGTGTGTGTGTGTTTTCGCCTTGCTGTCTTCTGTCCACTGTGGAGTCTGGAATTAAGATGGACAGCATGAGACACCAATCAAATACGTGCATGTACAGCACTGTGCAAAAGTTTTAGACACTTGGGGACATTATTATATTTAAAAAGCTATTTTTTCCAGACTGGAAGCTTTTATTTACTCAGCAAACACTTTATTATTAAATATTAATCAGTATTAATAGAGTAAGTAGTGCTTTTACATATGCCAGTGTGTTTATTTAACCCTTTCCGAGCTTCTCCTTGTGGAAACAACCCAGTATTATTTACAGTTCTCATCTAATACCTGCTTTGACTTATAAGCACAAGCTAAGCAATCCCCTTCTAATGCACAACATGGGTTAAAGTTGCCCTGTGATTGTATGTACAGCTGAGTATATCTTTGGTTTATCTTTTGAAATCAGTTTAGTTCATTATTTAATGTTCCAAGTGTTCATTAATTAAAAAACCTGTTAAATCATTATTTTAATACTTATTTATTTACTTCATGAACAAAAATAATGTTTGTAAATATGACTCTGACTGCAAATGTTTACAAATATCAACCGTTTCCTATCAAATTGCATAGGGAACACATAAGGGTTCATTTAGGCCCATGTTGTGGGGTAGAAGAGCAGCGATACAAAATATGATTTGTATAAAAATCTGAATGCAAACTGAAATGTGATGCAACTAAATTGAGGAATTCGTGGAAGCTTAAATGATAAAATAAATGTATCGCAAAGTTGTAGAAAATAAAAGTCGGGTCACTATTGATCCAGGTTGTGCATCAATGAGTTAATCTAAATTAAGATTGCTTCCGTGGGCCGTCCAGGAGAAAGCTGGAACTAAACTATAAACTAAAGTATTGATGTACATGATACTTTGCATTGTATTTATGCTTATCTACATCTGTTCCAATGAGATCTGATGCTCTTACTGGTGATAATAAACTTATTGCTAAGACGAACAATGAGCCTAGGTGTCTAAGACGCTTGCACAGAGTATACTGTATATGTATGTGTATAAACACTGTACTATGTATCCAGAAGCTGGACAGCAGATGGTAATTTAAGACTAGAGGTTAGATTAGAGGTTATGAAATGATAAATAATATAATGTCATTATTTAGTTATTTATAGTAATTTTTAGTTTTTTTAACATTATTATAAATGTACTCTCAGTGTTTAACAGGTTTCTCAGTCATTACAAAATAATGAACAGCTCTACTCATCATTCCAAAAATCATAATCTGGGGTAAGTATAGTGGCTGACAGGTTACAGGAGTTAGTATCTGATAGCTCACCGGTAGTGATGAAGACACATGATTTACACCTCCCTGATTATGTTTAATCTGTTCCTGTGGTATACACAATAAAAACAAGATGGTTAATACAAGTAACATTGAGTATTTATTTTAATGTACACTATAAAAAAGAGATCTTCTTCCAAACCCTGAACCCGGTTTCTGCTCTCAGGTTTCAGATTTTGTCCCTTGGTTTCCAATCAGTTGCATCCACAGATTAATTAATCACAACGGATCAGAAATCGGATTCAAAGTCTGCGTTCGAAGATCTCTGCTCAGCAAGGCCGTCGTGGCCATCATTACTTTTCAGATACATCATCTAATGGTGGTGCGCTGGGCTCAGCTTCAATATACAGTGGAGGGCTTTCTGAACTTCTATCCACTGGGGGGGCGTTTCTTCTGGATTTTACCTGCATTACAAGAAAAAGATAAACTTATAACCTTTATCACTTTTTTTAAAATAATTAATTAGTTCCACATTAGGTAATGAGCAAATCACAACAGTCTTTGCTAACTGCTATGAAGTAAATGAACCAATACAGTATTGATGCACATTTAATGGTTTTCTAAAAGAGATGAACTCTCAGAACGCTGGCATTCAGGGAGAATCACGCACCTTCCAGATGAGCAGGAACGCCAGAGCGATGAGAGGAATGAAGAGAAGAGACAACAGGCTCCTCTCCAGCACTTCGGAAAGAATCCTCTGATTTGGAGGCTCTGCAGGTAAAGCGGACACACGTCAGAGTTTGGCTCGCTCGCTCAGCCAAAGGCTCTCGGCCTGTCTCTCCGAATCTCAAAGCGGGAGCTTGATCGGGCGGGGCAGAGAAACGTGACGGCTAAATTGACTTTCCTTTAAGGGATTGACCTTGCAGACAGCCGGGTAAACAGAGTAAATCTGCGGAGATGCTGCCAGGAGAGCTAAACGCCACACTGGCACTGACTGGCCTGCAATTAGCGAGCTGAAGGTGAACGTCTAGAGAACAGGGTTGAGCAAGTTACGGTTGTGTTTGTTTGTTTGTTTGTTTGTTTTTTGTGGCCACAAATTATTATGCTTTCAATTTCATCCTGACCAAAATCTCCTGAGCTGCAAAGTTGTGGCCACAAGATTAAAAAAAAATCTTTCCTGCAGTACACTCACTTGCAGTCATGGGTTATAAGAATTTGCAACTGCTACACTTTTAGATTTGTGCAATGGTACTTGCTATTTTTTGGAGGAACTTAACTAATGATATCTCTATATTATTGGGAAAAAAATGTATGTTTGTCATCAGATTTATTTTTCTTGAATAATTTTTCAAATTTTAATCTTTTTATATGGCAAAGAAATATGCTACTAGCTGCTCTTACAGCAGCCAGACAGCATTGGGCTGTTTTGTAGACAGCATTGGGCTGTTATGTAGACAGCATTGGGCTGTTTTGAAGACAGCATTGGGCTGTCATGTAGACAGCATTGGGCTTTTATGTAGACAGCATTGGGCTTTTTTGTAGACAGCATTGGGCTGTTATGTAGACAGCATTGGGCTGTTATGTAGACAGCATTGGGCTGTTATGTAGGCAGCATTGGGCTTTTATGTAGACAGCATTGGGCTTTTATGTAGACAGCATTGGGCTTTTATGTAGACAGCATTGGGCTGTTCTGTAGACAGCATTGGGCTGTTATGTAGACAGCATTGGGCTGTTATGTAGACAGCATTGGGCTGTTATGTAGACAGCATTGGGCTGTTTTGTAGACAGCATTGGGCTGTTCTGTAGACAGCATTGGGCTGTTATGTAGACAGCATTGGGCTGTTCTGTAGACAGCATTGGGCTGTTATGTAGACAGCATTGGGCTGTTATGTAGACAGCATTGGGCTGTTATGTAGGCAGCATTGGGCTTTTATGTAGACAGCATTGGGCTTTTATGTAGACAGCATTGGGCTTTTATGTAGACAGCATTGGGCTGTTCTGTAGACAGCATTGGGCTGTTATGTAGACAGCATTGGGCTGTTATGTAGACAGCATTGGGCTGTTATGTAGACAGCATTGGGCTGTTTTGTAGACAGCATTGGGCTGTTCTGTAGACAGCATTGGGCTGTTATGTAGACAGCATTGGGCTGTTATGTAGACAGCATTGGGCTGTTATGTAGACAGCATTGGGCTGTTATGTAGACAGCATTGGGCTGTTTTGTAGACAGCATTGGGCTGTTTTGTAGAAAGCATTGGGCTGTTATGTAGACAGCATTGGGCTGTTTTGAAGACAGCATTGGGCTGTTATGTAGACAGCATTGGGCTTTTATGTAGACAGCATTGGGCTATTTTGTAGACAGCATTGGGCTGTTATGTAGACAGCATTGGGCTGTTATGTAGACAGCATTGGGCTGTTTTGTAGACAGCATTGGGCTGTTTTGTAGAAAGCATTGGGCTGTTATGTAGACAGCATTGGGCTGTTTTGAAGACAGCATTGGGCTGTTATGTAGACAGCATTGGGCTTTTATGTAGACAGCATTGGGCTATTTTGTAGACAGCATTGGGCTGTTATGTAGACAGCATTGGGCTGTTATGTAGACAGCATTGGGCTGTTTTGTAGACAGCATTGGGCTGTTTTGTAGACAGCATTGGGCTATTTTGTAGACAGCATTGGGCTGTTATGTAGACAGCATTGGGCTGTTCTGTAGACAGCATTGGGCTGTTCTGTAGACAGCATTGGGCTGTTCTGTAGACAGCATTGGGCTGTTTTGAAGACAGCATTGGGCTGTTTTGTAGACAGCATTGGGCTGTTTTGTAGACAGCATTGGGCTGTTATATAGACAGCATTGGGCTTTTATGTAGACAGCATTGGGCTGTTATGTAGACAGCATTGGGCTGTTTTGTAGACAGCATTGGGCTGTTATGTAGACAGCATTGGGCTATTTTGTAGACAGCATTGGGCTGTTCTGTAGACAGCATTGGGCTGTTATGTAGACAGCATTGGGCTGTTATGTAGACAGCATTGGGCTTTTATGTAGACAGCATTGGGCTGTTATGTAGGCAGCATTGGGCTTTTATGTAGACAGCATTGGGCTTTTATGTAGACAGCATTGGGCTTTTATGTAGACAGCATTGGGCTGTTCTGTAGACAGCATTGGGCTGTTATGTAGACAGCATTGGGCTGTTATGTAGACAGCATTGGGCTGTTATGTAGACAGCATTGGGCTGTTTTGTAGACAGCATTGGGCTGTTCTGTAGACAGCATTGGGCTGTTATGTAGACAGCATTGGGCTGTTCTGTAGACAGCATTGGGCTGTTATGTAGACAGCATTGGGCTGTTATGTAGACAGCATTGGGCTGTTCTGTAGACAGCATTGGGCTGTTATGTAGACAGCATTGGGCTGTTATGTAGACAGCATTGGGCTGTTTTGTAGACAGCATTGGGCTGTTATGTAGACAGCATTGGGCTGTTCTGTAGACAGCATTGGGCTGTTTTGTAGACAGCATTGGGCTGTTATGTAGACAGCATTGGGCTGTTTTGTAGACAGCATTGGGCTGTTTTGTAGACAGCATTGGGCTGTTATGTAGACAGCATTGGGCTGTTCTGTAGACAGCATTGGGCTGTTATGTAGACAGCATTGGGCTGTTCTGTAGACAGCATTGGGCTGTTATGTAGACAGCATTGGGCTGTTTTGTAGACAGCATTGGGCTGTTATGTAGACAGCATTGGGCTGTTATGTAGACAGCATTGGGCTGTTTTGTAGACAGCATTGGGCTGTTATGTAGACAGCATTGGGCTGTTATGTAAACAGCATTGGGCTGTTCTGTAGACAGCATTGGGCTGTTATGTAGACAGCATTGGGCTGTTATGTAGACAGCATTGGGCTGTTATGTAGACAGCATTGGGCTGTTTTGTAGACAGTATTGGGCTGTTATGTAGACAGCATTGGGCTGTTATGTAGGCAGCATTGGGCTTTTATGTAGACTGCATTGGGCTTTTATGTAGACAGCATTGGGCTTTTATGTAGACAGCATTGGGCTGTTTTGTAGACAGCATTGGGCTGTTTTGTAGACAGCATTGGGCTGTTATGTAGACAGCATTGGGCTGTTTTGTAGACAGCATTGGGCTGTTATGTAGACAGCATTGGGCTGTTCTGTAGACAGCATTGGGCTGTTATGTAGATAGCATTGGGCTGTTATGTAGACAGCATTGGGCTGTTTTGTAGACAGCATTGGGCTGTTATGTAGACAGCATTGGGCTGTCATGTAGACAGCATTGGGCTGTTTTGTAGACAGCATTGGGCTGTTATGTAGACAGCATTGGGCTTTTATGTAGACAGCATTGGGCTTTTATGTAGACAGCATTGGGCTGTTATGTAGGCAGCATTGGGCTTTTATGTAGACAGCATTGGGCTTTTATGTAGGCAGCATTGGGCTTTTATGTAGACAGCATTGGTCTGTTATGTAGGCAGCATTGGGCTTTTATGTAGACAGCATTGGGCTGTTATGTAGACAGCATTGGGCTTTTATGTAGACAGCATTGGGCTTTTATGTAGACAGCATTGGGCTTTTATGTAGACAGCATTGGGCGGTTATGTAGACAGCATTGGGCTCGAACGCTACTAGATATCATTTCAATGGAACTTTCTACAGCACATATACACGGGGCCAAGGCCAAAACACTGGAACACTTGTTTCTTCCTGCTGTTGACCCGTGACTTTCTTAGATGTCTCTTTATTTTCTGAGTTTACTTTGAATTCATGAGTTCTACCATTTTTTTTCTGGTGAGCAGGGGGAATGGGGGGTGTTCTATACTTATGTCATTTATTTATTTGTCATTGTTAATTTTTTTCTATCTCATTGATATGATCACTCTTCATCCATGTTAAAATAAAAACAGTTGTTCAAAAAAAAAAAAAGATTTGTGCAATGGTCTTACCTTTGGGTGCAGTGTGGTTCTTAGTAGATGAACTACCTGTAAAGACAGAGACAGCGAGGGCGAGAGAGATGGACAGAGAGAGAGAAGGAGAAAAGAAAGGGTGGAGCGTTAATACACTCAGATGAAAACGCCTCTTTGTGAGTGAGTAAAGAGTCCATCACGGCCCCCTTTTCTTCCCACCCCACAAAAGATCTGATGTGTCCGCTCCGGCGGAGAAAGAGCCCGCGCTTGGGAAGATCAGAAGATTGCTCTGTAATCAACACATCGCCAATTGTGTTTCGGCTCTTTTCTTCCTTTCATGTGGGCCACCGGGGAACGCCGCAGCTCAGCTGAGCGCGCTCATAATGGGGCTGACAGAAACCATGCTGCACTTCATGTTTTGTTTGGCAGGTTCGTTTGAAAAGGTGCCGTACGGGCCAGTTACTGACACACAAGCATGCCCACACACAAAAACCCCAACCAGTCAAAAAGCTAAGTAAAAAAAAAAAAAAGGTCATTATTACAATAATAACACTAGATTTTTTTGGTTATGGTTTATAACATAATGAGTTGTTTATTTGTTTACTGCAATGATATAAATAAACTTCAGTCACCACTGCAGCCGTTCTGGTAAGCTGTCTGCTGTAGCTATCTGAGATAATATCTGATATTGTTGCTGTGTGAACGAAACACTGCGTCTCCACTTTTGTTGTTGTTTCAAGTTACTTGGAATAAAATCATTTGCATTCATTTGCATTTAATATTCAGAACGTTTCATTTTGGAGATCCGGTCCGACAGCAACCATATACAAGCATTACTATTAGTGCTTGTATTGTGATAAATTACTTTTATATCATTCCAAAGAGATCACACATAGTCCTGTTTACTCTGTCCACTCTCACTGTCCATTTGATCAGTTCTACAATCACAGACTGTGGTCCATCTGTTGCATACTTTCTTATTCATCTGTTTATTAATAGTCAGCACTCTCATGAGACCAAAACAGAGCAGACATTATGTGGGTGGTGGATCATTCTCAGCTCTGGTGGTGGTGGTGGGTTAGTGTATGTTGTACTAGTGTATGTGAATCAGACACAGCAGTGCAGCTGGAGTGATTGCTGGACTGAGACTAGTCCACCAACCAAAACTATCCAACCAATAGTGTCCTCCGGGCTACCACTAATGAAGGAATAGAAGAACACAAACTGTAAGCGAGGTTGTGTCTAACAGAGTGGACAGTGAGAGGAGCGCTGCTGTGTCTGATCCACTCACACCAGTACAACACACATTAAAACACCACTACCACATCAGGACCTGCTTTGTGGTACTTAAGTGGGGGTCTTAACCATTGAAGAGCAGAATATGCAGATAAACAGTTGGACTACAGCCTGTAGTCTTATGGACAGAGTCTTAATACAACAGTGACAATATGTTTCATTTATATGAAAAGATGAAGAAACGAGGGGAAATGTGTTGGGAAATGGATACGTACTGAGCCACTCTTTACCTTTCGATTGATGCTGCGTCGACGCTGTTGTCGCTATCGTTGTGGTTATTGTGGTTTTTGGTGTCGTGGGACACGGCGGGGGTTCACAGTCTACATCTTCTCTCGAAGAATTGGCAGTATTGAAAAAATCTTCCACAAATTCAAAGTAGCGCCCCGTGAGCCACTTCTCCTCTCTGTAGTGGCAGTCAAACTCCTGCACGGCGTCCTCCTGGCGAAAAGAAAAAAAAGAGAGAGAGAGAAGACCCAGATTAGTGCCAGGAACACACTCGTTTATGGTGGTGGATGAAGAACATTTGTCATCCATCCTGAAACAGCCATCATACTATCACCAGTGGCTCGTTCATGGCACTGTACTGCTTCATTTACTGCAATGGCCCAGTTTTCATGATGGTGGTGCAAGCTCAACATCAAAGGGCCAAATGACAGCGCTTGTGTGCGTGTGAGGGTGTCAGATATATTTTTGTATCTATGTAAACAGTGACGCAGGCGCTACCCTGGCATGCAGTAGCATAATTAAAAAAAAGGTGTGGAGTTTGAATTGAATACATTATCCGTTGGTGTGATTAAGCAAGCTGCGGCAATAATCAATCAAATCAGATCCTCTTATATAGAGGCGAGTATGTGAGGGCGTTGCAGCGCAGTGAGATTATCTTAATGGCAGAAAATAGATGTAGTCTTTTAATGCTGGATTTCAGGTTGACGTTTTAATAAAGCTTGTGTAACTGCTTTTAAGTGATAATCCACAGTAGACAATGCATTGCAGGTTTTCTCTAATGGTTAGGGGTTACGCAGCACACAATAGCTGGAATATATGCCATTGACTGCCTTACTGCTTTTATGAATAGGTGAAAAATACAAGAGAGTATTTATATCCAATAGCAACCACACCATACAATCAGTGGTGGCTGCACAGCTTAAGCAGTGGAAGGAACGAGGGATGAATAAACGACAAGAAGAGGAGTCTGGGTCTGTGTGTTTGGAAACCTGCCCTGAGTGAGTACAGGCAGTTTGGAGGCTGTAGGTGAGACGAAACCATAATGTGTATGCACGTTCAAAAATGAATGGGACTCTATGGGGGAAAAAGATGGATGGAAATAAAATGACAAACAGATGAGCGCAGGTCAAACCAATGCTGCAGTTGTGGTTGGGGGTCTGCCCTGAGTCAGTGTATGCGAAAGAATGTCTGTCGGTCAAACAGAAGTTCAATAGATTGGCATGCATTTTTCTATCTTATTCATTCTCTATGGGAAAATATTCTGGGAATTATCTGTTGTTGTTTGGAGTCCGCGCATCCGATCAAAAATCTGTATACAAGTCTGATTCACAGAATCAGACCAGACAATCTGGAGTTGGAACGGTGTTTATATATTTTTTAAAATTGCTTTGCAATGCGCAACCACAATATCGAAACACATTACTGGTATAACATAATAGCTCCTGGTCAGAGATTATTTAATGAACAGAGCACATGGGTCTTACTTTACTGTTACTGTTACTATGTGTGTATGATGTTACAATTACAAAAAAAATAATAATAACAATAAAAAAATTGTTAATAAATTAAGTCAGGATGATAATTAGTACTGAAACATTGGAAAGTGAACGTGACTTCATCCCTGAGGTTGAACCTCCTGGACCCTACGGCTCCGTTTCACCCGCATCAGCGCGGATGCTCTCGTATCTGATTACCGGGTGCGAGCTTGCGCCCATCCAAGACACTTGCACCCGCATGGAACCCCCAACCCCCAAAGCAGCAATCGCATTACTGTGCATTGTTGTTTTGTCAGTCATCCGAATTCAGGCCACATCACTGTTATAAATCCTGCTTGTGTTTAACGAGGTCTACTTCACATGTTAAGGAATACAGTTTCACAGCCGTCATGCTGCTTCTCGTAAAACGGTTTGATTGAGCCACTGCGTAGTAAATACTCTGTCCTTCAAAGTTGCCATGACAATCCCCCAAAACAGCAAAACGAAGACAGCATCTGAGCATGTCTACCACGAGCACCGCACAAAGAGGTTTCATCACACAGGAGGAGATCATTTATACTTCTGGATGCATCAAACGAGCACGCTGGCCAAAAACGAGCTCGGGTTTAATGAATGAGGGGCTGATTAATACTACTCGAATGAAATCCTGCTGATCAGCCTCTGCAAGCTTTCCTTCGTTGTCAGGCACAACAGCATTTCTGGGCGAAGCATTCTTTCATGAAGCGCTTTTTTACAGGAAGGAAAGTTCCTGGGGCTTGCACCAAGCTGGACCCCGGCCCAGACTCGCAGATGATTCCAATATTGAAAAACAACACGTCGAACATCAGATGTCCAGCCCTCACTCTGGACCTCAATTATACGTATATGCGCAAGCAATGCCCTGTTCTTTGTCGTTATCAAACAGATCTTCCACGCCCTGTTAAGTAAGCACTGTTAACAGCTCCTGTTCGCACCAAAGAATTGCTCAACTTTCCCCTCCCCGCATAGCTTAAGCTCTGGGATCAACTCATGTGCCTAAGCCAGGCTGCTAGAATAGGGTTTGCCTTTCTTTTCTTAAGCTGTGTTCTTTGTGAAGTCACCTCTCTACATACACAGCTTAATAAATAAAATAAATAAAAATCATAGGCCAGTGTGAAATATTTGCTGATCTAAGCTGGTCCATGCTGGTTGGGTGCTGGTCACCCAAACAGGTGCATGTACTAGCAAAAGAAATGTTGAGCAGGAAATAAATACAACACAACTATATTTGCATACTTGTGCATCGTCACACCATTTGCATTGAGAGGCTTGTATTAGCGAGGCTACAAACCCTTGTGACTATGCTGTAAGTGCCACCGAGCCCATCAATGTGAGAAACTGCTCCTGGGTAATATACACAAGTACATGAATCCATGGAATCTATACTAGTTTATGCTACTCTCTTGCTTAGGGCTATGTTAGCTAAACGAGAACATACTGTACCACATGACGGCAGAAATAGCACAGCTGTCAGTGGTGTGACTGTGTCGCTATCTAGGCTAACCAGTTGGTGTTAGCTAGATTTATAAACAGTGAACACACAGTACTGTGCACCCGTTTTAGGCATGTGGGCACATTATTATATATAAAAAGCTTATATTTATTAAAAAAAAAGCTTTTATTTGATCAGCAAAACACCTTTAAAAAGTATTAATATATTTAGTATGTAAGTGTATATATTTTACCCCTTCCAAGCTTCTCCTTGTGGAAACAACCCAGTATTATTTACACTTCTCATCTAATACCTGCTTTGACTGCTCAGTACTTCATTAAGCTAAATCAAGATTGCTGCTGAAGGAACTGAATACATTCATACAATGTCTGGAGCGTCCAGGAGAAATCTGGAACTAAACTAAACTAAACTGGAGCTCAAAATATGATCTACTTCTTTCACAATAAGATATTCAGGTTACTATGTACTGTATTTATGATTATTTACATCTGTTCTAATGATATCTGGTGCTCTTACTGGTGGAAATACACTTATTACTAAGATAAAGGCTTTTAAACTAAGTGTTTTTGGCGCATGGTCCACTGCAGAGAAAAGCCCTTGTGGAAAAGACAAGTCCTCACCAGCAGCCAACAGTACTTAGCTTTAGCTTATTAGCTCCTCTAAAGAGGCCGCTTCTGTCACTCGTCATTGACGATTTCCGTTCATCAATTTCCAAACTTGCTGAAACACAAATTCCTATCCGTTCCTCCTCTACATGTGACTCGGTGCTACTGAAAGCTGTAGTCTTCTAAAATGTTGATCAAACAGATAGAACATTCCAGAAATGCTGAAACATACAGCTAACGTTAACGTTTAGTTAGCTTGTACTTTATCTTGAGCATCCGTTCATACAACCACTTCAGAGGAACCACATCTAGAGTAATGCCATGTTTCTGACATTTTGAACATTTCCTAAGAAGCTAGCAAATTTTAAAACATGCTCTACTGTGCCTCATTTAATTGTCTGTCAGGGAGTGACCATGATTTACTGTCCTTAAGCAAGTTTATAGTTATCCAGGTTATCTTACGAGGTTGCTGATAAGGTGTAGTTACAGAGAAATATGATTAGAATCAAAATCCAAGGAAGAACAATATAAAGGTCCAGATCTTTAGCTGAAGACGTTTTATATACTGATAGTACTTATAGTTTGCTATTTAAATTAATAAATAACAGGCATGTAACAATACAATGTATCATACGTATTGTGTTCACGCATATTGTATTGTGACTAGCACGTTACCTTGCTTGGGGCCAACATAACATCACTGTCCAAAGAAAAACAAGTCTACAAAACGTCAACTTTACATAAGAAGCCAAAACTTTCTTTACTTTTAATGTAAGTCAATGGAACCAGATTTTTTTTAATTTCACAAACTATTTTGGAGCATTATTATTGGTCCATTCATCATGAAATCATCAGGCAATGTAAACAGCAGCTGCTGCGTTCTCATGATGCAGAAAAAAAAAAATCAACTGAGATCCATGATTTTCTTTGGACAGTGACGATATTAGCTTGAGCCATTAAGCTAGTTAGGGGTTAACATAGTAGCTTGTGTCTATAAAGCACAGCCTTAGTTTTAAATAGTGTACCAAATGCTGTGTACTTACAGTGAAAATGCAAAAAAAAACATATTTATATCAGTAAATCACCCCTGCTAAAAATAGACCAATAGAAAAATAACAAATAAAAACCTGATGGGTCCCATTAGGACACCTTAAAATCCCATTAGGGAAACCATCAAATTGATCTGGAGTCCTTTATGCTTTAATATCAACCCATCGAGAAAACATATTGGACACCACCGGTAACTTTCACAGCAACATATATGAGTAACACATGTATTTAAAATTATATGATAAAAACATTTAAATAAAAATAGTATGTATTAGTTTTTGAGTTTCATTCTGATTGTCTCCTTTAACATTTTTTACAATTTATATTTAATGCATACATATATTCAAACCCCCTATGAGGCACACATATTATGCATAAATGTCCAATATTTGATACTTAGATATACAGTATATACACTACAAATATGACCATATATTTTGAAATGTATGCCTAAAACTGTATGGTATACACGCATATATGGCCTCATTTATGATTTCAGTAATAAAACTATTACAACTAATATTCACACACACATTGCTGTCCAAAGAACTTTACAGGAGAGGCCAAAAACATTTTGAGTGGAACAAGATTTTGTTCCAAGCTATTTTGGGGCATTTCTATTGGTCCATTCACCATATATATAGTGTATATTCAGCATAATTATTATATTTGTACAGTTAATATAAACCAAAACTGCATGCATAGTGAACATTGGAATACATACGCAGTCCTGAATGTTATAGTGAATAGACCACTCACCAAGCCATGTCCAATGTGGTACCGCATCTCCCGCAGCATTTGGACAAACGTTCCTATATTATCTTTGTTGGAGGAAATGTTCCCAAACTTCTGGGCCAGGACTTTTAAGCTCTCCTCCAAGTGGAATACATTTAGCTTCACCCAGCACATTCCACTCTGAAGGGGAAAAAGTTGTTTAATTAGTGAGAAACACTGAGGAATTCTCATGAAACAACAGTAACTCCAGCGGTATGTGCAATAATACGCTTTAATGACTTACCACTTCTTTAGGTATATAGTGAACTGTGATCTTGTAATCTTTTGGAATATTCTGCTTCTGATGGAGAGAAAAAAAAACACAGTTGTAAAGCCCTCGGCAGTGTCTTTCATAATAACAGCTTTTTCCAGAATATTTTTTGCGCATGTGGGAGAGAGTGGCCTGCGTACCCGAGCACTTTTAACAGGAGTTGAAACAAAAGGTTACCATTAGGCAACCGCATACATGCTAACAGTTTCCGCTAACAGATGCGAGTCCTGGTATCCTTGTGAACTGAGATTCACAAACATGCTCCCTATTAGCTAACAGCTTCCATGTACTCATAAAGTATGTTTGCTGTTGAAGCTATCGGACATTTTGTAACGTCACTTGTTATTCACGTGTTATTTAAGGCCAAACCTATTAATTAGCTAAGAATAAGACCTTAAATGCATCAGCATTATCTACCATCCTGATACCCTGTAGCTGCTGTTCCTCTGTGGGTGGTAGTCTGAACATTCCCAGCAGTTTTAGGTGCAAACTTAGGACACTTTCTGTGAACAGAGCTCTTGAATCTTGAAAGTTGAAACTTCTGGAAAATGTACTTTTACCTCAGGCATTTTTTTGACAAGGTATTAATCAAAGTGTGTGCTTAACCCTAACCAGAGAATGTTATTTACCTGCTTTCCACTTTAATATTGGATTCTATATCAGATTTATATTAGATGTTTTAAATCCTATATATGGAAACACATGGATTTCAAATATATGACATATATTAGAATATATTTTAACACATATGAACATACATGCCAACTTATTTGAAATGGACTGTTTCCAACGTATCACTGATCAATACGTATCACTCATAAATACCATTTCTTTGTATTTCATGGTTATTTTTTTGCTTTCAAAAATCTGTATGATCCATATTTTATACATGTATGCATTTGTCCACCTATAAGACATCTATATATTATGTATATATATCCAAAATTTAATACTTATATATATGTACACTACATAAGGCTTTATATCAGATTTCTGTTTGGGAAATGTACAGCATTTTTGTAACCCTGTTATATATATATATATATAAGAGCAGAAGGACAAGTTGTTTTTGTTTAAAACTATTTTTTATTTGGCTTTGATAAGTAAACAGGTAACACGGTGGTGAGTTTAGACTAAGATAAGCTAGAGTTTAGGAGTAGTCAGGTTGATGGGGCGTACATGTTGAAACTACTTTTAACAACATCTTTTTTATTATTAACAACATACGTTTTAAAAACATATAAATATTGTTTTTCTAACAAACATTTTCTAAGAAGAGTGACCTGTCTCATGGTCATGCTTCAGAAAACAATGGGATTATGCAAATTCCTAAATATGGCATGAATTGTGCATAAACTGTGGGTCACTGATTAACATGAGTTTTTTTGTTATATACATTAATAAGGAAGATCATTCTTTTAATGTTAAATTCTAATTAAACATTGAGGTTCGATTCCAAGCAATTTTGGAACATTTGTAATGTGAAAAATGATGAAATCTAAAAAAATTAAAATCACAAAACTTGAAGATTTTTTTTTTCTAAACAGTGACAATATATTAATTTTATGTTTTTTATGTCTATGAGATAGGAGGGCCAAAATCATTATTTTGGGCAAAAATCATCATATTTAGCCAAAATCATCATATTAAAGGTAAATATTAAAGATAAATACAGTAAATACAGTAAATACCAGTTTTACTAGAGTTGTTAAAGTTAAGTTAAAGTACAGATCCCTTCATTTTTCACCAAAGAACAAAACATCACTTAATTGCTTGGATCATAAGCTGAACTCTGATCATGGAAAGTGCCTTAAACCATTGCGCAATGACTATTGCGTTCGAGTATGTTGTGGTTAAAGTCATTTAGTGTTGAAGGAGAACTAATGCTCTCAATTATCTGCCGCTACTGTTGTAAACAGTGGTAACAGTGCAGTCCAATGGAAAGCGATTGCGTCAATAAACGAGACTGATGCAGATAAACGAGAGAATGTGACTGCACTCTAGAATGTTGACGTCAACAAACAAACAGCCCAGCCTTTGAAGCTAAGGGAGCATCTGCATCAGAATAATTATACAGTGGGCTCTGAAGCCATTGCCTTATTGAGCCGGTATGATTACAGGCTCTGTGGGGCAGTTAATACGGTAACGGAATAAGCATTGCGATTGGAATGAACGGCAAACGACAACATCAAAGGCTAGAACAACGTGACAGCCTTACGTAGAAACACACTGTCAGTGCCACTGATGTAAATTCGTTGAGCTTTCCCTTTCAGACTGGCAGTGGCTTGCTGGAATAAATGCTCCAGCTATGATTTTTAGCCCTGCCTTTGTTCTTCAGGCATCAGTTCCATATCTTTCACGGTACTCCCTCTTCCAAGCAATAAAATCCATACCTTCCCCTGCAAACATGTGAAAGTCGTTTGAGCTGTCTGTAAAAGCCCTGACTGCAGAGACGCGCTTAGCAAATTGCTCGCTGATTGCTTTTTCACTTCCTCGGCACGTGCGGCAGCTTGACAACTTTCAACTCGCACTCTTACCAGCAAGGAAATTTTCCTGATGTCATCTGTTATGGGGCTCCCGATTTCACTGGAGTAGGCAGCAACTGTGATGTAGAGTAATAAATGAACACAGGTGCGTATCCAAATCTGCAAAGTAGGACAAAACAACAGGGTGAGCACTTTTTGATGGCCTGATCGAACGATGCTTCATCATCAGACGCACTGAAGCGTTGACACATAGCAAGGCAATGCAATTACACTCTGATTACCGGCGGTGTCTTGGCACCGCATCTGTTGGGATCGTCAGAAACTGCAGCGGGTGTTGTGAGACGTTCATGAATACATTTACATGCTAATTGATTACAATGAAATGACTTCAAGCGACCGTGATTCCAAACGCCTCCCCCACCCACCCGGCTGAACGAAATCAACGGTCATTTTTTTATTTTTCTAAAAATCCTTTCAGTTCGCTGAAGCCAGGATTGCCTCACAGCCGCTTAGCTCTAATGCCTTTCCCCTGTTACTGCTCCTTACAGACCTATGATCCCAGTGTGTTACATAACATGGCCCAGATTTGCTCTTAACCCTGATTAGACCAAGATTCCAGCCGGCTGTCGTGATTGTACTAGCCCTATAGAGAGGTCCGAAAAAATAAATCTTTGAAGTCAGGCACTCCCTGGCACTTTGTTGGAGCATATAATCATAAATCCCGTGCTTGATCTGTCCAGTCAGCAATGATTTGCCATCTGCAAAACTGGTCATTGGCCCAGCATGGCCACTGGCTATGACTGTCAGCGGGTTTAGCAAAGGGCAGAATAAAGAGAAAGCATGGCAAAGATGATGAAACTGTGCAATCAATCCCAATTCTAATCTCTACTCCAGCTTCTACCTTGAGCCAAAGTCAGAGAAACCAACCCCCACCCCGCCCTGCCTTCCATCCACTCCAGCATGGCCTGTTCATACATAGGGAATGCAGCTGGAACCTCTTACTGGGATTCAGTAGCACTTTACGTTCAGCTGGACAAACACTTCACATTGTGTGCTTACTCACTGCATCTTGATCATATCAGAGCTCAATCAGTCACACGTCCCAGATTTATTCCAATTAATGTGATATATTTGCAGATACAATCAGACAGAAACTTCACAGCTCCTCAGTTTCAGCTCAGAAAAGGACTTTTGTTAACATTTAACAGGCTCACATATATTATCACTGAGACTGAACACGCTAAGCTGCTCTGCTGAGACCAACAACAAAGAGTCTCCTAACAGCTGCCAGCACGTCATTTTCTTTTTTCTCCTTTTATACAAATTCTTTTGCTTTTTGTCAAGTTTTTGCGGTTGCCATGAATGTAGGCAGCTCCACTGTTTTACAACGTTTGCTTATTTTATGCCAGAAGTCCGATTCTCACCCAGGCAGCTGTAAACAGCGTTCAGCACAACTGGGACTTTTATTCTGGGGCTGAATGCTGCACTGACAATGCGGTGCATTCTTCGAATATGAAACTCGACGTTTTCTGCTTGTGAAATGTGTCAAAGATGATTTCAGTTACTTCAGTGCGCTACACTGCCAAAATCGGAAGTTCTGGCCAAACAGAAATCTCTGAAGTTTATTTCACATTCCGGTGCCATGGACAAGCATGAAATAAACACGTTCTCATGAACAGCTTCTTCAGACCAACGTTTATACAGTTCAGATACGTCCATCATACAACCTGCTAGCAGATCCTGGAAACTGGGGGTTTGGGTTCAAACCTTTGACACTCCATTATAAAGTGAGAGTCTTGTAATGAAATGCCAAAAACTCATATTCAGGCTATCAAGGCTTTCACGTATGGTATATATGATGTATATCGAGGTAAAATAATAATAATAAAAAATACATGACAGTAAATTCCCCGTTCGGGTTTCTCAAGCACACTGTTTTTTTTCCTGAGAACTGGTTTGGCCTGACAGCCTGTGCTCGATTTTTGGGTGCGTGCAAAAAACAGGCTGAGATTGAGAAACAGCTCCTCAGATATCATTTCTGTAATAACCCATCAGGGTGACTCGAGACCACCGCTGGGTAACTGGCTCATCTGACGGCGTTGCCGTGTGCAGAGGTACCAGCGTTTCCAGGCATACATGAGTTCCCAACGTTTCCAGGTTTAATTGCACAACCTCCCGAGTACACGGACATGTGGTCATTGCGCAAAACTTGGAGACCACCATCCCTCAAGGCAAAATGCCCATTTTCTTTTTTTCTTAAAATAACATCCAGAGGGAAACGTGTATGTACGTTTACAGACGAGGGCGAAAAACTGTTGTATCTACAACGTAAGTTAATGTAAAGACATTTTATTACAAGCAGGTTTTGGGGCATTTCAATTGGTCCATTCATCATGGCATTCTCACTTAATCTCGAAAAGAAATGAAGATGTTTTTCTTTGGACAGCAAGAATATATGGGATGTAACAGAAAAATCGATTCGATTTTAGAAGTAGAATAGAAGTTATTGTTGGGTGTTTGTTTTCTGTGTCTCAAGACCCAATTAATCCAAAACCCATTCAGTAATATTGACGTCTGGACTCTGGGGCGTGGTCAGTCCATCGCCTTGAGAACACCAGCAGCTTCTTAGATTACTTCCTTCTCTCAGTAAGACAGTAAGACAGTTCTTGACAGCTGCATGTCCTTTCAGACCCACAGTGTTGAGATCTTCTCACAGTGGATGGCTAGACAGAGATACCTGTGGATTTTTCTTTGTTCAGCTCTCTATCAATAGTGCAGCTTGATGTTCATGAAAGACATGAGAGCCTTGCTGTGCATCCAATGGACACAGTTTCGGTGGTCTACCAGATCCTGCATGGCTGTTAGTCCCATTTTCTCTGTAACTGTTCATTACTTTTTTCAGCTCCAGTTCAGGGAACTCCCAATTTTTCCCCCTTTTTTTTAATTCTTTCCCTTCAGCTTATGCAGATCTTGTTATCATGGTTTACCTAATCTTCTCAGAAATGTTGTCAGAAAAACGAATAACTCCGAG
Source organism: Megaleporinus macrocephalus (assembly GCA_021613375.1). NCBI lineage: Eukaryota > Metazoa > Chordata > Actinopteri > Characiformes > Anostomidae > Megaleporinus > Megaleporinus macrocephalus. Next base: position 9,466,482 of record CM038713.1, on the reverse strand, counting down.
CGAAACTGGAGCGCTCTCTGCACGGTACTGTACAATGCTTTAAAGATGAAATAATAAAACTCCATCCCAACTTTTAATAAAAAGAAGGTGTGTTCTGATGCTGTTCTTCACGGAGACATAAAAACTTTACAAGACACTAAGCACCATGAACACACAGCATTCTTTGCAGTGTAACATTATTTCACACTACGCCTTTTTATTTTATTGATCTTGTAGCCGGGAAAGCTCCAAAGTTTTCTTTGCGGCGGACCGTGTGTGTGCTGTATAAACACATATAGAAATAACACAGGGCCTCGAAACCACAGACATATACACAACATGGAAAACGGAACCAGTA
>CM038713.1:8832562-8865145 GCA_021613375.1 Megaleporinus macrocephalus | reverse complement strand
TGATCTGATGGGATCTGCAGGCTTTCACATGATTGCTTGATTCCTATGTTTGATTAGCTGTTCTGGATGGACCCATTGACTTAAAAAAACATTTGTTATAGAAACTTTATATTAAGTGAAGGTTCTTTAAACTTTGAAAAGATTCACTCACACAAAGCATGCTCAAAACTCCAGAAAAATCAGGCCCTTATACATGGAAGGCTTATTAGGGTACCAAAAGTTTTTTTTTCTATGGGATCAGCCTGAAACCTTGAGTTAAAGCTGTAGTTTGGCAAAATATCAAGAAACTGTTACTTACATCAAATATAGTCAATCAGCCATGTCTGTTTCTTTAGTTTTATGCTGGAACTATGAGACTTACATTAATGACATATGCTAGGAGTCAATATCTACCAAATTTCTCTCAAGTAGGTCAAGTTTATTTGTATAACGCTTTTCACAACAAAGTTGTCACAAAGCAGTTTTACAAAAGTTTGAAAACATGAAAACTTGAAGTCACAGCCTATATCACCCTGTGAGCAAGCCAGAGGTGACAGTGGCAAGAAAAACTTCCTCAAGACTGAAGAACAAAACCTTGGAAGAAACCAAGACTCACAACGGGAGACCCACCCTCCTCTGGTCAAAGGGTATTTACAGTTTATTAAGATAAATTAAATACAGAACTGAGAGAATCTCTGTTTGAAATCTGGATGGTAAAAGCTTTAGAAACTGCGAAGGTAGAGGCAGTCTCTGACTGAGGCAGTTTCAGCCTCTTGCATCAAGGTCTTTATTAAGGATACATTGATTGGTCTACATGGTTTAGGACCATGTATATAATCACACATATATTCAAAATGTAAACATCCATGTATCTGACTGATGTTTATTTAATTTTTCTAGAGTCTTGAACCAAACTTACAAGCAATTTATGGAGTGAGCAGGGGTACGTGAACCTGCTCGGCCTCCTTGGGGCTAGACAAAGTAGGGTTATAGGCTCTATGGGTGTAGTTACACACACCATCCAAATACTCAAAAAAATACCCGTTGTTTCTACTGAAAGTGCACACACTGTCAGTGACCTCCAGTACTGCTTCAATATAAAAAGAGCTGAAGTTAGTTTCTTGTCTGCTGGGTTCTCTTTCAAAGTTTTTCATTCCACCTTAAATGATGCTGTAGTTGCATTTTAGTGCCTCTAGCTGTTGTACCATTTAAGGTAAGACAGAAATTTCCAAAAGTAGCTAACAAAGAGAATGTCAGTTTTAGCCTCAACAAACCTAAACCCACAACTAAACCAAAATCCAAACCAAAAGCCAAAATCAAAATTTGGATTTCCATTTTTTCAAAAGCCAAGGTTTACAATTTACACTGATCTTGAGCTTAAATGTGCTAACAGTGCCTACAAAGAAAGGAACAAATTCATAGATTCTACAAGATGTTTATAGCTGTAATATGTTATAAATTAATTCCTTCAAATATGTACTTTTTAACTGCAGTTGGACTCTCAGATTCCAACAGTGGCACACTGATAACAAACAGCTTGAAGCAACGGCAGGTAGCAAAGGCCATTGGCAAGTAACATCACTCACAGAAAACAAATTAAATTCCTCTTCTTAAAATGCCAGGTTTATAAATTTGATCAGGTGGGCCCGTCAGTGAGGGCCTAATTGGCCTACATTGGCTACAGCCCATGTGTTCCGTTACCCCTGTGGGTGACTACTGAGGGAAGGAAACTTTGTATTTCTGTCACCAAACTAAAAAACAAACAAACATGGAAACCAAACATGTCTTAGCTAACTGACTTGTATCTGGGCTCAGCAGACAATGGCATTATTGGACAGTACAAAAACTAGATTCCTAAAAGTGTAAGAGTGTAAGAGCGTAGACACATTTTTACCTCAACACTGGTTACCTCACAATTGTACACAATTACAGAGAAAAAGTTACCCGACTTACATCTCTCCTCTAAAAATGTGGTGATGAAGGAGTGATGAGGAACGTTTGACACATTTGAGGCCTTTTCATAAATTCTCCTGTCATGGTGGACGCCCGTGCCAAATCACACCCGTTTAAACTGATTTTTGACAGATGAGCACAGAACGTCCTACAATCTCACAGACCATAAAGCAGCCTTGTTTATCTGTCACTCACAGAAAGTGAGAATGTTCAGAAAACGTCCTCTCTAGACTTCAGTGAAGATCAGTGGGGCTTCTTTGCACAGCCCCGTCTCAGGCCTGCCTAAGGGTGCAAAGAGGAACAGGTTGTTTTGCATAAAGTCATACGTCACTGTGCATTCTTCTCACAGATAAAGAGTTTTACAGACTGTGCGGCTTCTCGAAATGAGCTTTACGTGTTGTGTTGAGTCAGGAAGTCACAGCTGGTGGGGACTTCACTGTTACCGTTGTTTTTGTCTTCATCAGGCAAGAGGAAGCCTGCCGCTGCATTCCACATACTGGGATCAATCCGGCAGGGAATACGGAGTGACTGGGGAATGTCAACCGTTGGCTGATTCATGAAACATTACCAGAATGGAGTCTCAGAGGAGAAACGCAGGACGTATGCTGAGAGGTCTATAGTCTGTAGATATTAGGCCTCGGTGTGATAACAGTGCAGTAATTATCCACTAGAGCAGATTCTTCTTAGACATTTTCCAAATTAAGTAGCTGTCCCACAGACCACAGAACACAGAGGGGTTATAAGTGTGGGCCAAAGAATCTTTCAAAGAATCTTTTAAAGAATCTGAAATCCATATCATGTCCACACATATGAATGAACACTGTATGAACACTATATAACTTATAGGCCTAATGTATCATTCTCAGTTATAAGTACAGCACCAATACACTTCTGCGTATTTGGACTTATTGAAAGAGAATATATGGTTTTCATTTTCTGAAAGACATTTTTTTAATGCTTAAAAGCAATGCAGAATTAGTTTTTAATACATTTTACATGGAATCCTATTTAAATTATTGCTTTAATTTTTAGTAAAGCCCACAGAAAGTAGTTTTTAGCCATCAAAATGGTTTGAGCACACAGTACTGTGCAAACGTTTTAGACACTTGGGGATTTTATTTTGTAAATATTAAACAGTATTAATATAGCAAGTCTTTTCCATACCTCAGTGTGTTTATTTAACCCTTTCCAAGCTTTTCCTTCTATAAACACCCAGTATTATTTACAGTTCTCATCTAATACCTGCTTTGACTGCTCAGTACTTCATTAAGCTAAATCAAGATTTGCTGCTGAAGGAACTGAATACATTCATACAATGTCTGGGGCGTCCAGGAGAAATCTGGAACTAACCTTTGTTCTTCAACCTGGAGCTCAAGATATGATAAATTTCTTTCACAATAAGATAGTTATGCTACTTTGTATTGTATTATTGCTTATTTACATACTTACATCTGTTCCAGTGACATGCACAGTTGCATATGTGGAACTTATATACAATTTCTGGCCTGTTAATGAGGTTAGAAAGTGGTTCCTCCTGAAGCTAAACAGGCACCAAAGCTGTTTTTTCTTATTACATTAATAAAAGATATTTTATGTTGACTTTGTAGTTTCATAAGTATTATTTCATAGTTTTAGGTTGATCATGTACATTTTCATGAAAAGGGTTACTATAACATATAGTCTTTGGCTGTTGGTTTAATTCGGCATTTCAATTGTCAGGTTCAAAAGTCAGGTAGTTCTTTACAAGCATAATATGGGATCCTGGGTAACAATTCACAAATTACATTTACATTTACGGCATTTAGCAGATGCTCTTATCCAGAGTGACTTACAAAAGTGCTTAGTGTTCGGTTAGAGTATGTATCTCTACCTAGTACAAACAGGTTTAAATCCAAACTACTTGAGCTCAAACACTGCTATAAACAAGTGCCAGTGCTGATACCTAGAAAGAAAACCACAAAATATAAGATTAGACACAGAGCAATACCCAGCAAGACTGGAACACCTACAGAGAAGAGAATAAATACAAGACTACTTACAGTATAAGTGCAATAACTAGTTAGTGTTCCTAGAAGATAAAGTGCAATTACGGTTTATACCAATATTTCAGTAGATCAGTGCTTATAGATGTTTCACAAAGAGATGGTGGTCTTCAGTCTACGTTTGAAGAGCGTGAGAGAGTTCGCTGTTCGGACAGCCAGTAAAAAGTTCGTTCCACCATCTGGATGCCAGTACAGAGAAGCATCTTGTCGCCAAGCCATACTTGAAGCGCGAAGGGCTCGAGGTGCGGATGGACTATTGACCATTGCCATAAGGTACAGAAGAGCTGGTCCATTCTTGGATTTGTAGGCAAGTTCTCCCAAGGAACTCAGACAACTCAAGAGTCTCATCCAGAGCACATGCTTACTAATCCAATCAAGAAAAAGTCTTGCAACATTCAGGAACTCGCCAGTGTCTTGTGGTCCCACTTCTGACAGCACTGTACCATAGAGTTCATTCTTCCAACTCCCACTGTTCGTCATTATCATCCATAACACAGCTTACATTACAACTCAGAACTTTCAGACAACAAAAACAAGCAGCGCTAAATGCTATGTACCTGTTAGATCAACAGCAAATAAACCCCAGAGAATAACTGCTAGAAGAACAAAATAACCTAGAATGTATGAACTAAACAGGCATGCTTTGATGCCACACTCGCCCTCCCCCACCACCCAAACCTCCAGCCAGCGGTCATGTTATGATGAGAGTCACCTGTTTTAGCTGCGTGTGTTCTTTCTTGACAGCATGCAGTAGGACAGGTTTTGGTTCACATGTAGAATTCAACATGTTTGGGCATCTATGATTGGTTTGTAGCTCAATTCCACCGAAATGTCTTTAGTGGTGTGCATGGGATTTAAAGTGGCAAGTAAAAACTTGAAGAACATCTGATAAGGTAGAACAATAAAGTAAATAAAACATATCGGTATTTGTTAATCAACCACAAAACATATCGGTAATTGTTAATTACCATTGGTAATCTGTTTTGGCAATGAACTTTGAGATAGTTGAAAATTCAAGAATGTAGTCTGTAACCGTTATTACAGGAAGGGAGTCCTGCTATAAACCAGTATAAATCAGCACGGCTGGTAACCAGCAAATTGTTGTGCCATTGGATGCTGCTTTGCTGGTCAGCGGCAATAAAAAACTTAATGCAAAACCAGCAAATGTTGTGTTTTGGAAGCTGTTATTCTAGTCAATCATCAAGAGCATGCAGAACCAGATGAACCAGATGATCAACAGAAACCAAATTCATGCTGTGGTCTAAAACAAGTTTTGTTTATTTATATTGTTAACAGTATTCTGCAAATCCAGTGCAAACTTAATGAAGACCTGCATGTATTGTGGTGTTCTGCAGGAGTTGTAGGAAGCATGGCCATGCAAAGCAGTGGCGTGGACACCTGGATATTGACGAGGAGATGGGGGTAGCTTGACCCACATGTGATTGCTGATCCCTAAGTGGCATCCCTCTAGTGCTGTGCTGCCATGAAGTGTTGCCTTGCAAAGTGGCCATGTGAAGAGGTTCTTGGTAGACACCATGCTCCTGATAATGAGGGAGACTTTTGTTGTTGTGAATGTGTTGTTTGCTGGTTAAGATGTATGTCTCTGTTTACTGTGGTTTATTGTGGGATTAATTGAGTGGGTTTATGTAGAAACGATGAAGAGGAACCTTATGGCTTAAAGTGGCCTGCCTGTTTTCGTAGCCTCTACAATAACACTAGGAGCCAGTTCTTTTGCTGCTTGTTCAATAAAAGAGCATTTGCACACAGTGTTTTCCTCTGGTTCTTTTTTGCCAAGACGCTACAGTTTTAAGAACTATGTGGCTATTGACTTCTAGTGTTTGTTAGCAGTGTTAGTCTCATGGCTCCAGTGTTAAAGTCAAAAGCAAAAAGTTGGACTACAAATATATCTTGGCTGATTACTACATCTACTACATCTCTGGTAGCTAAAAACTGTGTGAACTAGATTTATGGTTTGCCAGATGAATTCAAATCTGTACTTCTCGGGAGACTTTTTTCTTTTTTGCTAGTTTGAGATTATCCACTGAATTTTGATATACAAAAACAACATGAATAAAGACACAAAATGCAGTTTTTAGATGATCATATTACCCACATGAAAAAGTTTAAATAACTGGTTGTACCACTCTTGTCAGTAATAAGTGCAAATGTTTACAATAACTTGATGAGTGATGAGTGTTTCACAAGACTGTGGACTTTGGCTACTCTTCTTTGCAGAATTATTTCAATTTGGCTTGGACGGAAGCATTACTATGCATGAAGCATGACAAGGTCTTATCTCAGCATCACAATGGGATTCAGGTCAGGACTTTGATTCGGTCACTCCAAACTTTTATTTAAATTCTTTTGAGACGTTAAGAGGTGTACTTGCTTCTGTGCTTTGGATCATTGTCCTGCTGCATAACCCAACTGCGCTTGAGCTTTGAGTCATGAACTGGTGGTTGGACATTCTCTTCTTCAGGATTTTCTCATGGTTCCAACGGTAAGAACACCATGTCTAACTGCTGGAATGATGCGCTTAAGGTGGAATGTTGCGTTGGTTGTACATCAGATGTAACGGAACCCATGTCTGCCAAAACTCTTTGACTCATCAGCTCTCAGAATATTATCCAAATGTCTTGGCCGTCATCTGTATTGTTTGGCAAATGCGAGACTAACCTTTGTGGTTTTTTTGGTCAGCAGTAGTTTGAAACTTGCAACTCTCCCATGGTTGCCGTTTTTGCGCCCAGCATCTTTCTTATTGTGGAATCATAAACATTGACCTTAACTGAGGCAAGTGAGACCTTCAGTTCTTTGTAGTCCCAGAGCTTTTGTTGTCTTTTGTAACCCTTTTTTCAGACATTAGATTTCAATGCTTTGTCTCTGTATTTGAATCTTTGTAGAATGTGGCATCAGGAGCTGCTTTTGTAAGACCTTCTAGCTGCTTCACCTTTCCAGACAGGCTCTATTTAAAAGATATTTTATTGGCAGTAATCATGCCTGGGTGTGGCTTGTGACACTGAATGGTCAACTGAATTTGGTAAACTGGTTGGATTAGTATCTAAAGCAATATTCAGATGGGATTTGTTTTACATGGGGAGGTGGATTAATGTAATTAGGGCGTTTCTCAGTGTTTTTAGTCCCGTCCAAATGCACCATGTCAATCATTTTATTGACTGTTATATTAATCACATGTTGTACATATCTCATGGAACAGGAGGGGCTCAAATTGGCTCCAGAAGACGAGCCAAAGGCCTCCTCACTGGTGCAATGCTTCAGGCATCTCTAGGTGCTTCATTATGTAATATAGCCTTAGACTTACTTGGTTTAAACATGTAACTGCTAATTTAAACTGAAAGAATGGTTATCGCTCGCTACTTTATTAGTGGTCACGAGATGCTGTTGGCTGGACTGTTTTGTATGGAGGACTATTCTCAGTCCAGCAATGACACAAGGTTTTTAAACACTCCAAGTGTCTAACTCTCTGTGCAGCCCTTGCCCAGTTGGGAGTTTTCCTCCCTTTGGTTGGAGCCATGTTTTCTAGTTGTGGGCAGCAGAAGCCATGTATTACGCACGTGTTTTAGGAGGTGATCACGGTGCATAAATCAATTTCTTATCCCATACAAATTGACCCTGAATTTTACAGACGTCATGTCGTAAAGTGACTTTACTTCACCTCCCCATGTAAAACTAACCCCTTCTGAATGGGGCTTAAGGGGGCGAAACAGCATCTTTTCTTTCAATAAATAAAATCATCATTTAAAAACAGTATTTTGTATTTATTTGGGTTCTTATAATAGTAAAAGTAGTTTGATTATCTGAAACACTGAAGTGTGACAAATGTGCAAAAATAAGGGGGCAAATACTTTTTCACAGCTCTGTACATCAAACAGATCTGGCCGGATTTGTAGCAAACGCAGTGGATATTAGTCACAGAAAACATCCGTACACACAAACAGGCATGTAGGCCCGGCATCACTGTGCTCAGCTCTGGTGCTCAGAAGCGGGCCGGGTTTATCCAGGGGGATTACGCGCTGCATTGTGTGTCACCGGGGGCAAAATACTTCTCTCTGTTTGTACTTTGCTTTGCTGTCATGATCTACAAAGGCCTCTCCCTTTTCCCTCCTAACTGTTTTCAACACAATGAGCTTTCTGTTTGCACCAGTTTGGGTGGGCTTTTGTCTCTTATGGGGGCCTCAACATTATAGCTCCATAAAAAATAGATGTATAATGTAATGAATCATAATGATCACCAAGGATTTAAAAACATATGTCCTTCACACTGAACTGACCAAATGTCCAACTGATGGGTAAAAAGGGCTGTATTTGTAATGCTCATCACTTTTTCAGAGACGTGACTGCTGACATCATCACGAAACAAACATAATAGTCCACGTAAAGCAGTCCAACCATAACCTGCCGACGATGCTTAGAAACAGAAGCACTCACACAAATGTAAAGACACCCGCGCCAGATACGAGACAAGAGATATTTGCATTAAACGGAGGCAGAGCAGGGTGGGGCTGTGATCATGGCAACCGTGGTAGCATGTAGTGAATGGTTAGACGATGATGATTTTTACGTATGCCTCACATTAAAGCTGCACTAGGTTCATTATTGTTTTGCTCTAATTGAAGAAAGTGGCTCTACTGAGTGCTATGCTGTGGTGTGCATGCACTGCTGCTGTCTTTCTGTAAAATCTGAAAGAGTAATCTAAACGTTAGAGGGTTCTTCAGACCGCCTCACACGTCTTTACATATTAATGTCACATGCAAAGAGTCAAAAAAGGGTCCGGCTCCATGTTCAGGTCTGAAACACAAAAGCAGCTTAATACTGATGAAGATATGATGACAAATGTAGATGAATCACTCACATCCTCAGAAGTTACGCCCTTCACCAAGTTTAGGCTGAGCTCTCCTTAAATACTCTTCCAGACCCTTACAAAAAAAAGTTTATTCAGGTGTACCATTAGTTTACTTCTATTAAACTAAATGAAGGGAGTATGCTTTCAGTTTACTTGTTGGGTACTTCTCAGTGATATACTAAACACAGTTATACTTAAGTAAGCTTGGGTTATACTGACAAATATATAGAACAGTCTAAGTATATTTGGCCTTTGCTAGTACTACATCTTTTGATTGAGATAGTAGAAGTAAGTATTCTTGCTCTGCACAAAAAACACATCCAGTACAATACTTATTTAAAATTTGATTTATAAAGATTTATAAAGATACAAATATGTTTCTTAATCTGAGAGTGTCTTGTTTATTTTACGTGTGTCCACTGGTGAGTCAGTAAACGTTGTTAAGTTCTATTTTAAGTAGAAAAAAAAACCCTTAAACCTTAAACCTAGTCATATACTTTAAAGTACAACAATAATATAAGCAGTAAATTATAAGTATTAAGTTCACTTAAAGAAAACGTACAAGCTAGTAAACTAACAGTAAACCATTAAGTTTACTTTTAGTGTAGTTGCAGTACAAAAGATGTAAACTAGTTGTATACTCGGTTTACTACTCTTACACTTAAAGTGTACTTAAAAGTATACTTTTAAAAACTAGAAAGTGGGCCAATTTAGTCCCAAGAAGTATTAAAATAGTACAAACACAAGTGTACTACTAGTACAATGACATTAGTATAGTAACTGCATAAAGTAAACTTAATAAAATTAACTTTAAGTGTACTCATTTTCTGTAAGGGGAATCATTGAAGCACAAGCTAATATGTGAGATAATATATAAGATAATATGTAAACTAATTAATGTATTCATAAATAAATCAATGAATAATGGATGAAAGAAAGAGTTATTCCACTTTTTTTTTGCATAATATCAATGTTGTGATGTAAGCAAAGTCATTCAGAGTGGTTTGCTGGAAAACAGTTGATTTAGAAATTTTCACTACAGTGCTGATGACAAGACTGTTAGCGGTTGCCATGCCGACAACAGAAATCTAGCCACTTTCTTTGCTATCAAACCCACCAATGAGGTTTATTATGGTAACATTGTATACAATTTATTTTTTTCTTTGGGGGGGGTGTCTTTTTTGGTACACAGATAAAAAAACAAGACATTTAAAGGCAACTCTTATTAAAAAAAAACTTTGTAACACAATGTCTCAGGCATTTTTTATGTGAGGGAGCTTTAGAGCCATTAAATGTCCGGTTCCTGTTAACATCACTGTTTATAACTTTCACTAGAACAAAGCATTTTTACACCAAACCACTCTACATGAATAAAGAATGAACTCTTGTTTACATTTGGCATATACAGAATTCACCTTTAAAACCTGAATGGGTGGATGACAGAACTAAACCACCAATAAGATATACTATTAATAATTTCATTTCATATTGTTTATGATCAGTTCATCAGTTTTATTATGAGCTGCAGTCTGTAGATCTACAAATTACATATTAACACACATGTATGTGTCCCACACAGACAGATCGTGGGAGTGTCCCTGGGTGGGGCGTTGCGGTGGGCGTGGAGCTGCGGTCCTCGTGCACGGTGTAGAGCTGTCCGCGCGCTCCGCTCGGAAAGTGAAAATGGGGCTGGAAAAAGAAAAAGCAGAAACGAGCGTTATAATGGACGAAGATCTCTTCAGCAGGTCGATTGAACCCATCCTTACGAGGAAAGACAAGCTGTACAGCGCCGAGCCGGACCGGGACCCCAACGACATTAACGCTCACCTAAAGGTAAGTTAGTCTGAACCACCTTTAACTTAATGTTATTTACGAACCGACTCGCCTTTAAACTGAAACATTAACACTCTTCTCAGTAACATACTAGTTCAGAATCTGGGTTTGTTTTGAGTGTTTTTTTTTTCACAACTCGGTCAGACTTTATTTCGCGCTGTGTTGTGTTTTAAAGCACCTGATTATGTGACCTTCAAAGCTATAAACCTGCATTTGATAGAATGTCATTAATCTTAGTTCAGTACGATTACAGTTTACAGTGTATAGTGATTTTAAAAAATATATATCCACTAATTTGTATTATAAATCTTTGAATATTTCTTATACTGAGTTTCCCACCTGTTTTTCGACAAGTCCCGCCTCCTTCGCCCTGATTGGCTGTAAGTTCTTCCTCTCAAGCTATTCGCCACTAGAGACCTGCTCGAGTACAAGCCAATAATAGCGTAGGGGGCGGGGCTTGTCTTAATACGGGTGCTCTTTGTATTAGATGATGTGGGTAGAACAGAGAGAGTTACTCAGTGGTATACTCAGCTAAAGAGATGCTTTAAGAGGTCCTTACTAAAGAAAGGCCTCTTTATAGAATCATGAACTCTCAAAGTACCATTTGCATGAGCTTTGCATGGTGAACACGTTCTTTAGATCTTTGGACAATGTGCTATGGACCATGTCCCTTACTTAGGAAGCATTTGGAACAATGAAATAACATATTGAGATGTTAAACAACTCTTTCTACTAATAACCTGTACTACTAAATTTGTATTTATAAATATACTATTCTATATTCATATTAAAGCCATTTCGCTCAAAATTACCAGTTGGAATGGGTCACCAGCTTTGTAGTGAAAGTTGGAAGCCACTACATTTCCATTCACTTTTGCTCTTTCTTCTTCCTCTGCAGGTTGAGTTTGAAGACATCATTGCCGAGCCCAGCTCCACGCACAGCTTCGACTCCGTATGGATATGGAGCCATGCTGTTTTTGAGCTGCTGAAGTTCATCTTCTACCGGCTTCTCACCACGCTCCTCGCCATCCCCATGGCCTTCGTGGCCGGAATCGTCTTCGGCCTCCTCAGCTGTGTGCATATTTGGTACGAGAAGGCTTCTTGATGGTGAAAGGATTTTGGCTTTGGGGCACATTTTCCACAGACCCATTTGCAGCATATTTGCTTTGGCTGGTGCCCACTTTTAGATAAGGGTGGGCATTGGGCAGAGGGGAAAAAACAAAAAGAAAAACACTGGAAAAGAGGAAAGGCTCACGGGAAAACAAAAGTGGTGCGTCACTGGGCTCTGTTTTATATATAGCATAGAATAAATCGAGTAATTATTTATCTAAGATCGGGCATCTACATTTAGCTTGTTGCAGTGCCGGCGGATATGCTTGTGTACCAGCAAACAGGCCCGTGAAGAGGTACTTGTATTCTTCTGTTGCTTTGTAGCTGCCAATGGTGAACACTTTGTACAGAGTGCTGGAATGCAGGGTTCGGCTAACAGTGGAGGGGAAAAAAAAAGCTTCACATAACTCCTGTCAGATTTTTAGCTTCCTAGCTCTTCAAGCTCTTTGCATTTACACTTATGCTAGAAAATGTGGAGAATGTGTTTTCTTTTTTTAGTCACATTACAAATTCTGGACAAATTGTGATTGTCCAGAGCTTATGAGAACCAACAACAGAGGAAATATGTGGCCTTTGAAAAAGGAGCTGATAAGATCAGGAGTCAGTCTGTCAGGGTTTTAAAGTAAGGGAACTACAAACAGCAAGTGAGGAAATATGACTACAAAGCCATTAGGACACAGCTGGACCATTCTTCTGGACTGTCTTGGATTCTCATCGTATAGCCATCGCATTGATGTACGCTTGTATTACTGAAAGCTTAACAACTCCCCTTTCAGAGGTTCTCCATTCACACTCCATCCCTGCTGTATCTTTACAGCCATCCGTCACACAGAGAGTTGGCAGCGAAAGCATCAGGTTGTAGAGGAAACACCTGCTGTGCGAGCGTAATGCTGCAAGCCTGAGCTAATGTTTATTAAACACCATCACAGTTATCTTCATGCACTGGACCAGAGGGGCTGAGAACAGCTCTAGAGATTAACGAGACCTCAGCAGTCGTTTTATGGCTCATTGGCAGTAATGGACACTGATGATATGTGGCCTGTATGGAGGTAGTCTAGCAAGCCAGACCTTTGGTCATCAGCAGGTAGATTTCATTACTCAACAAAGCAGCAACAATGCATGAAACAAAGTGGTTATACAGTTGGTTATAAATGGCATAGCGTCAACTGTGATTGGACTTTTAAACATGGTTTCATTTTTTTTCAAATTTAATTGATTATATATTGCTCTCAAGGCCAATTAGCCATGTTTGCCTGCAGCATGGTTATCCATTAATAACCAGAATAAAAGCTTAATTGGAACGTAATACGTCCACGTATACACCTTCACCGGAATAGACTAGTCTGCAATTCCAAATTCCGAATGCAATTCCTATTTGACTGAGCAAAGTGGATAATGCTGTTACCAATCTGTTACATAGAAAATTAATAACTATTTAAACGCCTGCATCTGATTACATTCCCAGTCAGAAAGTATTTTGCGTATGTACATTTGCATCATCATGGAAGAGTAACACGTTCAATAGGCAAGAATCAGAAACTCGTCTGCATAGAAGACAGAGTTTATGCTGCAGACTTTACAAGACTTAAAAGAATAGGTAGCGGGATAGACGTCCATAAAGCTCACAATAACAAGTTGTTCAGACAAGTATATGAGCAAGTGAAGGAGAATAGGTGTACACCAACTGTAGAGCAGATTAAAAGATGGGAATTGGCCTAATACAAAGCTTGGCGTTTTCACACCTGTAGTCCGTTTCACTGGTCCGGATCAGTTAATGAGTTTGTATACTTGGAGACAAAAACCTAAATGCACCAACAAACCATGTGAGCACGTTGTCTCCTCTGATTGGTCTGAGCTATCTTGCGTGCAATCAAGAAAGTAAACACAGGGAGAAGATCCAGTTTTCCTAAACTACTGCACATTTCTTGTAGAGCGTATCACGGAGCAGCGTCTGTTCATAGCTGTAATAATAATCTGATAATATACCAAACTACAGTCCACCTGCAGACCACCCAGCTCACTCCAAACATCAAGTAGACAACGTCCCTCACTGCTAGTCCAAGAGAGACCTCGCTTCATTGTCCTCGCCCTGTTAGCTGCTACAGTTCTCCAGTTCTCTGTTTACGCCATCTGCCACATCCCATAATGCAAAGCAGACCTGGCTGCAGGAGATGTTTAGATCAGTTTAGAGTACACCTTATACTTGGGTCGGATCGAGGTCGGATCCTGTTCTCACCACAAACAATCGTTCGTTTGGAACCGGAACGAGACCACCTCCTCTCGAGGGTCTCAGTGCGGTTGTTTTGGTCCGCACCCGAGTGCAATTACTGTTTTCACACCTGCCGAACGAACCAGAGTCCGTTTTAACCAGACTAACTACTGCTCCTGTGAAAACACCCATAGAAGCGCCTCATCTCATTCTTGACTGAACACGTAATACTGACCACTCACTTAAGTGGAAGTCCATGCATGTGTGTCATTTTGGATCTGATTACTTTTAGGGTGCATATAAACATAAATTCTAAAGATAAATTCTTCCGATCAGTAAAAATCTTTGTATGTACCCATAGCCATGTTTAGGATCAGACAGTGACTTGCTACTATTAACTTTCTAGTATTCAGCCTAATTATCCAAAGTTAGCTTTCAGTCACACTGATAGAAACTGGAGCAAGCAAGTGCGCATTTGACGGTCCTTGGAAACTTTCCAGTTTTGCTTGTCTTAAAGCTTTTAAAAAGTAAGTAATAGTAGGTCAAGTCAAGCAAGCTATCTGCTTAGCCTGACAATTATCTACTGATTTGATTCAGATTGTTTTTGAGTAGGTAAATCATCAAACTCTGTTGGACTCTAGGCTTCTAGACTGGAGGTTACCACCCCTGTGGTAGACTGAGCAGACGTATTGGCTTTACCAGTTACCAATAATCATCTGGATGCATTTAGGAATGCAGTTCTAATTTGGTGACATGGCATCATGAGTTGGCGAGGACCATCCAAATGTGTCTAAAGCAGACTATGCTGATGCTATAACATGATTGCAGTGTAATTAATTATAAATGTTCCTCTGCACGCAGGGTGGTGATGCCGCTGGTGCACAGCTGCATGATGGGGCCCTGCCCTCCATCCAGGTGATCTGGGCCAGTCTGATGGACATGTTCGTGGCGCCTTTCTTCCAAAGCATTGGCAGGACCCTCTCTTCATCAACGCAAGACTGTGCAGAACTGAAACACTTTGAAGGAATATTCCAGGCATTTTTTACTCCCAGCTTAATCGGACACTCAACAGTATCCCTGTAATTAGAAAAATCCTAAACCCACTGACACCCGTGTTATAGAGTTCAGTGGGGCAGGCTTTTCATGACTGTGGTAGTCAACCATATGCTACACATGTGGCAGATACAGATTAGGTTAAAAAACGCTGGAAGAAGCCTTTAAGGCTGTCACTTTTCGACCAATCCATCTAGCTGCACAGATGTTCCTCCATGACATGCTTTCTTGACCCCCAGACCTTAATCAATCGCACCAGATTCCTGTGTTGGAAAGACTGGAATCAGCCGTCAGCTGAATCAGATGCATTTGCTTTGGTCTGGGGCGAAGGGTTTTATATGAAAGGTTAAAATCTCATTTCACTCCAGGCCATTCCAATGGTCCTGCAACAAAAAGGTTGTGACTCCTATATGATAGTATCAGTAGGTAAACGTGCTTCCACAGCGCGATGTATATTTAATGCATATGTGTTTTGAATTGTATATGAGAGCTTACATTGTCAGAATAATACCAGGACATAGACGCTAAGGTGCAGCTTATTGCATTCTTCTGCTTAGGAGCATATCGACGCTGTCCAAAGAACGAAAACTAAAAGCTCTAAATGGCAGCTTTACAGGAGAGGACAAAAACAGTCTTGACTTTCAATGTAAGTCAATGGGACCAGAATTCTTTCCAAGCTATTTCGGAGCATTTCTATTGGTCCATTCATCATGAAATTGGGTCACAATGTAAACGGCCGCTGTTGGGTTTCAGTGATGTAGAAAAATAAAAATGCTTTTGGACGTCATTGGACAGCGACGATATACTAGGAGCAAAAGCAGGTGCATGCTACATCCCAGTGGATAGTAGTTCTTTTGTATTTTTTTTTTTTTTTTTTTGAAGATTTTCTGTCTAAATTAATATTTATGCTTATAATTAACACATTTACTGAAATGGTATTTGTTCAGACGTGTTGCGCTAAGATTATTTTGATATGATGCCAGCATATAAAGACTAATATATTCCTGCACAATGTGCTTGCATTGCAAAGCTGCATTAGAAGTGCTGCCTGCTTCTTCTTTTTTTCTTTTTTTTTTTTAGAAGCCTCTCAGAGAAAATGGAAGGCTTGTTTGTGCAATGGAACATGAGGCGTTCAGGTGATCTTTTTTCTTTTTTTTTTTCTCCTCCTCCCTGTTGAATGATGTAATGTAGCAAAAATCCTGAGGAGCGAACAGAGCTCATTAAAGAAAGCCAAAAGATCGGGGCCAAAAGCCTCACACTGCACCAAATAAAGGTTCTTTATTTTTTTTTTTTGAAGACGCTTGTTTTTCTTCTCTCTCAGTGACTGACGGAAAAGTTTGGAATACAGTGAGAACAAACATAAATCACCCCAGTCTTCATTTCGCTGGTAGGCACCATACCTGTAGATATCTGCTGAAGTATGGGACAACAGCAAGAGCTATTGCTGTTGGCCTGAAGGGAAGTTAGCTGTACGAGAACGGCCATATTCAGAAAGTGAAAATGTTCCATATAGACGCGGGCAGAACCTGCCTACGGGGTTCGCCCCGGCAGAGTATTACGCAACAAAGACCTGCATTCATATTCACAGCACAGAGGCCATTGAATGCTAATGGATTCACTTCTCCAAACAGAGTGAGGGTTTTTAGAGTTAATGACAGCAACACCTCATGTACTATCCTGAGGAGGAGACTTCTGAACAAAGCTCTATTGCTGTCTCGCCACAGAATCAACACTGCTAGTGCGCTTACAATGGGTCTAGATTTACACTATGCAGAGTGAAGTAGCACCCATGTGTACAATGTGTAAATTCATCAGTGGTGATTTTACTATCTTCCTCTCTTTGATAAAAACTCTCCCAGCATAAGAGAATGAGTGTACATGCGCACCACACACTCCTCCAGCAAGGGCCCTGCCTTTTGCATGCCTTTGCATACTGCTCACCTTAACCCTACAAATCATGTCAGTCGCTGTTTTGGGGTGTTCTCAAAAGAATGATGACTTGAAAGAATGATAATGCAACAACAAAACCTAATAAAAGTGTGATTGTTTAAAAGAATTTGCCCTCAAAACTTGAGATCGCAAAGCATTGAATAATCCACAAGTTACAACCTTACTCGTGGAAGGCCTATGCATTTCTTCAGTATTTTAAATTGTTCTCTGACGTCTACACAGAGCAAGGGATCCATTTATAATCTATGATTTGCTCTAGATTAAGAAAGAGCTGTTTAATGAGCTCATTAATGGTTTGATGAGTGCTGCTCTGATTGGCCGGTTTAACAGTGAGGCTGTAAAGGATGGCCGCACAGAAACAAATCATGCCAGAAAGACATAGAAGGACAGAAAAAATAAAATAATCGATGTCTAATGAGTTGTCATTAGCGATTCAAGCACTTGAGCTCGCTGGTAGTTAACGTTACCTACATTAGTTACTCTCTTTCAATCTCGACATCACAGAAATACACTAAAGGTTGTTATCTCACTGTGAAACTTTCAGTTTAAGATGATCTGCTTCAACCAGTAAACCAGGATAAACTCACACCAGCAGTGTTGCTACTTACAGTTACTGTTGGGGCTGTGATGATAATACAGGTGGAACTCCTCGTCTCTTCAGGGTCTTCAGTCTGTTCAGTGCTCGATGTTCTTCAAGTGTTTGAAGAGACTGTCCCGAGTGAAATGTGCAGAGATATCTCACATCTTCAAACTAAGGTTGTCTGAGATTGCTGTTAAAGATGTGGGAGCTGAAGACTTCCTACTCGCCAGCTTGGTGTTCAAATCTCTGTTTCACCTTGAAATAGTACTGCAGTTACATTCTGGTGTCTGTGCAAGCTAAGGTGGACCAGAACATTTGATTAAGAAAGCTGGCAAATAGAAAGCATGAGCATCAATCATGTACTGACAGGTCGGTTCCTTGGAAAGGGTATAAACAGTGCCACTATCCTCTTCACCGCCTGGAACAGTAGATTACACCACATAGAGCACCATATTTTGTTGCTTTTGTTTGTAAATATTAATGAGCCAATACTGTTATGTAACAGTCTGAGATTTTGGAATGGGCTTACTGCCCTTTCTGTAAATACAAATATTTAAACAAAGAGGCTTTAGCGTTCTTGAGTGTTTGAGGTTCACGGTCTGTCAGTTCTGTGTACTGGACTCTCCTTATTGAACTATGATAATGTAAATACAGTTTTTATCCTGTGGTACATTTAAAGGAAATCCACACACGTTTTTAAACACTCCTTAGTCATTAAAATGATACGATTATGAAGCATTTATTGCCTCTGTGAGCTATACCTCACATGTAGAAAGTCTATTTATATTTATATTTTTAAGTATCTCCAAAATACCAACTTTATAGGACAGGACAGTAACATACTTTACTTTGAATGAAAGTTAATGGAACCAGAATGTGAACCAGCTATTTTGAAGCATTTCCATTGGTCCAAACATCATAAAACGTTCACACTATGCACAGGGCAATTCTAGATTTTAAATGATTTGTATAAAACTTTCTTTGGACAGTGACAATATATTTTTTTTAATGCATGCAAGGCGCTGTGAGGCAAAACAGTCCTGAAGAAAACCTCTTTTCTTCTGATTTACCGCTACTGTATCATTACTAATATTACAGATAAAAAGAGGATGCAGTAATAAAGTGTTACAAGTCGGTGAAACTGCCTTTTAATTCAATATTGTATATTGTGTCAATATTGTATTACAGTATATTGTAATCCATTTTCAGTTTGTAAGTCAAATAACCCTATTATATGTAATTTTTAGTATTTTTGTAAGGAAAATGATTTGCCTGGAGCACTGCTGAAAATAAAACGGTGAAAAGTGACGTCCCTACACAAAAAGTACATTTAAAGTTTATTTAATTAAGTTGACTTAAGTTGAAGTATATTTCCCAAGTATAATTTATGTAGTTAGTATGTTAATATCATTGTACTACTAATATACTAGTGTATTATAAATGTACTATTTTAATACTTCTTGGGACTAGATTGGCCCACTTTTTGGTATATAAAAGTATACTTTTATGTATACTTTAAGGAAGAGTAAGAGTAGTAAATCTCAAGAACACAACTAGTTTACATCTTATGGGTTTACTCCTAGTTTACTAGTTTGTTAATTGATCTTCAAAAAAGATCAGCACACAGACATGCACACACTCACAATTCACCTGACTGCATGTCTTTTGAGTGTTGCAGGAAACCCTCACAGACACTGGGAGACCATACAATCTCTACACAGAGAGGTATGTGGTCACTGTGGCTGGGAATCAAACCCAGACCCTTCTGGCCATGAAGCGGCCACTCTGCTCACTGTGCCACCAAGCCAAAAGTACACATTTAAATATAATCTCAGTAAACTTCTAGTTTTTATGTTTTCAAACTATACGTATGCTTTAAGTGAACACAATGCTTATCATTTACTGCTTATATATAATTTTTATCTTATTAATATACATTATTATATACCACCAGTGGACACACATACAAATTACTCAGATATACTCAACTTATGAAACGTATTTGTATTCTTTATAATTCTTTATAAAATTTCCAAGCAAATATTGTACTGAATGGCTTTATGTGCAGGGCAAGAATACTTACTTATACTTTCCTTAAGATTATCAAAAGATTAAGTACAAATAAAAGCCAGATATATTTAGACTTTTCTGTGTACTTGTCAGTATATCCCAAGTATGTTTAAGTATAAGTGTATTATTTTTGTAAGGGCTACTGAACCGGGGGGGCTCCTTCTGCATCCACAGACACTAGTAATTCCCCCTCAATGGGGGAAAAATCACGTCAGTATCTCCACTGCCTGCTCTGCAGGAGTGACAGGCTAATGGCGGAGCAGTTTCTCTCACAGTGAGCACTTGTTCACGCAGGTAACCGAGAGAGAGACGAGCAGTCGTGAGTGTAAGAAACGTGAGAGGTCCAGTTGGAAACAGGCCAGAGGAAATCCAGCAGCGTGGAGTCAGGAGTTTACTGTTCTAATTTCCACCTTAAATACTGCAGTAACTGCTGCACCACTTAAGGTGGAAGTGAAAAAGCTTCTGGCTGACCATTCAGCTTTGTGTTGGAAAGTTCCCTTTCCACCTTAAATACTGCAGTAACTGCTGAAAACTACAGCAGAAAGCCTGAAACTCCAGAACGCAACTCATACACCGTTTAAGGTGGACCGGGGGAAATTACAGCAACAAGTATGAGACTCCAGAACGCAGCTCATACACCATTTAAGGTGGACCGGGGGAAATTACAGCAACAAGCCTGAAACTCCAGAACGCAGCTCATACACCATTTAAGGGTGGACGGGGAAATTACAGCAACAAGCCTGAAACTCCAGAACACCAACTCATACCCATTTAAGGTGGACCGGGGGAAATTACAGCAAAAAGCCTGAAACTCAAGAACGGCAGCTCATACACCATTTAAGGTGGACCGGGGCAAATTACAACAAGAAGTCCGAGACTCCAGAAAGCAGCTCATACAACATTTAAGGTGGACCAGGGTAAATTACAGCAACAAGCCTGAAACTCCAGAACATAACTCATACACCATTTAAGGTGGACCAGGGGAAATTACAGCATCAAGCCTGAGACTACAGAAAGCAACTCATATACCATTTAAGGTGGACCGGGGGAAATTACAGCAACAAGCCTGAAACTCCAGAACGCAATTTATACACCATTTAAGGTGGACCAGGGTAAATTACAGCAACAAGCCTGAAACTCCAGAACGCAACTCATACACCGCTTAAGGTGGACCAGGGCAAATTACAGCAACAAGCCTGAAACTTCAGAACGCAACTCACACACCATTTAAGGTGGACCAGGGTAAATTACAGCAACAAGCCTGAGACTCCAGAACGCAGCTCATACACCATTTAAGGTGGATCAGGGCAAATTACAACAAAAAGCCTGAGACCCCAGAATGAAGCTCATACGCCATTTAAGGTGGACTGGGGGAAATTACAGAAAAAACCCAGAGACTCCAGAACGCAGATCATACACCATTTAAGGTGGACCAGGGCAAATCACAGAAAAAAGCCTGAGACTCCAGAACGCAACTCATACACCATTTAAGGTGGACCGGGGCAAATCACAGAAAAAAGCCTGAGACTCCAGAACGCAACTCATATACCATTTAAGGTGGATCAGGGCAAATTACAACAAAAAGCCTGAGACCCTAGAATGCAGCTCATACACCATTTAAGGTGGACCGAGGGAAATTACAGCAAAAAGCCTGAGACTCCAGAACGCAACTCATACACCATTTAAGGTGAAATGGGGAAATTCCAGAAACAACCCGGAGGCGCCAGAATGCAGCCTATATACCATTTAAGGTGGACCGGGAAAGTTATGAGCAAGAAGCCCGAAACTCCAGAACGCGACTCTTACATCATTTAAGGTGGAACCGGAAAATTGACAACAAGTAACCCCGAGACTCCAATACGCGACTCATTCACCATTAAGGTGGAACGGGAAAATTCGAGGAAGCTGGCGAATAAGAAAGCCAGCTTCGAGTGTGTAATGAAGTAAGGTTAAAGTGAGACGTGTGGTGGGGGGTGGGGGGTGGTTGCTAGTGTCAGTGTTGCTGTCAGGGTGTGCGTCTCTCTGAGGGCTCCCAGTCCCAAGCGCCTCCACAGCGCTTCCTCGAAAGTCATTGTAGTGCCTCGACATACAAACGCACATCTGACTGCACCTCAGACAGCATGACTGGCGGACTGAAGGACGAGAAACCGAGGGGAGGCTCATTTCTCTCAGCCGCAGCTGCACAGCTCCAGTACTGCTGTTAAGGCTTTCTGTCTGCGTTCCTCATTGCTTTGAGCTGGACTGGACTACTGATTTTATTCTCCTCATCGAAATACTCAGTTTCTTCATACAGTCCCTCAGGAAGTGGTTTTTGCCCTCTTTTATCCAGTGTGGAACTTGTTTTGTTGTCATACAGCTCGTTATTGGAGCTCAGGTGAAACACTCGCGCTTATCTCTCCACTCTTATCGAAACGCCTCCACCTCCGCTGGCTAGTGCCGTCGATAGGTTGAAGGGGAATGCGGTGTATTTTGCCCCCCTTCTGTCCGCCGCTGGCACGTTCTCGTGCGCTTTAAGCCAGTTTTTCTCGCGCGTTATCTCTTTTGGCACGTTCGCCTCGTGAGCAGCGCAGACGGTGCACACTTGCTCGCTGCAGGCTGGACCTTTCACCTGTATTACCCAAGGAAAATGTCCACCTGCGTTGTATATTCAGGCTTGTTTTATTTCTCTCCGCAAAGAGGCTCGCATTACGCGCAGTGAAGAACGTATGCTGTGCGCTTTTACGCACGATAAAGTTTCAGCGCTTGTAGAACTGACTGGCCGACTGTACGCGCCTTCTGACTGCAGGGCTGGGTAGATTGCTGCGCATTTGGGTTTAGTGGGGACCCCTTGTGGTGGGACTAGGACCTCTGCTCAGAGAGGGGTGTGGTGCTCCTCCACCGCTATCCATTTAAAACCATCCCATGCCAGCGTAACGTGCTGAGTCGCTCCTTGCTCTTCCCTCTCATTGGAAACCAATTGTGTGTGTGTGTGTGTGTGCTTTTCTCTCGGACCCTGCAGGAGTACATTCACTCGCCGTTCATCAGGAAACAGGGGAACATTTACAAACCGAACAACAAGAGCATGGACAACGACAGTATCAACGAGAAGACCCTGCAGGACGTCCACACCAAGGAGATAGACCTGGTCACCGGGACCCCAAACACTTGAACGATCACGTAGTTAAGGTGAGTCATTTCTTTCCTTTTTTTATTTTTTTCTTGTTTTAAAACGATAGAACCACGTGCCTGTGCCAGTTTTGACAGCTGTCACTTTTTGGCTCCATGGTAAAAATATAAAAAAAGTTTATAGCAGCGATATTTAGCATGCAGCTGAACTCACTTATTAATATTCTCAGGCTTCATATAAAAATAAATTGGCTATTCTTAAGTTACAGAAGACAGTGCATTGCAAGTCTGGAAGTTTAAGAGTGTCAAACTAGCACAACCATCGTTATTTGTTTCCATTTATGGAAAGCCAGTTTCATGCCACTTGGAGCTGGAGCTGTGGTGCGAAATGTTTTTGGGCTGTGCCACGAGCCTGTGAAAGCAGCACGCAGGACAGAAGTCCGTTCTGACCCTCCTCGTGACCCAGTTGCCCACCGCAGCTCGAGCTCTGTCCTGCCGGCGCAGCAGTCCACGGCTTCAGCTCCGCACTGGAGCAGAGGAAATATTTCAGGCTTCCTGTTTTTGAGCAAACTTTTAGCTCCCAACATTCTCGACCCAGTTTTTCCAGGGCGTGGAAGCTCGCCGGGAGCAGGTCCGGCTCAAACGTCCAGCTGCAGGCTTGTTAAAATTGTGTCTGTGTGCTGCCGAGCGCTTCTGGACCCTTTCACCGGTCCTGTCTGTCAGTCAGCACTCCGTTGCTAGGGAGTGGCCAGCTGTTTCCAGGGATGACCTTTGATCTGATGATACTGGACAAAAGCTTTCATTAGATCAAGGATCCCCCCACTCCCCTCCCCTCTCTCTCTCCCTCCCTCCCTGACTTCTCTCCAGGCATGATTGGTGAGTCACTCTCCCCACAGAGATCCCTCTTAGAACAGAAAAGTTCTCATGATATGTCCGCTGATTGATTCACAAGGCGTATTAGGCATTAGACACCGCAAGCCTTTTTCTTTTTCTTTCTTTTTTTTCATTCTTCACTGGCCTGGGAATGGGAGTGAATGGAGGCAGAGACATGTGCGCATCATCTTGCGGTCTTGCGTATGGGAAGGGAGCAGGGAATTCCCGTCTACACATACACACACATAGGGTGTTCCTCTGGGCAGGCATCTGGCCCCTATTCCTGTGGCGGCTGAGCTCAATCCGCTCTCCACATCAGAGCCTCACCGCTCCTGAAAACCATGAGCAGATTTGCTCTTGGAATAGAACTTTTTCCCCTCGTAAAAGAGCATTCTTTTAATAGCACGCTGGAGCAGGATTCCTCCGGAGACTCCGGCAAGTGTGGAGTCTACACGCAGGCTCAGATGAGGACGATGTGGCTCACAGTGTTTTTCGTGATGTTCCCAGCGTAGATCAAGGCAGACTGGAAAACACCAGCGTGCACTGAATTGGCTTTAAAACGTGTAGATGAAGGAAACACACTACCTCTACTGGTGTTGCACCAATACCGATACGGTATCGGCGTCGATACTGGCACTTACCATGAAGCTTATTGACTAAATGGCTGCACATGTTTCTGCATTGGGGCAATTTTTATTTTTTCATAGCTCAAACTTTTTAATGTGCAGTTACTCAACCAGTAAATGGTTCTGTCAAGGTTATTATATCTTATTCAGGATAAAACATAAAAAATACAACATGTAAAAAGTGGAACACTATAAATATCAGGATTTATAGCCATATATCGAGCATCTAAGTCAGAGTTGGTATCAGTATCGGTACTCAGTATCAGCAAATACCTGAAAAGCTGATATCGGTATTAGTATCAGTAAGGAAAAAGTGGTATCGGTGCATCCCTACCCTCTACACAGTGTTAGTCTTGTTACTTGTCTGATTTACGTGTTTAAAAATCATATAGTTTGTCCATGTGGAAACGATGTACACCTTTGAATTAAGCAACCTTGTTTTCAGTGCTGTTCAGAGACCCGGGGCCGGTTGCAACCAGTTTCTTTGCACAAGTTGCATAAGTAAGCGAAAGTTTGTCAAATGGCATCCTCTGTTGATTTTTATTGGCCTGCTCCACAAAGTCATGTTTTAAGTAGGAACAATGCGTACGTTGCTTTAACGTGACGATCACATGTTCAGAACCAGTCGGTCATGCCTTGGAAGCACGACAGCAGCTCAAACTGGCTTTTTGCGTTCAATGGAAAAACGTCGAGTATAGAAGAGGACGATGTGTACAAGTTTACAGGCTTCTGTTTCTATAACTGAACTGAGCAAAGCTCAATAACAATATACGTTGTTTAATATTTCCCCATGACATCTGCACATGCAGTTTCTTAACGATGGTTTCTGGACAGCTGAGAGCACAACAGTTTTCTCACTGAACTGGACGTTTGGAGATGAAAGTTTACGCCGAGGTCATGATTAGGGCTGTAAATAAAACCACATCATGTAGCATTTGGTGCTTCTAGTGTAGTAAATCAAAACTGTCATCTTGTTTTGGTGCTAGCTCTGAGTGGTTTCTCTTGGGTTCCCCCAACACTCACTAGATACTAAGCTTAACATACGGACTAGTTTGGTACCGGGTGGACTAGTTTAGTACAGGCCATTTTTGATTAAGTAATACATGAACCTGAACTTAATAACCACTTTTGTTATTCCTAGGTGTGAACTTCCATATAGCCAGCCCATTTATAAAACACTCGTGTGCACAGATTCGATCTTGGAATGTTTGTGCAAGCAGTGAGGTATAAAATCTGAGTTTGATTAAAAAATGTGTGCAAGTTTTTAGATATCAGCTGTATTTAGAAGTAACTTCAGGTTAGGTTTTCTAATGGTGGTCCTCATTTCCAGTAGTAATGTGAAAGTGATGTGGTGTGTTTGGTGTAAAGTTTTGAATTACACTTCAAAGCTTACATCATGGTCCGGGATAGTATTGCAGTGACTAGACTTGGCTGTTTGGAATCTGCCTTGGTCTGACAAGCTTTTCCGATCATTTGTTGACTGTATTAACTGTACAGGTACTATAACTATAAAGATAATTAGCTGGGACCTGAACACTGGAACCAGTCGTTGTCATACTATGTGAACAATAAAAAGAAAAAACATCTCCAGAGTCTTTAATCAAAGTTATTGCAGTTATGGAGCTTCGTTAGGCCTTTATTATTTTTTTTCTAAGTTACGGAAACTCTGCATCCAGCCAATCTGGATATATACTGCAGAGTAATGAATGGGGGGACGTTTATATATGGCCATGAAACCATATTGGTT
Source organism: Megaleporinus macrocephalus (assembly GCA_021613375.1). Lineage (NCBI taxonomy): Eukaryota > Metazoa > Chordata > Actinopteri > Characiformes > Anostomidae > Megaleporinus > Megaleporinus macrocephalus. The sequence goes on along the minus strand of CM038713.1, from coordinate 8,839,154 downwards.
TCATCTGCTGTATAGAGTCAGTTTAGCCACAGTGGTTTCAAATGATTGGCTATGTTGTCATCTTTCATTTGGCTGCCTTTGACTTCAAGGCCTTCCTTTTTTTTTACGTAAAGCATTTAGAAGGTCAGTTTTCCAAACATTAGTTGGGTTTTGTTGTGATCTACAAAGACTTTTTGTGGGCAGTACTCATTACCGGCGAATCGCAGCCCCCAGACAGGCTTTGTTTCCTAGTCTGGAAAGTTTTAAGTGCTAAATATCGAACCATATGAGTTGAAAAAGTTCTCTTCTTGGTTCGGCAGACGTTTGTTTCGATTGTTTACAGTATTAGGTGATCTGCCAGTGCTATCTCAGGCCAGACAGCTCCCTTCTAAACACAATCCGAATGGAGGTGTTGAGTAAATTGCAGCTTATGCACGTCTCTTCCAAATCTGAAGGACAGCGAGCATGTGGGTTGTTCCGTTCCGCTGTTGCAGCTTTTTTCGCTCGCAGGTGCACAGAACGGCAGGCGGCCTGGGAGGTGAGGTGCTCTCCCCCCAGGATGATTTAAAGCTAACCTCTCGTGCTTGGCCGACCCGTGATGGTTAGTACGCAGAGACCTTTTCTAAATGTTAGTTCTCGGTGTCAGGCACATGTTAAACTTTCGTGTGATTTATGAAGTGCAGTGCGAGAGATAGTGCCCTGTGCGTGAGTCAGGATGTAATAATCGCACGAGGCCACTACGTCGTGTAAAAGAGCTGTCTGTAAGGAATGTTGGGTGGGTGGTACACTGGAAAATACTCTGTACTGAGGGGCAGGGTGGAATTGATACTGAGCAGGGGTATTGTTTTTCCAAACCACCACACTCTGCTTAGCATACTTTGATCAGAGAATAAAATGCATTGTAAGAGATATTTTATGGATTATGTATTTAAACTTTTAAACTGTATTTAAATATCTTCAGAATTTAAATGTCATTTAAAGTAAGAAGTTGAATAGTAGTAAAAAATTAGTTTTTTAACTATGGTGGTCTACAACACAAATATTTATTTTATTTGCAGTTTCAAATGACAAGTGAACCTATGTTTTATGTATGCTAATAATGGTTAAGTATTGATAAATCTGATGCATGTATTCTTTGGATACCGTTAGTGCCCTGCGTGTACCTCTTTATTATAAAGGGATTTTTAAAATATGAAGTAGCTTTTAGAGGCATTAAACTTAAACGTTTCACATATAACCACTCAGAATTTAAAAAAAAAATTGAAAAGCTCTATTTCAATTTACATTGTATTGACAGCGTATGGGACAGAAGTCTAAATGATACCACACAAACACTTTGCATATTAAAACAATGGAAAGAAATCCTCTTGCTCTTCTTTTGTTGTCTTTCAGTTTGAAATCAATGGTGGTGTGCATTTTTCTTCATTGCTGGGTTGTATTTCCTAGTAAAACATGATGTCAGAGAGGGTCTCTGAGCTAGGAGAGTGTGATAGGTGGGGTGGTGAAAGAGGGAGATGACACACCCCAAAAAAAATCAGCTTGATGGTTAGATCTCACTTGCAAAACATTATATATTAACATTCTAACAGTATGTAATATTATATAACATTATATAAGCAGATATATTAGGGCTGGACACGGATATTTGACTGTTTGGTTATTTGTTTTTTTGGTTGTCACTCAGATATTCAGGGTCTCTGATGCAGCTTAATTTGTGGTTTGCTAAAAACAGTGCACACCAAGAAGAAGCCCCTCCTGCACTAACTGCTAAAACTCTGGAAAACCCACCACTCCACCCGTGTGCATCTTGCTGGTTAGCTCCATAGTGGATCATAAATTTTAAGACTAATAATTAAATAATAATAAAATCTTTAAAAAAATCTTTACATGCACTTAATAGTCCAATAACTGTAGAAAATCAGATATGGTCAGTAATCAATTCAGCCTGTTTATATGCATTCAGGCAATCAGATGATGGGAAACCTCCTGGTCTACATGATCAGATTTCTGCTCTGCAACCAGCCAATAAACATACAGAAGACGATCAAATTACTTAAAATTAAAACCTCATGTTTTTTTTTCTAAATCTAGCAGGCATGAAGGTGCTTCAAAGGTGTTTCGCTTGCTTGTTTTCGGAACCACTTTCTGTTTTCACACATCACAAACTGAAAAAAATGAAAGAAATCAGAGTAATGGTACACATGTGCTAAGAAATCTAATAATTGAGCTAAAATCCAATAATCAGATTATTAAGATAAGATAAGATGATCTAAAAAATTTAATTAAGAAATTAAGTGCATGTAAAGGCATATATTGAGAAGCATAATCAGTAATAAACTCAGATCTACAGGGGTCACATTAAGCAGTGCAAGATGAACAAGGTTTTGTGTTATGTGATATTTGAAAGCTGATTGGCCCTCTTAACCCGTGTCTTCATCCCCGCTCCCCCCAGGTGGACTTTGAGGACGTGATTGCTGAGCCTGCAGGCACCTACAGCTTCGACGGCGTGTGGAAGGCCAGCTACACCACCTTCACAGTCACCAAGTACTGGTTCTACCGGCTGCTGACGGCGCTGGTGGGCATCCCGCTGGCTCTGATCTGGGGCATCTTCTTCGCCATCCTCTCCTTCCTGCACATCTGGGCTGTGGTACCGTGCGTGAAGAGCTACCTGATTGAGATCCACTGCGTGAGCCAAGTCTACTCCATCTGCGTGCACACGTTCTGCGACCCGCTCTTCGAGGCCATGGGGAAGTGCTTCAGCAGCGTCCGCGTCACCACCACCAAGGTGGTGTAGGAGCGGAGAAAGTGAAGGAGGAAAGGGGCGGAGGTTTGGGGGTGGGGGTAGGGGGCAGGACGGAAACGCGAAGGAGGGGCATAAAGCGATAAACAGGAAAAAAAAAACAAAAAAAGAGGAAAATGACCTTGAAGAGGTTCACTCGAGGAGAGACAGGGTGGACGGGGTTCACCATGTCTCTGTGGTACCTTATAGTCACCCATCTCTGTCTCACTGTCCAGAATCTTTGTCTCCCTCCAGCTTGGGGTTGTCCACCGGGGGCAGAGGATCTATGAAATGTTATTTAGGGGTAATTGTTTTATGCTTGTTTATTTTCTTTTTTATAGAATTTGTTGACGTCTATCACTAAAGAAGCACCATATCAGCCTGTCTTGTGTTTCATTCCGTTTGCTGGGACAAGGCTGTGAATATGTTGTTGTCTTGACTTTTTGTTTTGGTTTGTTTTGTCCCTTTTTATTAATACATACCTTCATTGATTTCTTCAACCCGTAGTTCCATAATAGTGTCTAAACTATGTGTTTGATGTTTTATCCTTTCTGCAGATGTGGATTACCCCCATTTGTGTCACTAAAGTTTTAAAAAAAGTCCTTTTTTTGTGATAAACTGATAAAGTGGGCGTGTTCCTGCTGATTTTGAGACTGCCCATGACACTGCATGCTGCCATTGTTGTACTGCGGTCCAAACACGAGGCAAAAGGGCTGACCTCAGTGAACCTGGCGAAAAACTGTGTCAACTCAGCATAAGCCAACAAAAGAGACTGTACCTGGCGATGGGTCACACGCTACTCTTTGACCGTGTCAACGTGAAAACAGCTTTTTTGTCATTTTTGGAGTGACAGATAGAGGGAGAGTGAGAGAAAGAGTGATAGAACACTCCCCACAGGCTGCCGCTTGGACCCCGCTGCTTAGCTTAACCACGCTTATAGGATAAAGACCGACTGAGGCCTTCCAGCCTCAGTGAAGACTGAGCTTCAGCACGAAAGCACTATAGCTCTCGCAAGACCACAGCTTTTCTCTGCGCTCTCTGAAGATGAAGTACCTTTTTATCCATCCTTTCATTCCTAACCTTTTTTAAAGCAGCTGAGGTGCATCGTGACATCGCTCGTGTTTGTTTGTATGTTTGTCTGTGCAAAAATCTGAATCAAGTGCCTGAAAAAAAAGATACACACACAAACACCCATATATATATGTATAAATATATATATATATATATATATATATATATATATATATATATATATATATATAGATTCATTCTGCTTCTTTACTCGTTCACTGTCGGACTCACACACTGGCAAAGACTGGCAATAAACTGAAGTCTCGGGCCCCGGAGACCGCTGCTAAAGCGGGGCGCCTTTGTTCTATACCGTCATCAAGCTCCCTTCCACGTTCTTGTCTACCTGCTGTCTGTGAGGATGGTAAAGCGATATGTGCTTGAATGAGTCTCTCGCTACGAGAGAGGCTGTGTTTTCTTTTTATTTTAACATGACAACCTAAATTCTTCTTGTCTGCTTTTACTGTACACATCACGCTGTGCACATTAAAACAATGGAAAGAAATCCTCTTGCTCTTCTTTTGTTGTCTTTCAGTTTGAAATCAATGGTGGTGTGCATTTTTCTTCATTGCTGGGTTGTATTTCCTAGTAAAACATGATGTCAGAGAGGGTCTCTGAGCTAGGAGAGTGTGATAGGTGGGGTGGTGAAAGAGGGAGATGAAACAACCAAAAAACATTCAGCTTGATGGTTAGATCTCACTTGCAAAACATTATATATTAACATTCTAACAGTATATAATATAATATAACATTATATTAGCAGATATATTAGGGCTGGACACGGATATTTGACTGTTTGGTTATTTGTTTTTTTGGTTGTCACTCAGATATTCAGGGTCTCTGATGCAGCTTAATTTGTGGTTTGCTGAAAACAGTGCACAGCAAGAAGAAATACAGCCCCTCCTGCACTAACTGCTAAAACTCTGGAAAACCCACCACCCGTGTGCATCTTGCTGGTTAGCTTCATAGTGGATCATAAACTTTAAGACTAATAATTAAATAATAATTAAATATTTAAATTAATGACACTGAATGTGTTTGCATGCACTTATTAATCCAATAACTGTATAAAGTCAGATATGGTCTGTAATCTGTTCAGCATGTTTATATGCATTCAGGTAATTGGATGATGGGAAACCTCCTGGTCTACATGAGTCAGGGAGTAACCAGACGTCTGCTCTGCAACCAGCCAATGAACATACAGAAGACGATCAAATGACATCAAATTAAATTTTTTTTTAATCTAGCAGGCATGTGGGTGCTTCAAAAGTGTTTTGCTTGCTTGTTTTCGGTACCATGCTGTTTTCACACATGCACAGACTGAAAAAAATGAAAGAAATCATAGTAAGTGTACATCTGTACTAAGAAATCTGATAATTGAGCTAAAATCCAATGATAAGATAACTAAGATAAGATGATCAAAAAAATTAAAATAAGAAATTAAGTGCCTGCACTAACAGCTAAAAGCACAGCCCCCTGCTGTACACCAGAAAACCCATCACTTCAATTAAAGCCTATTCAGGCTCTTGAACATAATAGTCTTTGGATGAATGAATCTAAAACAGCCCAACATAAACATTTCTTCCCTTTACAAAAACTGAACTACTTACAGCTTGGCATAGCAACGTCAGTGCTCTGCAAGGACAGCAGGCAGCGGCCCTAGTCAGTGCGAGAAAGACAATTTCACGCTAATTTAACTAGAAAAAGTCACTGCCCTAAAATTAGGTTGGCAATAGTAGATAATAATGTTCTCTTTGAATTCTCTTTAAATCTCAGATTCAAGTCATCAATTATCAATTTAGCTCAGAGATGTCAGACCTGTGAATGACTTCATACTCGAGTTGATTGTGTCCCAGCAAACCAGACGGTTTCACCGGCCTGGCTAGTCATCAGCACTATTTAGTATTTTGCAAATCCCAAAACTGTAGTCACACGACTGCAGATAGAAGTTAGACAGTATTGTGTGGACGGCTGATTTAATTAGACACAAATAGACACCAGTGTTAATAAACAATACAACACTACAGCTTCTAACATTGTTGATATGTACTGCAGTCATCCTCGATTTTGAGGTTGGGTTTGGTGAGGCTGTCCCAGGTTTCTGAAGAGGAATTCTGACTGACGCTGAGGTGTTCACTTGGAACTTCCTACTGGGATATCGGATATTCTGACTTCCCAGTTCAAATGGAACACACCACGACACACAGCTGACAGGACAGAATGTTGTTCCTTACGTTGTGGGAGGAATTGCAGGTGGCCGCATTTTACATAGTGCAGCTTTAATATCATTGCCCACATCCAATCAAACAACAGAAGACCCTATGGATCATATATATATATATATATATATAATAATGAATTGTACTTGGTAAATTTGATAGATCTACTTATTTAATTTACATATTCTATGTTTTGTATTAGTATTTTATTATTATCGAGCACGAGAAGACCTATTCAACCATAATTCAGGCCTCAGTGTGGTGGGGCACGCTCTCAGGTTAATGGTCCAGTCTTTTGAGCCATGCCAGCTAATATGGCTTTATAAACATGAGCTCAACGTTGTTTAAAGAGTGGACAGTTTAATAGAAATAAACAGCTAAGCTAAAACCCAGTCCTCCTCATCCGCTCACTGTTTATTCATTCTCTGAATTCCAAAAGTGAGCTTTTGCATAGCCAGCAGTGGACCTAGACTTTGATGCTTGCAGGTTCTAAAGCCAACTTAATGAATGCTCTCTAAGATTTTAAAACTTTTTTTTTTATTTGAAT
>CM038713.1:8645062-8827562 GCA_021613375.1 Megaleporinus macrocephalus | reverse complement strand
ATGTAAGATTTTCAGTTTTAAAATATTCCAAAATTAACAACATCTATCAACAGAGGTCTACGAAATTAGTACGCAAACCAGCTGTTACTAAATTGTCTTGTCCATGGCTGGATTACTGACCAGGCCAGTGGGGCCAGCGCCCAGGGGCCCTTGAGGTCAGGGGGCCTGAGGGGGGGCCCTGGCCCAAAACATTTTGCAATGCCTATTAACATCCATTTTAACATCCATGCTTTTTGAGCCCCTAGCCCTGTTTCTGGGGCCCCTATCCATGCTTTCAGGGACCCAAGCCATGCTTTTGGGACCCTAGCCATGCATGAAGTATGAATTCTACAGGTTACAAATTGCTCCTTTAAATAGTTTTGAAAACTCTGCCTGATTCCTAAGACTTAAAATGCACCAGACATCCAAAGCATGAAACTTCTGAAACACACACCGAAATTATATTAAAGGAGCCATATGTACAATTTGAGTTCAAAATATTCCAAAATTAACCACATTCATTAACAGTATGTGAGGACTTGTTGTGTCTAAGATGTCTACATATGGCATTGCAGAGATATCTACAGAACATGTAACACTGGAGCTGCTTTCCACCACTAGAGATACGAGTAAAAGGTTGAAGCTTGGTGCTGAATTAGTAAGCAAACAGCTGTTAATGCTGTGCATGTTCTTGTTTCTTACAACAAGGGTGGACACTGCGGCTTTCTGGTAATATGTTGCCCCCTACTGTTTGGAATATGAATTGTACAGATTGCAAATTGCTCCTTTAAGTAGTTATAAACACTCTGCCTGATTCTAAAATGTTACTTATTTTAAAGGCATACATGCGCCTAAAAATGTTTACAACTCAACATTATATATAAACGTCATGTGGCTTCATTGGTGGTTTTGGATAGTAAATTCAATGGCAATGTCTGTGCTGTAGATATCCTGACCACTGGTTCTTATCTGTTGGTAAGGTCCTCTAATATAAATCATATCAAACCACTTTAAATGCCTCTGAATGTTAACAGTACAGCAATACACAGTTCCTGTAAAGTCAGCTACATATGTGTGTGAGCGCAACTGATTGTTTCATATGTTTGTTTACAAAAGGTTTCAAAAGAATGAGCAACGCTGCAGAGGTCTGAGTGCTTAAAAGCTTTCATAAACCTTTAACAAGGCTGAAAAGCATAGCCCTCGGAGAGAAGTAAAAACGTCTCGGGGGATGTTTCAGGACGAAGAAGAGAGCCAGAGTCTTCTGAGTTAAATGCTTAAGCTCATTCTGTTTCACTCCAACACTGCAAATCCTTATTTCAACAAATCTGAAACAGGTTATAGAGCCGTGATTTGTTAACACTAAAGCAAATAATGTCACACGGGGTCACCTGATCAGCTAAATCCTCTAATCTTTAGTTTAGTTTGAACTTAGGTCTATGTCCACATTCTGAGAGCGGGTACTGACTGTAACCATTGCCTAGATGAAATATCTTATCTTCACTTAAACAGGGGCATTATAATGATGTGTTCACGATAAGCTGAGAAATCAAGGGCCCTGGTTCTTAAGTGACCCTTAATTAAAGAGCCCATGTCATGGAAAACGTTTAAATAAAGAGTGTAATATGTAAACATTCCTAAGGGTTTAAAACCTATTTTTCACTACCCAGTCCATAAAAGACGTTTATGCAAACTAGGCTGTTTTAAATTTTTAAATTCACTGTTTCTGTGATGTCTCATGTATACATTCGTTTTTCTGCACCATTTAAAGGAGCTGTGTGTAAGATTTTTTTTTGGGTGGGGGATGTACAATTACTTGCAAATACAAATCATTGTGCTTTCATTAGCTTAGAATGAGCCCTTCATATCTACACTAGAGAGGAGGCAGCCATGTACAGTAGCAGTGTTGCTACAGTAGCCGAGATTGGACAAATTATGCACTGACTGTAGAGGGCGCCTTTCACGTGTTGTGCTTTATTGCTGAAGCCAAAGCTTAAATTTTTTTGATAGCTTAAATTTCCTTATAAAAACACTGTAAAAACACTACCAGGGTTAAAATTACAAGGATGAATACAGCTTCTTCTTCTTCTTGTCAGTGAGCATGTTCTGTAGGTTGCAATACTCCACTAGGGGTTACACACTGCTCCTTTAATTGTGTGACCACAATAAATCCCTGCAATCAAAGAAGCCTATGTCACTATAACAATATACACATATTTTCTAGGGAAGGGTCAGTGAGCATGTTCTGTAGGTTGCAATACTGCACTAGAGGTTACACACTGCTCCTTTAATTGTGTGACCGCAATGAATCCCTGCAATCAAAGAAGCCTATGTCACTATAACAATATACACTATATTTTATAGGGAAGGGAAGGGTCAGTGAGAATGTTCTATAGGTTGCAATACTCCACTAGAGGTTACACACTGCTCCTTTAATTGTGTGACCGCAATTAATCCCTGCGATCAAAGAAGCCTATGTCACTATAACAATGTACACTATATTTTCTAGGGAAGGGAAGGGTCAGTGAGCATGTTCTGTAGGTTGCAATACTCCACTAGAGGTTACACACTGCTCCTTTAATTGTGTGGTCGCCCCTAACAAAAACAACAATGAGTGAAGTTTAGTTAAGGTTGTGCTTGTAGAATCTATGGGCTGATGTTGATGCCGTTCAAGTGTAGCTACAATGTTCACACATGCCTCAAATGTATAAACCCAAATAAACATAAAACCTGAAGAGCGCATCCCTTTCCATTACGGCATACATCTAAGCATATTAAAACCTGTCCGACTACTTGGGCAGCCTACTTTTGCACATAATTAAAAAGTAAACATGCATGCATTTAAAGGAAATTGTGAGAATGAAGCGTTATTGATGGGAATGAAGATGTCGTGTCCATGAATATAAGACAAGTCATCTGCCCTCATAATAACTTGGAATAAGATCTCTTTACATTAGGCCTCCAGCCTTCACACATTCACACCAAAGTTATAAAGCATGCTTTTTAAATGAGATACAATATAGGATACAACATCCAATCAGATCCTACATCAGTCTGGTAACAAAAGATCCTGTTTCATTCTAGCAGATTTATTTTTTTTTGGTAATTATGTGAATTCTCATTTTTGGTACATATAACCACACAAATATTATAATCAGTCCTCTTGGGAAGGACTAATGTTTAAGGAAATAGGGTAATATGGGCTTTTGAGAGTGTCAGAAGTGCCAAAGTACAGCACAGTTAAAAGATTCTATCACTGTATTTGTCCTAACAAGATCAGATAGATTATATTTAATGGTGCATGATCATTTCTGTTGTAATAACTTGTCATGTGCCTGATGGACAGGCTCTGCATGTCAGCTGCCAATCCAAAGCAAGGGCATGAACAACAGTATTGACCAGCTAAATCACTGCTGTGCTGACGGGCAGTGGTGGAGGCAAGCGCAGCTCTCCAATGAACAGTCCGGCCTATAATGAGTCAACCATCAATCAGGGTTTACAGTAACAGAATGGATTGGTCAGCAGTTAACCTGGAGTGCATTGACCTGAAGGTGATAAATAACCCCACAGGAGTCCCACTTGAAAGGTCTGTTCCATTTAGATCATGTTTGTTCTTTATTCTTCTCAGCTCTTTGCATCTGAGACTCGTGAGCTCAGTACTATACTGTACTATAGGTTTATTCAGACTGAAGGCCTATTAGTTCTAAAAGTAGTGTAGTGGAATCACCACTAGGTGGCACTGTCAGGGTAAGTTTGGAGCTTGTTCTGAATAACAGTTGGGTGTAAAACCTACAATTTAGAACAGCACCAAGGCAAAGAGGCACAAATAGTAACTCAGCCTGTCCAGATATTTGTGGAATATGAGATGTTTACAAGAAAACGTGCCAGGGCAGAAACAGGTGGTGTGGTGAGCGTGAGTGAGTAAACATATTTGCCAAGTGTGTCACACCTCCTGAATTCCACACACACACACACATAGGGTTCAGTGATTACTGGGTGGTGAAGTGAGGTTGACCACGGCAGTGACCTTTTCCTCCTTGTGCTTTATGAGAGCAGCAGTCAGAGTTACAGTAGAGAGAGTGAATGCTCAGCCTCCCTCTCAGTCAGGCTTTTGTAAACGGGGGGATACAGACTCATTCAGATAGACATTATTAAGGAGGATGGATTTGAACAATGAGCCCATGCAGCCAACTGTGACGGCTCTTTGTGCATGGTAAAGTGAAATCACACACATGTTCACGTTATCAATTATATTTTATTGGACTATTTTGCTTACCAAGTGTTTTGTGGTTGAGCTTCCTGTGGGCAGTGGGAACATACTGTCCATTGAAGGCTACTTTGAAGGACTGCTGTTGTTTTGTAACTATGTCAACCGAGGAGGAGTCACAAAAACTTTTTCTACTTAATTGTCACTGTTTATGAATGATACTGCAACAACAACAATAATAATAATAATAATAATAATAATAATAATAATAATAATAATAATAATAATAATAATAATAATACTGTTATTTTTTATCCACATGTTTGTGAGGTTTTATGTCAATAATTCATTGACATTACATGATGATAGAATTAGAATTAGAATTAAACATGCTGTATGTAAATTCTCTTTAATAACTTTATGATTAATGGGCAGAGCTAAACTACTGTGTGCTGGAGAGATAACATTCACTTCATTGGTGGGTCATTGTCAGCACTGAAGCGACGTGGTGTTGTGTTACTGTGTGTTGTGCTCAGACACACCTTGTTGGTCCACCTTGTAGATCAGAATCAACAGCTCATCCTTTTTCCACAGTTTGTGTTAGTCATCCTCTAGTTTGTCATCAGTGGTCACAGGGTGGACCATTTTCAGTCCAGCAGCACTGCTGTGTCTAATCCACTCACACCAGCACAACACACTACCACCACGTCAGCATCACTGCAGTTTTGAGGATGATCCAACATCCAAATGATGTCTGCTCTGTGGTAGTCCTGTGGGGGGTCGTGACTGCCTAAGAACAGGGTAAAAGGAGGCTAACAGAGTATGCAGAAACACACAAAGTGTGCCTATATGGTAAATGGAGCTGATTACATTGTGAGTGTAGATACAAGATCTGCACTAAGTGCTTGGTAAATGTGTTTACTTATCACACTAAACGGTTCTGTTTTAAAACGCATAAGGAAAATGTAGGTATTATTATTGTTGTTGTTGTTGTTGTTGTTATTGTTGTTATAGTAGTACTAGTATCCATAAACAACAGTAATAAAGTAGTAATAGTTTATAGTAGTAATCCTGAATTTGTCAGCCAATCAGCTGCTCCGCTACTCCGCGGCTGAGTGACGTCAGTGGTCGCGCGCGCGCGCGCGCGCGCACACACGCGCTCAGCGTTCACCTGAAGCCTGAGCTTGTGAGCTTGTGAGTGAGTGAGTGTGTGATAGCGCACACACAGCCTGAGGGAGCGAACCCGCCTCATCAGCGGAGAATAAACGGATCGACTCCGGAGTGAGGGTCCCGCACAGCTCCTCTGAATCCCCCCGGACAGAGTTCACTGGAGCGCGCGAGAGGAAACTTGTCCCGCGAGCGGAGAAGGGGAGAAAGTTGGCGCCTAAAGTGGAGCGCGAGCCCCAGAGAAAGATGTGAGCAGAGTTTCTGACGGCGCCGCGTTTCTAACAGGTAAGCGGAGGAGTTTCCTCCTGGGATAGTTTAAAACGACGAGTTTTTGTCTGTTTAAAACTTCTTTCCCTCTTCTAAACATTCAGATTATTCGACTCAAACAGTTACAACAGTTATTAAAACTAATTTCTGGGGAAAACCCCTCCGATGTATACAGTTCACTGTAGCTTGGAGACCAATCTCGTTTATTTTATTCCCTGGGATGTTTTTTTTTTGTCAATTTAAGCCTATTTTGTGGCGTTAAAAGGTTAAATTGTTATTTTTCTGCTATCTGTAACTTCATTTCAGCACCTACAGGAATAACATTTCTGTCAGTGAGCCAATATATAAACTGGCTCCGTCCTCTGAGGCTGCATGTTATTTTTCTGCTGTGTTTTCTTGTAGCTACAGTTAAGCTATTTTTTCTCAGTTTGCTTTATGACTCACTGATGCTGGGATTGTATTTGGTAGGTTTCAGGTATGTTAAGGGTTAAACGCCATAGACTTCTATTACTACACCTGTGCACAAAATCTTTCTTTTTATGTTCTTTGCATTCAACACATCACAGTATGTGAGGGAGAACAACTATTAAAAAAACTCTTAGTCCCTGTGCATTGACCATTAGTTGAAAAAGGGCACAAAAAATAAAACAAGTAAATGGCAAATGAATTGCAGGCTGAATAGTTAAAAGAAAAAAACATAAATGCAGTTACAGCAGGGCTGGGCAATATTATTAAGAAAAATAAATAAGCTTTTCTGAGCATATTGTGGGAACAGGTATTACTTAAAGAACACTGATCAGGTATGTGTGTTATTTTAAAGGGAGCCTAATTCATTATATTTAATTGAATTAGTCCAATAAAGTGATAAAATTGAACTCCACTGGTTTGTAAAGATTTCTGCACTGTTAAATGTTTAACATGTAAACAGTTTTTTGGTTTGAAGGGCTTTGTAACCCTACAGAAACTTGCCAGGTCAGAATTGTTTGCTTTGTTCCCACCTATAAAAGGTCCCTCACAGAAACCTAGTACACAGAATGATAAGGATGTAACAATGCATCGCAAAATCCCAGCGCAAAACAGTGACACTGTGCATCGTGGAGGTGTGACTATGAAACAGAGAATGGATTATTATTATCATTATATTAATTATGCCATCTAATCCAGCTGCACAGGTTAAACACCAAATGTTTAATCGATCACCACCAATCAACACCTCCCTCCATCATTTCTTCTGCCTCTGGAGTCTGTAGAACATTGTGCAACAACATGAACATAGTCATAAGTTTCCTTTGATCAAATGTAGCTTAAAACATCCTATTATTACCAAACTGTGGACCCAGAATTATTATAATATCCAGTGTTGTGAATCGAAACAAACTGTGGGCTGAGTGTGTCCTTACATCCCTATAAAACGGTTATGAATATGCTGTCTGAGACTTGGTTTACAGTAGGTTTCTGATATAGTATAGTATATGGTATATGTTTTGAAAAGTATTGTAATCAAATTTATTGTAGTCCAATCCTGGTGGAGGGACACCTAAAAGGGCAAAGTATGACAAAATAGTCCCCAAAGAAAACTTGTTTTTTTGCCTAACTGGCCACTATTTTACCCTTATCAGTATATATGATGCGTGTAGATTCTCTGGTGGGTTTGATAGTAAAACATGTTTTTGATGTATTTTTTAAATACGCCAGTACTGGCTTTTTTTTGTTTAGTTGTTTGCTGTATCACTCCCACTGCTGTGTGCAATGGCTCTTTCTATCCAAGAACACTCTTCTTGTCTACATACTTTAGATAAGGATACTCAGGTGGGAGTAGCAGCATCTGATCTGATGCTCCTCTCTCTCTCTCACTCTCTCTCTCTCTCTCTCTCTCTCTCTCTCTCTCTCTCTCTCTCTGTCCCCTCTACCCCCCCCCCCTTCAAAGCAACCTCCTAAATGAAAAGCGTTTAAGCACACTAACAATAAATCACTTTTCCAGCGTCTGCAGCCTACCCGCCTTAATTGAGTTTATCAACCACTCCCTTGAGGACGCTGTCTAAACTTAGGCTTGTCACTGCTGCGCTTTCAGAGGAAGCCGCCACTGTAGTGATTCATTTCCAGTGCTACCGAACCACAGAAATGCTGTTTAGACATTTGGATCTCACCCGTTTTGTTATCAGTGGCTGGCCACGTATTTTGTGGTGAATTTCAGGTCCTTTGGCTGTTTCGAGGGCAGTTTTTTTTTATTGTTGCCAAACCTCAACTTGGAATTGCAACTAGTGATCTCGTCGCCATTATGGTTGGCGGGGACGATGAGATTTTGTTTGCCTACTTTAATTTTTTAAATGAGCGTTTGTATATATTCATATATAAAATGTTATTGTGCTCTAGTTTTGTTTATGCATGTCCTTGTTATGGCAGTGTACAGTAAGAATTGGTGAATCATGCATGGTTGTGCTCTGGGTGTTTGTATTGTATGTTTAATACGCTGTGTTTGTTTCTGTTTTCCCCTCCAGAGAAACAAAATGAGAGTTCTCCTCCCTTGTAGCGTTTGCACTCTCATCTTTCTTCAGACGTTGTGGTGGGGCACTGAAGGACAATGTAAAGAGCCAAAAGAAATCTCCAAACTTAATCTCTCGGTGACCTATGACCTCCCCCACTTTGCCTCAGACACACCTGTCCAGAAGCTTCTAGTTTTTAATGAAAGCGTGTATGTGGGAGCTACCAACAGATTGTATGCATTATCAGGAGACCTCAAGAAGATGTTTGAGTATGAAACTGGGCCTGTCCATGAGGGTCAACAATGCAGTGCTTGTAAGGGCTGCAGAGACAAACCGGCCAACGCTAACAACACTAACATGGCTCTGATGATGGAGACCTACTACGACCCTGAGCTCTTCAGCTGTGGAACGGTGGGAAGCGGCGTCTGCACCCGCCACGTGCTGGAAGATGGTCGGCTAGACGATGTGAACTGCATGGGCTCACACAACAGAGACGGCAGTCAGTATATCGCCGGGCCTGCAGGAACCCAGATTGTTAACGCAGAAGTTGGTGGTGTTGTAAGGTTCTTTGTCGCTAATTCAGAGCCTCTTGCCTCCACTCCAAGTTCTTCTCCACGTCTTCACCACACAATCTCTGTGAGAAAGATGTGGGAGACCCAGGACCGCTTTGAGTTTGTCTCTAAGCAGTCCTACATGGACCTAGCGCCTGGGCTGCGAGGAAATTATCCCCTAAACTACGTCTATTCCTTCTCGAGTGGCCCGTATGTTTACTTTCTCACAGTGCAGCGAGAAAGCAGCAGCTCCAAGGCCTTCCACACCCGTATCGTGCGCATGTGCTCCTCTGACCTGGAGCTTTTGCACTACGTGGAGATGCCCTTCGAGTGTATCTACTCGGAGAAAGGCAGGAGGAAACGTTCCACCCAGATGGTGTTCAACGTCCTTCAGGCGGCACATGTGGCCAAAGCTGGCAGCGACCTGTCCAGGGAGATGGGCCTGAAGGAAGGAGAAGACGTGCTGTTTGCTGCCTTCGCCCGCAGCAAACCTGATTCTCCCGAGCCCACAGCCAGCTCTACAGTTTGTGTGATTTCTATCGCTGAAATCAACAACTTCTTCAGGGGCTTTATGCAGCAGGGCCACACTAAGCCACTCTACCACTTATCTGACTCTGAACTGAAACCCTACAATCAGGTAGGATATGTGTGGTTATCAAGTTTCTAGAACTTTTGCATTGTTGTGAAAAGAAGTGAAATGCTTGATGTATGTTCAGGCATGTCTAAAGCCAGTAGTGTTGACTGTTACTGTTTATTGGAGTTGAATATAAAGATTGTGTACTTGATGATAGGGCTGCACAATATGGATTAAATTCTACTGCTTGCGTTTATATTGCTACATATTGTGGCTGTAATATTTTGGCCCAAAATACTTTTGTTGGATTATATAAACATCTGGATTGATCATAATAGTCTTTGGTGATCTGATTGGTCCGCATATGGTAATGTGCACAGTAACAATGTGATTACTAAGAACCCTAATTACTAATTACAAAGATTAACAAATATATATTGTGCAACCCTAATCAAGTGAACAATTTAATACTGGTGGATTGTTACAGTAGTAATGTTACAGGGATTTATAACAGGTGTGTGCAAACCTTTAAGACTTATTTGACTTGAAATTGACAAAGACTGATCAAACTTTTTGGTGTGAGATGACTTTTTTCTTTGCATGCTGGCCTGAAACCTTCTCAGACAACATCTTCTTTGGTCTATTTGCAGCCTCATGGTGTCATTGTGTCTGTAGTGGAAACACCAAGCTAGCTTTTTCTAATACCTGGTTGAAGACACAGTTGTTGGAGTGTAATGTGGTTCTGTAAAGCGTTGTGTAGCTGTGTACCCCAAAGTAACATAGCAGGTGTTTTGGTGATGGCAAAGATGCAATTCTCCCAGTTATAATTTAGTGTACCAGGAAAATGATGTCAAAGGTGCTATTTTAGGGTAAGTCATTACATAATGTTGCTTTAAGCACGTATTGATTCAGAATTCTTATTACATACTACTAATTAGATGTACATGTGTGTTTAGGAAGAAAGGCCCAGTTGTTTGAATGTGAGTGCATGTAAAGCAGAAGCTCCACCCACTTCCACCTATTTTACCTCTCTTATAGGCTGCACCTACAAGCCTAGTTTTCATCGATGACAGTGATTTTCATGAGAGATGGCAATTCATTTTTATTACAAATTACAAATTATACCACAGGATGTTACTGAGGCTGATCTGACATTTAGTCATTGCCACTCTACTTCATCCTCTGCCTCTCGCATAGCTATAAATCACTACGCTGCCTGTTTCTCTCATCCATCACCATGCACTGGATCAATCAGTAAATCATGGCAATCAATAGTGACATGAATTTAACTGCTGAGGAGCCTCTCGATAAATACAGAGCTATTGCTGTCCAGAGTTCATTGCAGAAAAGGGTTATAGAAGTTAACAATTGTGCACATGCTTCACTGAGATCTGCATAGTTAACCACAAATGTTAATGGCTTGTAATGAGCATGCAGAGATATTCAAACTGGGGCTCTTAACGGGATGGCATGAATAGCTAAAGCTCTGTGAACTGCGATGAATGTTGACAGAAAATCATGGCTTGGGCAGTCTGGTGGAAAATCAGGCCTGGTGGAGACACAAGTCTCGCCAGGACCCTCATCAGCTTAGGGGCTTAACCCAGTCCCCATTAGCACGCTGATCACTGTATCCTAATGCACTGCTTTTGTTATCATGACATTATAATGAGTATAATAACCTGGTATCACTGAATAATTTTGAATGTTTCGGTTTAATTATACTGTTTGGCTTAAAGTGGTGGTTATTAACTATGTTGGCAGGTAGAATCTACTTTTTAAGGCAAAAGCCCAATAACAGAATATGGCTTATTTCAGAGGTATGTTTGCTTCATGTCTACAGGAAGGAATCAGGCTCTTTGATCTATCATGATTCAGAATGACTTTTCTCCAGACTTGTAAATCTGTCTCAACTATCTTATCTGAATCTTTGTTCTATGGGCAAGCCAAGACCTCAAACACCCCAACAGGTGTCCTTTATGTGTGACAGTCTTTGAATTGTTTGGTTTAACAGTTCAGATGGCCCCAGAGTGAAGTTGTTTCCCTTTTCCACTAACTGTTCCATGACCTTCTGCTCCCTCGTCTGTTTTTCAGTGCCCTCGTACTTCATCTGTCCAAACTTACAAAGTGCTCTCAATCTATCACGTCAGAAAACCTACTCGGGCCACCTCAAATATTATTGTTCTGCGTATCCCCTGCTCTAAACATTGTCATCCGCTCTGTATCAGCATAGCTTCTATCACTTTTCATTATATGGAGGTACCAAGGCCAAAATAGCTTTTAATGTCACTAGACGAGTGCTTTTTTCTCACAGGATGGCTTTTATACGAATGTTTACTATTACAGGAGTCTGAATGCTTTGAAGTGTTAAGACATACAATGAAAAGCTAGATACAGACTCATTCTTTCACTTAATCTTTAGTTCTAGCTTCTCAGTAAAGCAAAGCAACATTGCTTTGCTTTTATGGGAGGGACAGGTTCTTGGTGCCATCAGTTGGATTTATAACCATGTAAAATCCAGTAGCATATGCTACATGGGCTCTCTTACTTATCACTCCTTTTCAAAGCAATAAACACAAGGCTGTAAAACTATTATGCCGCAGAGAGTTTTTCGTATTTTTAACTACTGTGCACAAAACTGCACCACAACTAGATTTTTCTGCTTCACTGGTTCCTTAATATTTATATTAATATTTGTATGACAGTTTCAAAATCTTTACATCTAAACATCTCATTTCATTTACATAATGTTAAAACAAACCCACAGCCGTTTTGAGAAAAATATGACTTAATAACAGTTTGTAAAAACTCACATACTTAGTATTTAAAAGCATATAGTGGCGTCTGTGCAGAGCAAGACACGGGAAACATAGAGCTTTATCCAGATACTCTTTTACTGAACACAGCAGTAGGGTAGAACCGGCCAGGAGGCAGGCAGGCCACTTCTAGCCACGCATTTTCTATACATGGTCAACCTTGCATACTACACCACAGTCTCTTACAGAATAGCACATCTTTCAAATCTTAGACTGAACCACAGCAACTTATTTACAAGTTAAAGTCTTAACCACTGCGATACCTTCCAAAATACCTCACCTACGTTAAAAAAGCTGTTAAAACTGGACAGGTATTTTTCTAAAAATAGAAGTTAGTTAATTCGTTTGTTAAAGGGTACCATGGTGGTGTAGTGGTTAGTATGGTGGTGTAGTGGTTAGGATGGTGGTGTAGTGGTTAGTATGGTGGTGTAGTGGTTAGTATGGTGGTGTCGTGGTTAGCACTGTCGTCTCACAGCAAGACAATCCAGATTGGATTCCCGGTGTGGGTCATTCTGTGTGGAGTATGCATGTTCTCCCCATGCTTGAGTGGGTTTCCTCTGGGTACTCTGGTTTCCTCCCACAGTCCAAACTCATGCAGTCAGGTTGATTGGTCATTCTAAATGACCATAGGTGTGGCCATAGGTGTGAGTGCATGAGTGAGTGTTGGCTATACAATGGACTGGTGAACTGTCTATGGTGTACCCTGCCTTCGCCCAATGACGCCCCTCATGACCCCGACTAGTGGGATTAAGCGGCAGATAATGGATTGATGGATAGTTAGTTAAATGTTGGCAGGTTGGCTTCTGAGCTAGCTGGCTTTCTGAATAATACTATAGCTATTAGCAGTGTAACGATTAAAAAACGTTATTATTTGGTTCCATATATACGGTTTTGATGCAGCAAGAATATGAAGTGCCTGAAAATGGCCTTATAATAGGATGTTGATGTTCCTGTTTTCAATTTGTGACGGCATTCAACTTTATAAGCTTTATAAAATTAAAGTAAGTTCTTTAATTGTTCCTGTATAGTTTGATGCCTGTTGGCATCGAATTGTAGCCAAGGATACACTTCAAATAGCTAGCTAGTGCAACTAATGTTTGTTAACTTTGAACTGTTTTGCCTTTAAGCTTATAAAGACAGCACATTAGGAATTTGGTCATTGTTTAGGTTTGATAGGCTTGGTTTTACTCTGCTTTCCTGGCAAGACTTTCTAAGAATTTTATGCTTCTTAGCCTCTAAAAAGAGCAAAACAAAAAATCTTTTTCAGAAAGGTGCTGTGAAGAATCCTTTGGATATTTGGTGTGCTGTTATTTAAGTTGCATGGATGCAGAGTCATTTGGCTAGCAGTGCAGATAAGTTTCCAGCATCCTTAAGAGACTTCGTCCCTCTCCTAATGAGAAGAAGAGCCTCTTAAAGCTATTGATTCCTCAGCCTGCCTTTGCTCAGCAATATCCGTTACTAATATGGGCAGACATATAAGTCCAATTTGTGCAGTAATTGAGGCGCGCTGCGGCTATGTAAAAACTGGAACCTCATCAGCGAGCCTTGGGCCTTGACTTAACAGCGAGGGGGCACTTGTGACTAAAAATAACAAACAGCCACATTTAAAGTCAAAATTATCATCCGATTAGAATTGATTAGCGAAACAACTGGCAAATGCTTATTGCTTTTAAATTGAATTTGAAGCCTGATTGATTATGTTGTGTAATATAATTCTAACCGAGGGAGTTTTGATCGACAGCCATTTTAATTGTAACAGCACTTGTGGCTAAGTGAGCGTGTGTGGTTTTAGACAGTGAGTTTAAAAGCCTAATAAAAAAACAATGCTGCAATTGAAGTTTCCTTCGTGGAGAAAAGTGTATTTATTTAGTACAAATGGTGTTTTTGTAATGTGCAACACTGAATTTAGATGTTTTTTTTGTGATAATGCAAGGACAGCGTGTAATTGGCTGTACATTGCGGCCGGCACGTATGAGTATCAACAAGCTGCAGCCTGCATGTGCATGTGTTGCTTGGTCATGTTTGCACAAAGTGGCGAAACTGAGTATCATTCGTAGGTCAGGGCTCAGCTGTGGGAGGTTTCCTGCTATCTATGAAGAAACAAAACCGTAGTCAAAGAAAACATACCTGTCGCGTCCTGCCTGCTTCTTTTTCCTCTCAGTGAATCTCTGATAAGATGCACACATGGTTGAGTTAGAGTGAGAGTGGGAATGCAAATGCTGTAGTGTTACAGTTATATGCTGGAGTTGGGTTAGTCATCTGAAGTTTCAGTTGACAAATACCCACATTCTCTCTCTCGCTCATACACATAAACGCACAATCACACACACACAGCACGCTCCGACAGCTCTGAGCAGAAAAGCAGGTGGATGTATGCAGCTGCATGCTTTCTCACAGCGTCAGACTCTGTGGTGTTGGCAGCTCTGCCCTGGCAGACGCCCCTGCGTGACTCTGGACCATAACAGGCGCAGGAGGAGAGTGGGCAGCTGTAGCCCAGGTGCAGGACGCTCCTTCTTTGAGCCCAGCCAACACCTGTGGGGCAACAGCCTCTCACACTCATGGCCCTGTTTTACTTCCCTAAGGGTGTTAGTGCTCTTCACTTTTGTCTTTCTAATTTATTAAATATTTTAGTAGTTACTTAGTGTGAAATTTTCGTTTGTCTGGCTTTGTCTGGGCAGTAAATATTCATTTGCTCAATACAACCTAACAACTTGATGTCCAATAAAAACAAGCATCTCCAAAATTATAACTTTACAGCAATAAATAGAAGCACTCTTTATTTAATAGAAAGATATTTAGTTCAAAGTTGAATTTTTTAGACCTAATCATCATGAACTTTCGACACAATGTAAAGAACAACTGTGGAGTTCAAATTATTTATTATTACCTAAAATGAACAAAAACATGTAGATACTTAGTTTTCTTTGGACAATTATGATATACAAATAACATCTAATATATAAAGCTGATATTTTCTATGTTAATGTGCTAATTAAACCATTTTTAAACCTCTCTTTTTGTGATTGCCCAGTATTATTTGTAGATATCACCCAATACTTGGTTTGGGGAGTCAGAACAAATTCATGGAGGGAAACTTTTTGAACAGCTTTTGTTAGGAATGAAATTGTTATTCATTGCTTATTCCAATTATGCATTGTGCTTATACAGAAAAAACACAATTACCAACCTAAGTATTAAATGTGCCCAAGACTTTTGCACAGAACTGTATATATTAAAAATATTTCTTGTGTTGTTACTTCATTACATACAGGTTGAAATTTATGTAATTATAGCTTTCATAAACAAAAATTTAGTGTGTCTATAAGTTTGAGGAGGAGGAAATTTAGCCTACTATCACATAGCTCGTGAACTACCTAAAGATTAATTAAACCAATCAGAGGCCACTGAACCTCCATGTGTTTTGACATCACAACCACAACATATTGGCAGGCTTTCATAGTCACACTACATTTAGGGGTCAAGCCTCATGCCAAAATAGTGTATAGTGTGGTCCTCTTGACATACAAACTTAATTTATAGAAAATAATCACTATTTAAATTTCAATTGCAATGTTAAACAGAAATCATAAAAAAATTACCCAAATTGTCAGCATGAATAATTAGAGACAAATGTATGACTCTGTGCCCTGATGTTGTATAAAAACAAGTGTGTATGTGTGTCTTTTGTCTGTCTGTGTGTGTTTGTGGTCCCATAAAAGAGGTCCCATAAAGCAGATAAGCACACAACGGTAACTGATAAACGTCGTCTACGCTTACAATCTGTTGTCTGAAGGAGTGCGACTGGATGGTACTCCACTGACTGTTCTGTATATACATAAATATATATGCTATCACTTTCAGGCTGTGTTCTGTTTAGTTCCAGCTGACTTTTTTTGTGGATTTCCATGCCGGTGCATTTACCCTGCCTTCCAGCACTGGATTCCTGTCTGTGCTCTTAAGGCTCAGTTCAGGTACATGTGTAAAGTGTCAGATGAAAGAAAGGTTTTCTCAGTAAACTTGATGAGTCACTGTCCCCCAGGCATGTTTGTTAATATGTAGGGTTCGCCATGTCCCGCACTTCCTCGTTTTTGCTCCCTGTAGTAATTTCCTGCTTTCTTGGCTTGGTGGTTTCATTGATGCACCCTCTACCTCTATTGCGTGTGAGGACACACACACACGCAAAGTGTAACTCATTGGCACTCCCTCCTGTCAGGATAACGCAGCCCCCCTGTCTGTGTCTCAATCACTAAACCTACTGAAGCGGCACATGACCCCGAACAGGTCTATTAGCCCACACACACACACACACAACATCACTACAGCACTAACCTGCTGCCTGGTTTAGAATCCGGACTATCTTTGATCTTTGATCCGGACTATCTTTGATTTTAACAGGAGGTTAATGCAATACGCCAAAAATACATTAAAGTGATACTTGAGAAATATTTTTTATATTTTTTTATTCCACTAGGCAGATCATCACTAGCAGTGCTACATTTATCAGAAACTCAATGATTTTTGTTTAACATTGCACACATACTGTACTGCACTAAATCCAATTAAACCTGACTAATTGTGCTCTCTTTATAATAAACCATTAAGTCGGTTAGTGATCTTTAACCATTAACAATATCTGTGATAGGCTCAGACAATCACACTGTTTATCACAATAATAGTTGTCACCATAAGTTTGATTCAACACAAAATTGACAATTTAAAAAAAAATATATAGTATTAAATAATATTAAATATAGTTAACATTGTAGCTTCCCATTACTGGCTCATTAAAGGTAAATGCTAGCAGGAAGTGGTTCTAAATTAAGATAAAAGTCAAAGACAAAAGTCTTTGTTCACTGTTTTTCACGTGTTCTACAACATCGCTGTAGTCCCTGCTGGTGTGGTTCAGAGTGACGTTGTTACCCACACAATGGGCCTGTTGGATCCTGTGTGAATGAATGTGTGCTTAAGTAATGGAGGGGCTCGCACTGGCCAGTGACTATTCACTTTTATCACCTTCTGAGCTCGCACACAATGGAAAAGGCAAATAACGGCTTATCTGAGTCATTTCTAGCCTCTTATTCAGGGTGTCACTCAGCTCTTATAAGGCTGATCCCTCAGCAGACACAGCTAGTTAAATCACCTCGTGAAAGAAAAGCAAGCTTTACCTGATACTCTGAGCTGTGGACTTAGTGCAGCATGAAAACACTCTGCTTGAAGAACTAATGGATTGGACCAGAGATGTCATGTGGCAGCAGTATAGAGGGATATCTTACATACACGCACTTTTTATTTATTTATTTTTGCTTATTTAAGCAAAAGGCATGTTTCTCAATTCTGATGATGTCCATGCCCTGTTCATCAGAGAACACACACACACTGAGAACAGAGACATTGTGCTCTCAGGATGTTCAAAACAGAGCAATCGATCCCGGTCCGTGGTGAAGCTGGATCCGTGCCCTTACGTTCAAAGTCAGAAAATAAACAGATGTGTTTTTATAATGCCTTATTCTGAACATGATCCCCGAAGACTTTTTGAAGTGTAAAAAAAGTCGATAGCATGAGATGCCAGTTTCCAGTTGTTTTACATGTGTGAAAACTTTGCACAATGATCCATTGTTTTTGGCCGTTTTGTGCTTCACACATCACAACCATGTTTGTTTCCCATTTGTTGCGTGGATTTATGCACTTAGTATAATAGCTGGCTGGTGCTTAGAGGGTATATCATAAAAAGTAAAGGATACCACCTGTTTACCCTGCTTCTTCTTGTATGAGGACTATGACTGGAATTTGTAAGCTGTGTGACTCAAGTTTACATGGTCTAAGACTTCAAATCTGATTTTTAATCAGAGAATGAGATCATGTGTTTGTTTATTTGTGTTTCTGAAGCAACACTGAGCACTTTCTGTCAATTTTTTAACTGTTGTTAACTTTTTGCCTGCTGCGGTCATTTCCTAATCAGCTGATTGCAATTATTTAAGTTGAATGATTTTTTTCATGTTTGTGAGCTTTCATAGGTACAGCTTTTCCCACAGGTCAGAAAAAAACCTGGGAAAGCATCAACAAGTTGTTGATAATGATAAATACATTGTAATTTTACAGTGTAGGTTTTTGAGTTGCATATATGTTGCATTCAATCACATACTTGCTATTCCAAGTGTGCCCTGATTAATACATTACAGTGAAGTATTTGGGAATTGGGAACTGAAAATTGTTAAAATATACTAAGTATACTTAGTATAGACTATGTGTAGGCAACTCCGTAAGTTGGCTCCAGGTAAACGAATGTAAAAATATTATATCTGAGTGTGGTATATGTCCACTTTTTCTTTCTGAATTCTGCTTGGCTGGATCTCTTTGTACTTTTTTATGCTTAAATTGTTTTAAATTGTTCTATTCTTTTAGCCTCAAGAACTAGAAAGCCAGCTTGCTTAATCTCACTAGCAAGCAAGCCTGCTGCCTTAGCAAGTGATCAAAAAGCATGATTGAAGAGCATATATTATTTAAAGTTTGCTTTAAAAGTTTCATTTATTCAATTGAACGTCTTCCCTCTGAACCTTAAATGTTAACAGTGATTTTGTAAAAATCATATAAGCATAGCATTGTGTGTTGTCCTGTATTTCAAATAAAGGAATCACTAAAACATAGATAAAGCACAGTTTGGCTTCTGTATTGTTGCATACTGCACAATATAAAATAGAAAACAAAACAGAAAAGTTGTATACAGTGAACAAAAGAGATAAATCAGTTATTAATTGTGATTTTTTATTATGCCATTTAATCAGCAGCTGAAATGTTATGACCGTGACAGGCCTGCTAACGTTATTGCTTGTGCAGTACTACTAGGCTCTACCAAATTACAAATTTGTTGAAGAACATGGGCAGGAAATTATTTGTTAAAACGAACAAAAACACTAATCCTCACCATATATTATACATAGGCTTTGTTGTTTATTGACATCCACAGCTTGAATGGTCCCTCCCAGGTTTGGCTATAAGAAAGTGAACTCTGCCTATCTAAGTACAGTCTACACGCCGGCATGAGTACCAACATGCTCATGGCTCATTGAGAATCTGCTGCTTAAGCCACAGAGAGGAGCGCTGCCAGCACCCGCTCTACCTGACACCGATAAGAGGCCATTTAAGACGTGTTAAGTTTCCTTTTTGACGCCGTATAAAACAATGCATTCATTGTTAGTTCTAATTTAAATCTCCTTGTTTGCTTTAGATAGCTGCTTTTCTGCTTTACTTAGATTACTTAGAACACAGTAGAAGACTGAAATCTGTGGTGTCTGAGAGCAATGAAGTGTCGGAAAACAGTAATTGTCTCTGATATGTGCTGTTTGTGCAGAAGGGTAGGGGTTGGACTCAGATTTTTGGCGCTATTTAAAAAGACTAGATCCACACGCGCACACAGACAAAATCAAACTGTATTAGACTGAAATCGAGAACAGAACGCTTACTATCAAAAAAAAATCTGCTGCGTGTGTGTCTAGTTTGTTCACTCAAAGGCACTCAAATTTGCACCATCAGACGTGAGGAACCGTGAGATCATCAAAGAGAAACACAGTCTGCCAAGTCCTCACAGCAAAGAGTGGAATTGATTATTCTGGGCCACTGCAAACCAGACATTCGAAAGTTCTTGTTTTTCATTATTTCTTGGTTTTCAGAGCTAGATTTAGCTTAAAAGGTCGTAATGCCACTTTAGTTTTACGGCCATGCTTTTTGCACTTTCGCTCACAACCGTCAACATCCTCATTGGCTGAATGTTGTAACATGGTTTTGGAAAGGAGGAATCCTTTAACAGTGGCTCATCCGTCTGCTGTAATGGACATTTTTACTAATGTTTCCAACAGACATACTCTGCAGCAGTAAATGACTGGCTTTATGCAGTGCTTCGACAATAATTTATCCTCTATTGGTTTGTTTTTGTCTGTTTTTCTAATTGGATGGATGTGGACAAGGGTTATATATGATGGAGACACTATTTCACTTGACCTACATTTTGGTCAAGAAGTCAAAAGGCTCCAGCGTCTGTCCGGTTTGAAAGACTGGTGCTGACTGTCAAAATATACTGAAAAAACAGCTTTCAGTGTTTTCCATAGTTAGGACTACTTCCATATAGTTTCTCCTTCCACTAAAGAGAATGTGAAAAACATCAGCTCTTATTGTAGAGTGTAATGTAAGTGCATCATTGAATTGTATGTTTATGGAGCAAGCTGAGCAGTTTAACTGGACCGGGCCGTGTTACTCAGCAGGACACTTTAGCATGGAACAAAGCCTTCTGCTGATGTATCACTTGAGTGTTGAATGGAGCCCAGTGGGGGAGAGTTGGAAGGAGTGAGAAGAGCCTGGAAGAACACAGAGAAGAGCTTAGGAAGGACAGATAAAAACAGTCAAAGAATGCATAGCCAAAAGCCAAAGCATGAAGTAAAGTACACAGAGGTAAAATCTGGGAGTCATGCTGTTCACCTTACAATTACAGCTAAAGACGACCAGTAAGCCACTGCATAGATAACGCTGTTATTTGTTTTTTGTTCTTTGTCATGTAATAACACAGTTTGATTACATTTGGTATTGCACAGATTTTATTATTGACATTGCTGTATGTAGTAATTTACATAGGTTCACTTCTGCCCCCATCTCTCTCGTCTATTGTTGTAACTAGACTGTATTTTTTAAACATTGCTAAATCATTACTAAACATTATATATTGACAGAAAGTAATACCCATTTTGACAATAGGTCAAAGAGGTCTGTGTATCCACTAAGTTTGGAATGCTAACCAGCTAGCCCCAGCCTGTTCTGTCTTGTAATCCTAATGTGCACCTCGGGTGGTGAAAGTAGATCACTGTAGCTTTAAGTTTGCCATCAGTCCAACATGAGAAGATGAAGAAGTAGCACTGCCCCAGTGGAGTTTTCTTTCATGTGCTCCCAGTTAAATCATTTAAGGAAAGGTAGCCAATGAAAGGAGAAATAAATGATGGACAACTGTTGCCAGGTGCTCCAATTAAGAAACAAAAAACAATATAAATAGAGGCAAAACAAACATTAACACTGCTTTTCAGCACTGGGGATGCTCTTGGTGGGTGAAGGAATGAAGTCTAATGCTGTTGCAACATGTTTTAAATTTAGTCTGGTAAGTAAACAGCTCTTAATTCTAACATTGAGGAGGAGGGACTGTGCCTTTCCTCGTTTCCTACGATAGGGCTGGACACCACAACTGATATATTACCCCGTAATTGTCTGGAGTGTGAATTCGATAGGTTCCATTAACTTACAGATTGTTATTTTAAATAGGCCTACAGTTAAGTGTAGTCTGTTTACTGTCTTTCACTGATTCAAAAAGTTTGTGTATCAGTGAAAAAATTGCCCATGTGGTTCTACTTTGTGATTCTATGAGGGAGTAAAATAGTTTGTACTAACAGGAGGCACAACATAACCAATGTGTATCGTCAGCACCTGTGGTCACTGACCAACTGCATGTTTTATTATAAACAGAGCACAGTCAATAATGTTTAATTGGTTTTGTTGAATACAAGTGATTCGATTCAGTTTTTTTTTTCATAAGTAAATTTTTTTAGCTTATCGCAAGTCAGAAAATTAAATATCATGATGTATTGTGTATCATGAAAACATGTTATGCTGTATTACCCACTTCTACTGGTCCTTTTTCATTGTTCCAACTGATCAGATACATACTCAGCACTAAGTCATATCATGTGTTATAACAATAAAAAACATTGCAATATTATATTATATTATATTATATTATATCTAGTAGGACATCCAAAGACTTCTCCACTACAGATATCATGTCATTGGAAACATGCTGAAGCTGAAAGACTAGTACACTGAGAAAAATATCACACACAACAGAACAAAGGGGCAAGTCATATCTAAAAAAGTGTTGAATTAACTAATGTGGTCTCTGCTGTGGATGGTTTAGTTTTTTTGTGCTGTAATCACATTAGCATGTTTTTTGTAATATTATTTTTTATTTAATCGTCAGCTTTTTCATTATCTGGGTATACTTCTACTGGCGTACGTGTTATTCTGAATATGTTGTTTAGATCTCGTGTAGACTTTACGACTGCCATCACTCGTCCAGCCCCCTGCATGGTGCCAGGCACAAATCCGCCTTTATTGCCAGCTTCTCTAATTACCCACCTCTGCTTATCCCCCTGACCGAGAAATCTAAGAAACTTCACCAACACCAGAGTCGGGTTGCTGTGTGACATGCTTTACAAAGTGCAGGTGGGCCTCCGCTTCTAATAGCCAGAACCTCTGCTACTACACACAAACACGCACAGGCTCCACATGCTACATGAGGTCAAAGGTGAATGTTATTTCAGTCAAAGGGCAGCTGATGGCCTGAAGTGTTGAGCCCGAGTGGCCCCAGCTCTGTGCACGGCTGTAGCAGACTGTAGCTCACTGTACCTCGGCCTGAGGGTGAGCGGAGAGCGTGTGGAGGAGACATTTGGGCCTGCTGATCTCCTTACACTCACATTAGGCTCACCGAGGTGACGCCGAAGGCCATGAAGCTGTAAAACACCAAAGGTTGGTCTCAGTAACCCAATCACCCCACCTTTGTTCCTGAAACAATATGAGCTGCTTCTGAACCAGAGCCACATTTGTGCTGCTCATGCCTTTACCGTAGCTCTTGCTTTTCATCGCTGTAATAGCGCGGTGCTGCAGGACACAATTTTTGGATTTAAAAGGACAAAAATAATCACCTGTGAAGTCACAGCAAAGCGGAGAAAAGAGCCATAGTAGAAATCATGATGGAGGAGAGAGAGAGAGTGAGAGGGAGTGCAAGATGAGGCCGCCAATAAAGCACACATAACCTCGTAACCCGAAGAAAGCCCTCACTGCTTTGACATCAGGCCCTCTGAGACAAACCCTGACTTTAGGCCAGAGGAGGAAAAAAAACATCATAATAGCTGCTGAAGCCTGTCAAAACACTGCGTGAGTTTTTCATTTTCAGCCATTGATCCTTAGCATATCTTTTTTCTTTTCATTAACACAATTTCTTCAGATTTTTCCATCATTTGTACCAGCACAGCTAATGTTTACTGGCCTTATTTGTGCCTTAAAGGAGCAGTCTGTAAAAAATAATATAACCTGTTAAATTCATACTCCAAATAAATGGGGGCAACATATAAGTAAAATCATGTAGAAAGAAAATCCACAGTCCCTTCTCCTCCCTCTTCAGTCCACACCAGTCTTGAAGAAACATTAAGAAGAAACTTCATCTCTTTGTTCATCTTCAGCGTTGTAAAGCAGGGTCAATGTTAACTATTGTTTTGGGTCTATTTATATCACTTCTTAGCGTGGTTTCTTGCCGGAAGCAGGTGGTGGTTTAATAGTGGTTGCTAGCCAAAAGAGCTTCAGCCGTTGTCATGTTTATTCTTCATTTCGTTGGCTACGCAAGAGCAGCACCTTCAATGTGACTGACAAGAGATGTTACTTCTTCATCCTCTCATGTTGGACTGATTTGACTTGATGCTATAGTGACTCACTAGCACCTCTCAAGGTATAAAGTGGTATTATGAGACAGGACAGGCCAGGGCTAGCAGGTTAGCATGCTAACTTCAGTAGATAACTCTGCAACATGATACATAAACATTTTGACACCATCTAAAAAGCAAATACAAAGAGCTACAGTGTTCCTACAGTGAATATATCATCGCAGTCTAATGAAAAACATATATCTTCATTTTTGCCGATTTTAAGTTTTCTACATCATTTAAACACACCACTAGCCGTGTACATAGTGTGTTAATTTCATGATGAATGAACCAGTAGAAAAGCTCCAAACCAGCTTGGAAATAATTCTGGTTCCATTGACTTACATTGAAAGTAAAGTATGTTTTTGTTTGAGATACTTGTTTTCTGTTGGACAGCGGCAATATGCTTGTGTCTGGGATAAAGCAGCAGCCGTGTTGTTGTATGATGGATCACTGGCTGAGTTGTATGCACAGGCCACAAAGTAAACCTGAAGACACATCAAAGCAGCTTGTCCACTGTGTCTGACTGCACTGTACCTCCTCTCACTCGTGTCTCTCTCCACCTCATATCAAAACAGAACTGGTGCTCTCCCCTGTGCACATTCCTGTATCTCTTTCACCGTGCTGTTTGTCCAGCATGGCTGCACGTTTTGGAGGTTATATTACACTTGCTGTACACTTATTTTTTAAGTGTTTTCAAAAAAGTGAAACTTTGATGTGAGATTCTCATCTGAATCGTCTGCGGTTGATAAGAATGCACACAGCGCATTAATAATATGCATTAGAATTGCAGAAACAACCTTTTATAATGATTAGGGCTGAAACGATTCCTTGAGGAACTCGAGTAATTAGATTACAAAAAATCTTCGAAGCAAATTCTTTGCCTCGAAGATTCGTTAAATCCATACAGCCATATTCAGCGCACATATACATGACTTTTACTGTTGCACAGCGCGTGCTTCCGGTGTTGCCAGGTGACACGAAGAAGACGTGATTAAATGGCACGGATTGCAAAATAGAGAAAAAGAGATAGAATAAGGCGAGACGAACAGAAGAGACGGGTCAGAGAAAACCATACACAGTGTCCAACGTCTACTGTAAAACCGAACTAGCCGAGGGAGCCTTTACTGACTAAACCTGAAGAAAGACGTGGCTGAAGTTAGCTTCTTATGTAAATTCCACCTTAAATGATGCAGCAGTTAGAGGCGCCGATATGTAACTTCTATACCATTTAAGGTGGAACGAGTTATTTAAATAAGAAGATAACTTCAGAAAGCAAGCAACTGAGCTTTCCCAGTAAACTGATAGTGAGTCTGAGTTTTTGGTAACCACTAGCCGAGCACCACATCAGAGTTTCAATGTTTCAGCACGTCCAGTCCACAGAGCAGAGCGACACACAGTAACCATAACATTTAGCTTAAATCAGTGTGATGGTGAGTTGAGATGAAGGCTAGTAATATGTGCATGTTGTGGTTGCATGTAATGGCTAGTTAAGAAAGTGAGTCAGTGCAATCGTGAGTTATGTCTGTAAATGAGCTTTATTAACATTACCGTTTTGATTATAGTTACAAACACACACTCACAATACCATACACCCCTCACACACCCTCTTCCTTCACAGTGATGCATGAAATACACAGTAATCTAAATATCAGGTGGTGTTTGTAGCAATTTGGAGCCTAAAATGCACCAAATCCAGTACAATGAGGATATTCAGTTTAGTTTGTTTGCAGTTAATGACAAGCTGACAAGCTTCAGCATAGTAACTGAGTGTACAGTAGCCAGTCTTGTGAACTTAAAGTATGATACATAGGTCTAGTAATACATTTCAATTATAGTAATTATTAAAATGTTTTCTTTAAAACTGTACTATATGCAATTTATGCAATAAAATGTTAAGACACCTGTCTTATTTTATCTTATATATTTACTATTGCTCTTTAATAAAAAATACATATTTTATCAGATTACTCGATTAATCGATGGAATAATTGATAGAATACTTGATTACTAAAATAATCGATAGCTGCAGCCCTAATTATAATGTGATACTGTGTGTCATCGCTGTCCGGTGAACAACATGCATCTCCATGTTTGTCCATTTTCATTTTTCTGCATCATCTGAACACGACAGCTGCCATTGACAATGTTTTCATGATGAATGGACCAATAGAAATGCTCCAAAATAGCTTGGTAAAAAAAATCTGGTTTCATTGACTTACATTGAAAGTTAAGATTTTTGTCCTCTCCTGTAAAGTTACTATTTTAGAGATTTGGAGTTTTTTATTAGACAGCAATGACATAATGACATATTCTTGTGAACTGCATTTTATATATATTGCACATGTGTTACAAACACACTTAAAAATGTTCTGAAATGTTTTGATGTTGGGCGGCTTTTGCAATATTAGTATTGTAAAGACTGATGTCATGATGCCTCCGGCCCACCAAGGGATGGGCAGAGAGCCACCTCGATCTTACCTGCCGGAGTGTCTCCCTGGCAGGCTCTGGATTCGAGAGAGTGAGCCCACTCGTGCTTGTAATGGGAGCAGGGCACAGTGGTCCTCTGGCCTGATTTATCGCTCAGCTGTATTGTTCTCTACGTCTTCAAAGCTTCCCTTTGAGACATGCCCTCAAATAAAACTGGGTTTCGCTCTGAGTGCAGTCATGACTGTGACTCATACATCTTACTCACCGTGGAAGAGAGAGAGTGAGAGAGAGAAAGAGAGGGAGGGAGAGAGAGGGAGAAACTCTGTAAAGCATTGTGGGATTGGTGGTGTAAGTACTGTTGCCTGTATTGAAGCGTTCTCTCTTCTCTTCACACCCTTTGGCTGGCCTGGGCCAAAACTGAGTTTTTTTTTTCTGCCCGTTTAAACTTACGTGTGTGTGTTTCATTGTAATTGTGTTGCCGCCACCATTATATAGTGTAACAATACACCAGCTGAGCAGAGTTACTGTGATCCCCCTCTTAATCATTAACCGCCTGCTCCCTGTATTTGGTTGGGCCCTTTAGTCATGGCCTTCAGTGCCAGGCTCCGGTTTCATTAATTATTGATGACTCTTTGGCCCTCATGCTGGGGTCTGTGACCCTGAGGCTTGAACAAAGAATAGGCCTCAAATCTCCTCTTTCTCCACCTTTAATAGCTGGTGATCTGAAGTCTTATATCGTCGCTGTCCAATGAAAAACAAAATGAAAAATCTCCAAAATTGCAACTTTACAGGAGAGTCCAAAAACATACTTTACTTTCAATGCAAGTCATTGGAACCAGAATTTTTCCCAAGCTAATTTGGAGCACTTCTATTGGTCCATTCATCATGAAATGTTCACACAATGTAAACGACCGTTGGCGAGTTCAAATGATGTACGAAACTTAAAATTGACAAAAATGAAGACGATATGGTAAACATGAACATTTACTTCTGGCTTGAACAACCTGACTAAACACACGTTTCTCAAAAGCTACTCATTGCACACTTCAGGGACCAGGCTGCTTCAGTTCGCCCTCAAACTATGTAGTCGAGCTACCAAGCTCCACAGGTTGTGATGATCACAGCCAAAGAAAGCTGGACTGAGAAAGCTCTAGAGAAGCAGCAGGAGAGTTCCACATTCCACCAAGTTTCTCATGAATGTGTGCCATCTGTGAGCACAGCCATCCGAATGCGGCAAAGATGATCCGACCTCCATTGGGAGAAGACACACAGCTTAGCTCCTTTTGACATCAGGCTATATGAAACAGTAGATGCCAAGTTTCCATAAAGCTCTTTTCTGTTTCGAGGCGGCCTCGCTCATTCCTCAAGCAGTCTTAACAATTAAATGCATTTGCTATGGTGGACTTGAAGACCATGAAGGCCTGTGCCAGTATAACACTTGCGCTGCTGAATATGTCATGTGCACAGCTCTATCAGATCATATTTGTTATGCAGCCGCCAATGTTCGGAATTCTCGGTATTCAGAGCTGGCACTGTTTGTTGTGAGGTCAAAAATGTCTTTCAGCTTAACGTGAGTGTATGCTTCATAGATCTGCATTTGATAATCATTGTTGTTTTTATTCTCTAGAGCTCTTTAGGCGATTCATTTGGCTGTGGGAAACATGAGAAGAACTACAGGCTGGAGGTCACTAGGACGCACCCACGTAAAGACTGGTTCAATGGCCGCTTTCGGAATGTTCTCCTCACCTCCATTGCCGTGGTGCCCATGCAGGACCACACTGTGGCTACCCTGGGGACTGCAGAAGGAAGGGTCATTCAGGTGAGGAAATCTGATAAATACTATGTTACATGTACTCCCACTCACAACATGTTTTATGTCTATGGTCTGCATCTTCAGCTTTGTGTTGGAGTTGAAAGACTATTCAAGATTACTTAACAACTTGATGCAAATCGAGGCAACTGTTTGGACATGCAATTTGCATGATGTTAACCTGGTGGTCGTAAGTTACTACCAAGCTACAATTGCCTTACAGCTCCAGTGCAAAACAAAAGAGGCAATGAAACATTGCTTTAAACAATCTCCGGCCCAGCTCTGCCTTACTTCCTCTAGACATTGTTTTGCAGGGGTCCGTGTTTTTAATATTATAGCTTCTTCAACCCATTAAGTGGTCAGTGGATCCAAATGTAATAACATAACCTAAGAATAGCTCATCCAGTTAGCATTGCAGTCCGTGCAGTTACTAAATAACAAGCCTTACGATGTAATAGGCTTGAGATTTAAATGATTAAATTACATATCTATGATTTTTTTTCTTATATTTATTTTCAATTTCATCTGTGGGGAAAGGAATAACATGTTAATTGAGTAACAGTATGTATGTAAGAGAAGGAAATTAGCTCTCTCCATTTGAATTGGGATTAAACAGTCATTTACATAAGCCAAAACCCTAAAGTACTTCAGATATTTCTTCCAGAAACATCCAGAGGCCTCTGTGTTATTGTACGTGTGCAGTAAATGGGCAGGATGCTGGTACGTGACCAGTGAAAACGGCCTGAAGAATGAATGTGCAGGTGCCAGGACCATTTTGGAGAATGCGGCCTTTTCCTGTTTGCGCCGCAGTCACCTCTGACCTGCCGCAGGGCTTTTTACCAGAAACTCCAGCTCGTCACACATCTGTTCAAACATACCTACTTGCTTATCATAGTTTACTGTGAGAGTGCATTTCACATGCGAGTATTTTAATTCCCCAGTCTAATCTCTGCTGCGTCCACTCTCGCTCATCGACACAGTAATGAAATACACAAAGCAAAACAAAAACAGTTGCCGCTTTTGGTTGCTTGTGAGACCGAATGTCTTGCCAGAAGCTTCCATTCATGTTTTGTAAATAGGGTAAAAGAAGGTTTGAGAAATGGCTAGTGCGGAGAGAAGGTGACAGCTGCACGGAAATGGAGTGGAGAACTTGAACGGAGCGTTAATAGTAAGCACTGGGCTTCGATGACATGTCCTCACACGGCATTTTCTTGGAACGGTTGCAGCTGTCGTTCGTTCTCTTTTTTTCTGCATTTTTTCCTCTCGACGTTTTCTCGCCCCTTTTGTCTCGACGTTGAGGCCTGGGAACAGACAAGCGGTAGCCCAGCTGTCCCACTCAAGGACCATACGAGATAGGGACAGAAAAAGGGAAAGGAGACAAACAGGTCTCAGTCAAGACAGTGCAGCCAAAATGAGGGCAAAATACTGTCAGTCATTGTGTGGATGCTAAATCCTCCAGCGCCCATAAATGTTCAGTGTGTTTTCTGAAGGGAAAGTCTCACTCTGAGAGTGTTTGCTGATAGCGAGAGTGCCCTGGAGACCCTTATAGTGCGAGGAAATGTTTCTTTCTCTCCCTGTCAGTGTGAAAGACTCAACACCTAGCCTTGTGCTTCTGAGCAGTACTTCCCTTACAAGCATAATAAGCTGTAATTCACACGGTTATTAGTGCTCTGCTTCGTATATTTCTCCCCTGAGTGCGCAGAGTTCTTCCCACAATAACTACTCATTTATATCCATTTTCTGGATTGTCTCGGCTTAATTTGGCAGGGCTTAACTGGATTGCTACTGGGGCTCTATGGCCTCTTATGGTTTATTGCTACTGGAACCTTCACTTCAAAGTGCACATGGCCCATATGTTCTTCATGGCGAATATAGCGCATCATGTTTGTCCAGCGAGGCTTCAGTCTGTCTCTAAGAACTGCTTTGTTGAGGCTCCAAGGCCTTTGTCATATTCAGTCTGACCAAAGGCATGACTGAAAGA
The DNA here is from genome assembly GCA_021613375.1 of Megaleporinus macrocephalus. Taxonomy (NCBI): domain Eukaryota; kingdom Metazoa; phylum Chordata; class Actinopteri; order Characiformes; family Anostomidae; genus Megaleporinus; species Megaleporinus macrocephalus. The sequence goes on along the minus strand of CM038713.1, from coordinate 8,797,796 downwards.
GATGTAAAACTTGAGATTCTTGTGGGTGTGAAATCAGCAGACTTGCACTGGTTGAATGAATGCATGAGACGTTTGTTGAATGTGGGGGCAAAGTCATTAGAGTCTGTACAAACATTTTGTCAAAACTTATTTGTTAGCTGCCAATAGCAAGAAACACACAGAACCCTGAGTACAGATGTAATGCTTGGCAGATGCTGATGCTGCCGCCTCACCCTAATTTTTCAGTTGTCTTGATGCGACACCATGAGTGTGTCTCAAAATCTAGTGAGCTCCTACATAGGCAGCATTTTACGTCATAGTATGCTCTCCCGACATGTAGACTGTCCCAATTCTTACATACCTTAAACATGCTGTCTACTGAGGAACCTTATTTAGACCTGATTTTAAGGAAGCATCAGATGCTTCCTCAGCCGCAAAGACAATCCCATAATGCAACGCAGGCAAATCTACAAGCAGTGAAGTGGTTTTAAAATGTGAGTTATTTTGATTCTCTCTGGAGTTTTAATGTGTTTCTTGTCATATAATCACACAAAACAGTATTTTATTATCAACTTTTCAACGAGTCATTAAGCCTCAGGCTATTGTTTTGGATGCCGGCTGGTAACTTAGCAACCAGCTAAACCACCGGTCGCGTGCTGCAGTGGGCGGGAACAAGTCGTGACGCAGTTGCTCTCTAACTAGAGCGTCTCAGTAATCTGTTTTATGAGGAGAGATGAGGAGAGAACACTGTCTACTTAAAAAGCTGCCACATAGTCAGTGCCTACTTAGACACTCACTAGGTTTTGAGACACACCCTACATGTAGCTGGAAAATAACTAGCTGTGGTATTCTGTATACATGACCTACCAGGCTGTGTATCCTGCAGTTGGCTAATATCACTGTAACCCTGTTTATATCTCGCATTAACATACGTCCTGGGTGATCCGTCCCTAAGTGGACAGGTGTGAGCAGGGTACAGTGTGTCCCTGAGACAACCTTCAGAAGTGGTCAGACATGCATAAGACCACATAGCAGTTGTATTGTGAACGCTTGGGTCACAAAATTTAGCCACATCAGACCAGAGACACATAGAAATGCTTGGAGTAAACATCTATACCTCTTGTTGATCAGATCACTTCAAACGGATGTTAACAGGGTCTATGATCAACAAGTAAGCCACCCAGACAGCCGGGCCAGTTTGGGCTTCTAGCCAGTCATGCTTGTGGCATAGTCAGGATTCGCACTCTCTACAACAGACTCCAATATTGTATTGTTGATGGTCAGCTGTAGCTCTGAGTACATCGTCCTAGCATTCTCCAACAAACAACATCCAGGCATTGGTTTGTAGTAGCTGTGAGGAGTCTCTTCCCTTTAGTATTATAGTCAATTCACAATATTCTCAAAGTTTCTCCCTCACTCACACTGTTGTAGTATCTTCCCCCATTAACAATGTTCTAGACGGTTTCCCCCTATTCCCATTGTTGTAGAATGTTCTCTTCTGTTTACAATGTTCTAGGATGTTCTGCCCATGCACACACATCTAAAACATTCATCTAGAATGCTGTCCCGCATTCACATTGGTTTATTTTGCTTATGAAACCAACTGTCAGTAATTGAAAGGATAGTGTTGGTGTTTTAGGTTCTTGTACTTTGGCCACTATACTTTTATACAATAAGAACTGATAATCCAAGTGAAGAGGACACTCTAGAACACTGTAAATGAAAGAGAACATTGAAGAACAGTGTAAAAGAAGGGAGAGTATGTATAGACTTTGATACGCAGGTGCACCAACTTTTTGCTAGTGTTTACTGGGTTCTAAAATGGACCAGTGTTTCCTGACTCCACTGCTGTAGACACACCTAGGCTTTACAGTTTTTAGTTTTTTACCCATTCTAACCCACTCGAGTGAGCTCCGGAAGAACTGATAGTTAGCTAATGAGATCAGGTACGTTAGAGCAGGGAAAACATGAGACCACGCAGTGCAGCTGCACCACTAGACTCTAGTCTTACATAAACCTCAAGTAATTCACAGGCACTCTCTTTACCACCAAGCACTTTCTACCCACTAAATGTGCCACCAACACCACGCTAGGCTTACCACGCACTTAGACCAGGTGTGTCAGAGCACGGATACTGTTATCATTAATGGAGTCCACGCTCTGTTCCTCTATTCAGACTTGGTCTAGCTTAGAGGCCTGTAATTGCAGATGATAAATGTTAGTCCAGGTGTGTGGAGACACAGCCAGTGTTCCAACACCTCTCAACATGCCACATCAGCAGCGGTCTTTACGTCTTCTCTTGCCTGAGGCCACGACTTTTGTCTGCTCCCACTCCCTGCCATCAGCCGCAGTCATCATGCTTCCATTTGTCATCTTTCGCTGAAAGAAGCAAAACAGCAGTTATTACAGGATCTACAGCGAACAGAGCCTGACCCTTTATAGTGACAGTCTCTGGATTCCTCTACCCTTTGATTCCGAGTCTCTCCTGAGGAAAGTTCCAGGGCATGATCTGTAATTTAGGAGTTTATGACCTACTGCCAAAAAAACATGGATTTATGAGGCAGTGTGCCCTGCTGAAAAGACTACGAGAGACCAGCATGAATTCCATGAAGTCAGCCTCCCCAGGACAAGACATCTAGTACGATGCACATTGTTATGTACAGTCATTTGCATCCCAGTTCCCTGTAAACGTAACCAGCAAGGAGGTTTTTACTGTCGTCGCGCTGACACAGGCTTTTACTGTAATCACTGAATATGCTTTATTAAATTCCTCCATCCACAACAAAAGCTTTGGATGTTGGAGGTCACTCCTGTTGTTTTTTGGCATCCTCTGCAGGTGGTGGTTTCCCGTTTTGGCAACACGGAGCCGCATGTGGACTTCCTCTTGGACGCTCTCCCCGTGTCCTCTGAGGTGGCCCTGCTGTCTCCACAGCGACTAGACGCTGCCATACTGCTGATCACAGGAAACAAGGTATAAAAACTTTTTAGTATTGCTTAGGGAACTATACTCTGGTAATTTGTCGGAGTGGTGTTTAAATCAGTTAGAATACATAAACAGACTGTGACTGTGTCTGTGTATGTGTGTCAGACATTGCTCGACTTACTGAGTCAGGCCAGTTCCTTTGAAATGTGTCCACACAGCATTTTGTTTGGCTGTCCACACAGCATTTCTAGTTTATTTGCATGTGTATTGGATGAACCATATAGAAATATATATATTTTTTTATTTAGTCTCTTGCTTTTAAGGATCATTAGTGCTTTAACTTCTTGCAGGACAATAACCTGTCAGTGCTCATATAAGAGATTTCAGGCATAAACAGTTAAATGTTACTGATTGGCACCTAACTCCAACCCCATTGAACAGGCTTTCACCTGCTGAAGATCAAATACAAAGAAAGTAAACAAGAGCTGGAGATCTAGCTGAGCATCAACAGGGAAGAAGCTTAGTGCCTTCTGGTGATTTCTATGGATCTCAGATTTTATGCACGCATCAGTTGGGAAGGATTTGCAAATGAATGCTAAAACCATGACAGTTTATTTAGGTTTGTATCCAGTTTGGCACACTTACTTTCAATTCCACTCAGATGAAAGGACCACGTATCAATGCATGGTTCAGCCAGTTTAAATGTAAAAATTGTTGATTTAAAGTTGATGTTTTAGCTGCAGGCCCTGGGTGCTGCAGTACAGAGCCAACCCTAGAAAAAACATGTCAATGCCCCATATCTTTACTATCAGAACAAAACTTTGTATTTTCAAAATGATACATTTATTGGAGAAGGAAAAAAACATTCTAAACCTATAATGTTAAAGTTACAATTATTATTATTTTCCAGTTTCTATTAGTAGTCCTTCATGAAGTGTTTAACAAAAGGCAAAGAGAAACTGTATTTTTTAATTATGGAAGGAATTGACACAGAGATGAAAGTTGTTATCAAATATGTATGTTTAAGGTAATATAACAAAATTAATTTCAAGGCATTTTAAACCATTTCTGTTGGTTCGTTCTTCATAAAATCTTGATGCAATGTTAACGGTACCTGCCATTTTTGAATGTTCAAATATACACACACACACTCTGTCTCCGTCTTGCAGGTGTCTAAGGTGCCTGTGATTGGTCCGGGCTGTGAGCAGTTGTGGAACTGTAGCTCGTGTCTCCTGGCTCCGTCCTTTATGGGCTGCGGATGGTGCAGGAACAGAAACCTCTGCACTCGGTCACCTCAGTGTGAGACGTCCCAATGGAGCCAAGACTCCTGCCCCATTCTCATCACCGAGGTAACCGCCCTGCCCAACCACAAACCTTAATGCCATGGTTACAAAGCAGACAATAGCATCAAGCTAATAGAATAAGTGCTTCGGAGAAAGAGACCTCAGATGAAACTCTGACCTTCATTGATTTTGGATGCTTTAAACATCACAGTATTATCTGTAGTGATGCAAGATTTTTCAGACATCTCTGATCCTGTTTTAAAGGTTGTAATTGATTGTAAATATCAGGTAGTGTTCATTTGTAGAGTCCTCGTGGGTAACTGTGTGTATTTGTGGCCAAGTAGGTAAATATATCCAACATTAGAATGAATATTTTACTTGTGACCAAAAACCCTGATGCCCTTTCAAATAACTTTCAAAAATATAAAGCTACTGTGGTTACAAGTCACAGACGTTATGATGCCATTGCGTCCATCCTGGTACACTGTAAAAAAAAAAAAAAGGCAGTTAGGAAATGACTCAAACAAAGCGGTGTTCGCACAAGGAGATCTCCTTCGGGTCATTAAACTCACAGTTTAAAACACAAAGCAGTGGTTTTTAAACACTTTTATAGGGGCTAGCTTAAAGGCCACTTTAAGCACGAGAGCCAAAGTAACAGAGGGACACATGCAGCTGTTTTGTTTGAAGCTTGGCAACCTCTTATTGGTTGCCTTACTTCATACTAGAAGACTTGTTGCCTTTGCAGCAGCCACACAGCCAGAATAAATCATTGCCAAAAGCCACCAGCTTGGTGTAGGAAGACATGGAACCTGTTATTTAGCAGTGTTTCTACATTGGATAAAATCACAACATTGGAAAAGAGAACAAACATGAACCAAAATTCTGTGTCTGGTTTTTTGTAGATCTTTCCTGCCACCGCTCCACTTCAAGGCCACACCAACATCACAATCTGTGGCAAAAACTTTGGCTTCAGTAAGAAAGACCGTTTCGACGCCAAGCTTATTGACATTGAGGTGGCTGGAGCGAAGTGCAGATTGACCAAGAGGGACAGTAGCAACCATCGGTAAGTCACTAAACTAGACCATTTGAAGCCAGAGGGAAGCATTAGACGTGTTTAGCCTCTTCTTAATACTCCTATTAAACAGGGGTAGACGTAATCGATTAGCATAACGTGCGTAAAGATGGCATGTAAAGTTGAGTATTTCACACAGAAACACAGATTTTAAAATTATTTACACATGTAAAGGCTGATTTATACTCTGTGTGTGTTTGAAGCAATATAACAGCCACTACGCAACATACTTCTCTGCGTCAGCTCCGTTGACATTGTTGCTGAGCAACATGTCCAGGAAAGGGCAGTTCAGAGTACATCAAACATGGCGACGGTGGATGAGCTCGTAGTTCTTTATTTAGTTCAAAAACAACTAAAAACCACTGTTTGTCTCCGTGGCGAGGAGAAGGTATTTTGGGGAATTTCTAATAGTAGCAGTCACTTGACTACACATTGCTAACCGTTCCTTAATCATCCAGTGTATATACCTAAGGCTGTCCTCAATACCGCCGAAGCTTTAAAACACACGTAACTGCTTCTCAAACGACTCTCTGCCAAAATATATAGTCCACAAACTGTCCGAGTTTTTGTGCGTGCGTATATATATATATATATATATATATATATATATGCACACAAAACCATCCCTTGGTTACAAAAGTTCCTAACATGCTCATATTAGAGTAATCTAAAAATGTGTCATTAGATTAATCAACTAATCGAAAAAATAATCGTTAGATTAATCAATTATGAAATTAATCGTTAGGTGCAGCCCTAACTAAATGTTCTAAATGTTGTAACATACTGTTTGTTTCCATACTCTGTGTTGTCTTCCCTAGCCAGAAATTTTTGTATAGCATATATGTATAAATGTACACGATTTTATTGATCAGATGAGCCAACTGGACAAATAATATTCTTAAAAGTCAAAGAAATGATTTGTTTAAGTAAAATTGATGATACTGATACATGATTATGTTTGTATGTGGCTAGCCTGATGCTTTAGGCTTTGTGAAACCCACACAAATCCCACTCTACTGGAAACATTTTACGTGGAAAATAATTTGCCCCACACAAACCCTTCAATGTATCTTCAGAGGAGCACCAAGCCTCGTTCCCAGCATTGTGGTTCATACTAAATTGGCCCAAAGTGCTTCACTGTGTAATTTGTTCTAGCGAACCCAACTAGCTTAACATAAATACACCAAACTCTACTCAAGAGTTTTTGTGCCTCCGGACACGGCACTCCACAGCCGACCCATTGTTTAGAGACGAGGAGAAATTTCCCTGAGAGAATAGCTCCTGTGTTGTTTGTGCATAGTAGTGCACTCGTTATTAGTAAATTAGCTTGCACCAATAGCCTGCTTTTTCCACAAGCGCACAAACTACAACTTGTTTATTGTCTTGAGTTGTGGGAGACATTTTGTCTTTGTGTTTAGGTTGGTTTGTGGCCTCGATCATGTGAATGTGTCCAGTTCTGACCAATGGGTCAGAGTACGCAGTGGTAAAGTGACGGGGGAGATCAAGGACTTCACATTTGTGGTAAGCACAACACACCAGCAGTTTGACACCAATATAAGTTGACAATCAGCATCTATTCTTTAGTATTTCATCAGTGCTACAGCAGTTTCTTTATCATAAACACAAAGCATATTTGACTCAGTACATATTGTTAGAGGTTAAAGTTACATGTATATTCAAGTCAGAGTTTGCCCTGATTGTCCATACTCTTTCAGAACCCTGTTATTAAGGGAATCTTCCCTGAGTTTGGGCCTAAATCTGGTGGAACCACGCTGACTATTAGGGGATTGTACCTGGACAGTGGGAGCTCACGGAAGGTTACTATTGGAAGTGCTACCTGTGAAGTTCAGAGGTGAGAACCCTGTAAATAGGTGTACAATAGTAAGATCTTCGGCTTCTGTCACTTGTGTCCCATCATGAGTTTAGCTGAACCAATTATTACTGATGGCCATCATGTTTTTTTCTTATATTAGTGAATCAGCTACCATGCTGACTTGTCAAACTCCGTCTCAACACTCGCCGTCCCAGCAAAAAGTGCAGCTGCATATCGATGGAGTGACGTTCGAAGCTCCAGCCATCTACACCTACAACGAGGACCCACTCATCCACAGTGTCCAGCCCACACGCTCTTTCATCAGGTGGGTCCCACACACTTACATTTACAATCATTATTGTAAATCATTATACAGAGCAGCTTTTAGCTCATTCCAGCCTAAAGGCATGTAGCTAGGTTCACAGATTAGTCGTGCACTCTCAGAGTTCCTGGATAATAAACCTAAAGATTGACTCTAAATATTTAGGCTGCAGTATTATGTATTAACCAGCTGTCAGTCTTTCTACATTTCCACATCTCTGCCATTAGCTAACTGATTTATGGTGTTCTTACCCTTCGATAACCCATGTCTTACCCGTTACATGGATTTACTCAGTGCATTTGCATGTTCCATCTGTCTAGTGTGTGCCAGAATGTTGATGAAACTGAACTTTAACAGGAGGTGGAATGAAAAGCATGAACGGAGATAGAGCAGAGAAGGAAACTGGGCAAACAGACTGCTGCAGAAGACAGAGTGGGTGTAAAGAAGAGAGATTTTTGGGAAAGAAAAAAGTTTGGCAAAGCAGTTGGCTAACCATAGATGGGAAGACAACAGGTGGACGAATGGTTGCACCGCTATGATGGAGGCGAGATTTTGAAGCGGAAGTACTGTGCAGAGAGAGTGCGAGGGTGAAGGTTATTAGTGTAGGATTAAGTGAAAGGAAAGACAAGTGAAAATGAACAGAGTAGGATTTGTTGGAAGGAGGCAAGACAGGGGGAAGTAAGCAAGAACTCTAGGGATAAATAAAGAGAGAATGAATTAGACAGAATGGGGGACAGAAAGTGAATGAGCCATTGAGGTGAAGTGAATAATTTGGGGACTGGGATGCATTAGGCACGCATCGGCGGAGGGGGGTTGACAGGAAATCCGTATGAGTGCGCATATGACAGCAGGTTTGTTAATATATTGTGTTTATATGTGCCTACAGCGGCGGCAGCACAGTGATAGCGTCTGGTGTCTACCTCCACTCAGCCAGGCAGCCTCAGATGGTCCTCAGCGGCCCTGTCTCCAGCAAGGATAAAGAGGTTTATGTGGTGAGTCCCTGTTATACTGTATGCATTATCAAAAAAAGCCATTGACTATGTCACAGGTGCTATTGCCATTAACCCCACTGTAGGAGAAAAAGCTCTGAAGGAAGAGAAAGTGCTGGAGCAGCAGATGTGAAGAGGAAATGGAAAAGCCACGCTTAACGCTCCATATAGTCATCACCTCTGGCTCCAAGTGTGGAACCCAACCTGTTTATTCACCTGATTTCTCAGCAGTGTCCCAAAAAGTCTGCAGCTTCTCAGCATTCTTATAAGCACACTCAGGACCAAAGATTCACAACTGTGTCTTGAACTTTAGCTGAAGTCATTATTTTATGGTCGTGTAATTATAATGTACTGCGTCTCATCTTTCTTCGTAGTCACCAAAAGGAAAGTCCCGGCATGACATCTCATAAGATTTTGGTCTGCTCCAGTTGTAGTCCTCTCTGAGTCATTTGCAGATGGCCTTAACTGAACTAGAGGTGGTGGAGAAAGTGGTCTTACAGTGGTCATCGTATATTTCAATGCAAATATAATCAATATTCCAGCCAGTTTCATGACACAATATTATTATTTTGATTGTTATTACTAACTAAGTGATGCATTATTAAATGCATTTGAAGAATGGGTGAAGCAAGTGTATTTGCAATTACCTACATACTTTAATAATATAATAAGCAAACATTATACAATATGTTCCATGCAATAGAAGCCACACTATCCTAGCTAATGATTTAGGATTGTTCCACAGCTGTCTCACTGTAAATGTTTTACGATAAACAGTGTGGGGTCCAATACTCCCACCGTGAACTAAAGAGAACAAGTGTTTTATTGTTTTTATCGAGGAGCTCTGTGGAAGCAAAGCCTTTCCTGTGTTCAGTCTTCATCAGTCACATAACCAGAGTGGACCTGTCATCCGTTACGTTAAGGTTAGCTCGACAATGGCGGAAACAGAAATGTGGTTTGGGGTTTCAGGTTTCGTTTCTTGTGGGCTAGAGCCTTCGTTCTGGTCAGTGGCAGGCTTCTTGTGTATCTGGAGAAGAGAAGCTCTGTGGATCTTCGCTAATCGTCAGTGTGTTATGTGTCCACGCACGAGAAGAATTTAGGACCCCAGCAAAATCAGTAGGGGGAACAATCTCAAGAGCTTTCTTCCATATCTGCTACTGTGATCTCTAGTAAATCCAGGGCTCAGCCAATCTCAGCTTTCCCACCAACATAAAAGACATTTTTTACAGGCTGCAACTTGTTGCTAAAGACTGGCATCCTTCAGAATAGAGAGAAACGTCGAAAAAGCAGAAGATCTTGCTTCTTTCCGGGTTCCTAGCCTCCTGGTGGACATCATTCATTGTTCCTAGAAGATTCTGGAAGATGTAAAAAGCATTCAGGTTCGCTTTGTCATCTATGAGGCTATTGTAAATCGGGTTAATGGTAATTACAGGTTCCTCCTGTGCTTCAAAGCCCTCAGTGGGGTGCCTAGATGGAGAGCCACCTGTTTTCAAGATCCATAATGGCTCGAATTGCACACACCGACACAAGCCAAAGCTGTCTTTCTCATCTCAAACCTTCATAAACAGCATGTCCATGCAGTAGAGGATGCAGTAATGTGGGTGTCTCTTTTTCCTGCCCAGTCTGGTGGTGCCCAGGAGGTCATCTGAGTGTCTGGAACTCATCTGCTCTAATCTTCTCTGTAGGACATCTTCATGATGGATATCTCTGATGTTAAAGTGGTGCATTTTAACTTGCCCCTCTCTGTGCTGTGTTTCGTTTTGTTACACTAATAATTTGCCCCTTGATATTATATATGATGTCCCATGCGACTCACTTTGATGGCATCTAAGGAAGCTTTCAGTGTCTTGCTTTGTTTATCTCTGTTCTTCAGCAGCTGTTAGCCAACCATGAACATTTTAAAAGACCAAAGAGTCAAACACTGTTTTTGTCAAGCAGTGAGCCGGCGAAGCCAATCAACTTCAGACATGTTTGACTTGCCCCATCACTATGGCCCCTCTGTCTACATCTAAATCAGCAGTGGGTTATCTCACTTAATCCAGCCTGTTAAATGCTGTGTTTGTCAAACGGCAACATGGCGACAGACTGAAGTCGATCAGCTTTAGAAATATCTGACTGCTCCCAGAGTACTGTCTGAACCAGTAAAGTGTTTACTTGCTATTGTTTAAGTACACATGAACCTTCAGTTGCATAGAAGGTTTCTTCACAGATTCTTCAACTGGAAAGGGGTTACACAGAATAAGTGCATGTGCATTTAAGTTAATGAACAGGGTCAGCAGTGTGTGTTCGCTTTCCATCTGTAATATTGCTCAATCGAGACCTAGCGAGGAGAGGATGGGGAAACTGTTGACAGGAAGTAGCTACCACAGTTAAACGGAACTGTGGCTGTTCAGGCCTTAACTGAGACACATGAGAAAACAAGTTATTTAGAAAAAGTGCAAAAGAAATAGTAGGTCACTTACAGTACTGCACTGTTTCATTTATTTCTACTATTTATACTTAAAATCACCATTAAGTCCAAGCTGATCATTTGATCATACTGATGCAAATGTTTGGGCACCCCTGGTCAAAGTTTTAGTTGCTGTGGATAGTTAAGTGAGTAGAAGATGCATTGATCTCCAAAAGGCATAAAGAAGAAATGTCTTTTTAAACATTTTAATCAAGGTTAACAAGAAACTAATAAAAAGAGAATGGCTTCAACAAAAGAATAATGACCATAGTCCCCTCTAGGAAAACGGAGAGACCTTTAGTTAGATACAAAATGCTTTCACAAGCTATGATATTTGGCACAGTAGGTATTTCTATTGAGTTATTAAACATTAGACAGTAGAAACAAACTTTTTTTAGTTTTTCCAAAAAATCTGTAGTGATTGTTGTGCATGCTTCTCTAAAACGCCTCTAATGTCCAAATTCAAAGGTTGGTTACATTTTCTGTTTCTAACCATCCAAGTATTTCCAATTACATGTTTAAGTCTACTTTATACACTCCAGATGCACATGATGCACATGCGAAAGAAATTAGCAAGAGCTAAGGTATGTTTGGGGAACGTCTTTGTGTGAACGTTGGTGTTTCTTTGAAGGGGAGAATAATGTCAGTCACACCGTTGGGGGCATCAGTTGTTGGGAGGACACCCAAGCTGTAACTTGGGTTTAAGATTGGAGGGATGACAGGGTTAAAGTGGCAAAAAGGCATTTTATCCAGAAATTAAACAAATACTTTTACTCAGTACTTGTTTACTGATACTAATAATAAGGGGTTTACAGTTGTTTTATCAACCATTGCAAGAATATTCTCATGGTTGAAACCTCCCGAATGTTCTTAAAACTAGCTTTTTTTCTATTGGGCTTGTACTTTGTGTCTAATCTTACTTTAGACTCTCCACTCAAGGGCATGTTTGTCTCTTTGGTGCAGTAGATAAATATGCTACATCAATGGTTCTGACCACACAGCAAATATTTACTGTGGTCTGGCTCTTTATGGGGAGTTTGCCCGCTGCAGTGACAGAGTTGTTTTTAGGCAGTCAAAGAAAAGCTACCAACTACAGTTGCAGGAGCGAGCTGAACTGAAACGTTTTAGGAGCTGAGAGCACTGAGCACCGTCACTGCATATGTTTGAAAATAATCTCATCAAAGGCTTCGGGTTGTGCCTCCAGCTCCAGACCCTGTAAACGCACGGAGAATGCACAATGTTCACATTAAGCATGAGTGGCAGGAAGGTGTAAAGTGAAACAGCCAGCCACCACTGAGCGCTGGTACAGCCCGAGGAGAACGTAGTGTGGAAAGGAGGTATGATGTGACGGAGAGAGTTGCCAAAAAATGGAGTCAATGCTGGCATCTGCTGAGCCTCCGAGTCATAACTCACACAGTGTTTGGAGTCGGACCCCAACGCTCAACAAAGAATCCCTGTTCACTTTTCCTGAAGATTATCCTCCGCATACCAGCACTGCTGAAACTCAACGCAAGCAAGCCAGAGTCACTCATCTGGATCCAGTGCACTGAATATTCCATGTTTTATTTGATATAGCATCATTTTCATAACCTGCTGGCATCCAGCATTTCATAGCCTGCAGTATGTGTGTTAGCTGTATGCTGAAGTAGCTTATGAAGTCATTATGATAATGTCAATGGAGAGTGTGCTCTGGCACAACTCTGTCTTCTTTGAGTTGTAAATGAAGCGCGCCATCTGACAGCAATATGTCCTTAAATCCAGATGAGTGAGTTGAGATGTCATCCAGGGTGGCTTATATGTTATGAGTCTCAATGCAAATGCGGCAGATACTGTATAATCTTAGCACTAGGTATAATTGCACTGCTCAGAGGAGCTGATTTCCAGAGTGAAAGTGACTAGCCTAGACACGGTTTTGAGCTTGACACAGAGCATGTGGTTTAATTCTGATGTCTGTGTTTAATGTCTCTAGACGTGCACACAGGATGAAGACAAGTTGACCATCGTCTGCATCACTCCTTCACTTAAAGGTCTGAATATTCGGCCTCCGGTCGCCACCAAGATGAAGTTTGTGCTCGACGGCTTCTTGACACGGGAATACGACTTGACCTATGTAGAAGACCCCAAGTTTGAGGAGTTTCAGAAGCCCACACTGACGCCCAGAGGCAGTAAGAGCGTCCTAGAGATTAAGGTAAGAGAGCCAGGGGCCTTCCTTGCCTTCTAGCTACAGTCTTATAAGCCACAAGCTCTTTTTCAGAGTAAAATATATTGATCTGTGTTGACTGTGTATTTCAAAACAGCTATAAATACATACAAACACAAAAGCATGTTTGTTGTTTTTTCGCATATTCTTATGTGTACATGCACACAATTACACACTCTCACACAAATCCACCTCAATTCTTTGCACCCACTGACGTGGAAGGAAACAATACTGAGACCAAACAGGAAATGTAGTTTGTATCCCATAGCGGACCTGCTGACCCTCTACCCTCCGTATTCTCTCTATTCCTCCTTATTGTTCTTGAGCTCCTCAAGCTTCCAGCCTTTGACACATTAATGGTGAGAATCCTTTGCATTAGTGAGGGAAACCGGGTGAAAAACTCAACGTTTTTAACAATGAAACACAAGAGGATTTTTTTTTCTACCAGTGCCACTCACTAGTCCAGTGCAGCTGTTGAAAGGAGGAGGAGGGGAGGGGGGTTTAACCGAGATCCTGTTTTGTCCTTCAAAATCAAATCCCATCCATGAGGCACTGGTCCCTTTAAACACATTGGAATTCTTTATTTAGGTCCATCATTTCAAATATATAATAAAAAGACCCGAGTTATGGAGCATGTACTGAATGGATGCATTTAGGGCTAATGGGAACTGGAGCAGTTATCATTTATTTTGGATCTAATTAAGTGGCACTGTCATTCAGATCATGCCACTGCAGTCATTCCCGTGTAATCTGTTTGTTTACGTTTGCTGGTGGATGCCAAGGCCTTGTTTATAGAAATGAAAATTGCGCTTGGCAGCTTGTTTTATACTCTGTAGAATATCAGCGACTATTAATATACTTAAAAACCTTGTCAGGAGAGTGAACAGTGAGAGTGTGTTATTACTGCTCATTGATCCGTCTCTTTGAAACCACTAATGCTTGAAATATGTCAGAGTGCTGTCTGTATGCTGTAGCTGATTATGGTAAAAAATGCTAAATTGTTGGAGACTCTGCTAGAAATCTGTTGCGTGCCTGCCTGTTCCGATCGGGTCTCTAGCTGGTCTGTACTGTACAGTAACAGGTGCTGAAGTGAACTGTGTGTCCAATCTGCAAAGCCCAGGCTGTCATGCGAGGAATGTGATCGTTTTCTTTATTGCCTTCTGCTCTCTCTCTCTCTCTCTCTCTCTCTCTCTCTCTGTCTCTCAGTGTATTGAGCCTGACTGGCCATATACCTGATGGGGCTATTTTACAAAAAATCTCTCAGTAATCTGGACATTCTAATAGCTCAGTGTCCAATAACTCTCCAGGTGTTAGGTCTGGCTTTTGGCTTAAGTAATCTGGCTAACTGAGATATCTTGGGTCTGTGAAATCAGTAGCCACTGCTTGACATGATGTATCGCGTATTTCTCTCTTGCTGTGTGTGCAGGTTCCTCGTGTAGATGTGGAGGCGGTGAAGGGAGAAGTGTTGCGGGTGTCCAACCGCTCGTGTGTGAGCGTGGCTCTGGTGGGAAACACTTTGGAGTGCACTGTGCCCCCTGAGCTCCAGGCTGCCACCAAAGAGCTGGAGGTGGAGGTTAGAGAAACCCCATCACTCTGTATTCTCTTTAATGTTCCTCACTCTTTTTCTCTGCTTTATTTGGAGATAGATTAGTTTAACTAGGAGAGGTTCTGTAATTTAAGTGCTTACTGATGATATTATTTCAGCACAAGTCTGCACCGTATGTAGTTTTTATAGTCTGACAGGATGATTGTGCAGCAGTCTTAATCCTATATGAGTCTTCAGTGAATGTAGTTTTTATAGCATGACATTAATAACTGTTGTGTGGTTTTCTGTAATTGGCTGAACATGGAGCTCCCTCAGCAGTAGTACTAATGTTCCAATTCACCTCGCTCTAATGGAAGAACAAAACCTGCTAATAGACACGGCTGTGCGGTGTTGTTACTGTTATTGAGAGTGGTGTATCACAGAACACTGACTTGAACAACTGGGCCATCACCTTTTAATCCATGCTGTCTGAATTTGGGAATCTGGGGAAATTACTGCTACTTCATCTTGTAACGATTGACCCGTCAAATCCCACAAATTACATTAGAGAAGCTCCTCGTGTAAAACTAATCTAGCTCTAAAAGTGCTACAGTCACTTTCTCACAGTGCCTCTCTGAAAGTCCCTCTACTGTTTATTCAGTCAGTCTTTTAAGGCCTCTACCTCTTCTTTCTACACAAAACATGCAACAACTTTTACTATACATGAGCAGCTCTGTGACGAGACTGCCAGATTAATTCAGCAGTAATATTTCAGCTTTGATATTATTTCCTCTCACCTCATGGACCTGACTGTATGGTGTAATATTGGATATTAATCCTCTTGGTGGTGTTTTGTTATTGTTTTATGAGCTAGAACCCAACACTGATAAAATTATACATTTCCTCTGTCACGGTTAGAGCAGTGAGAACATTAAATGAATGTTCCAGGTCTGGAGAAGTGGACGTCTGATAGGCCAGATCTAGCACTGAATGAGTGTCAGCATAAAGCGTTTATCTCTCTGAGCGAGACGTCCCGCGTGGGTGACACCGGGGACTAATCTGACCATCACAACACAGAAAACTCATCTCATCCTGAACTCAATAACCATCTTCTCCACATGAAAGAGACTCTGTCTCTCATCCAATTTCCCCTCCTGCTTGTGTGCTATGTCTGGCCTCTCAAGATTATTTCTGAGTGAGTAATTGCTCCCTCTGCATGTGGTGGGTGACGGATGAAAGATGACCTGCTGTAGGGTGGCCCAAAAACGCCCAGGATTCGGCCCACCAAAAAAGTTACCCTAATCTCACCCAATAAGAGAACAAGCATATTTATACACTGTATATTGTAGAAGGAGGTCACCACAAGCCACAGTCTTCAGCCTAGCGGAGACACCAATCACCCACATGCCCTGATACAAAATAAGACATTAAACACATCAGACACTAACAAACATAAACAGCAGTACCTTTCTACAGGGGCTCGCACACCCTATGAGTGCACCCCATGACTGTCGCCACAATAGGATTTCTTTGATTGTTATTTTTATTTTAAAATTGTACTGAAGTATTTTACTAGCAGCATATAATTATTTAAAGTACTGATGGAAATTTTAGATTAACAAAAACCACAAAAGTATTGGATATAAAAAATTATATACAATTAAAAACATGTTTAAATATAGGGTCATTGCGAGTTGCCCTCAAATAATCATTAAAAAGTAATTTAGAAATCGATTTATAGCAAAGGTGTTGAGTTAGAAGCTTTTTGGGACTAAGCCATATGTCTATGTGTGGCTATTGCATTCCCAGTCTCAAAAAGGAGGTCCAGCTCAATGTTTATGTCTCAAATGATCCCAATATTAAAATTATACTGACATTGTGATGTAACTAAAAATTAAGAAATAATTATGCACAGTTCAATATGCATTAAACAGAAAGCATGCAAACTCATGATACAATGCGGCCTGTGAAGATTTGAACATTAAGGCCTGAGAGCCCACCAGGCAGAAGTTAGCATGGCTTGGTACAGTAACACTAGCCTTTTCATGAGCATCTCCGCCTGTAGACTGGGGCCCTCCCTTTCTGGATATTTTGATATTTATTTTGTAATAAGCTCATAGCTGGAAAGAATACAGTCTGCATTTCAGGCTGCGTCCTTGAAGGCAACATCCTGGGTAAACTCAGGAGGAGAAACCAGACAGAGTCAAACAGATACAAACTCAGAAGTAAATTAAAGAGAAAGTTAAAAATAAATAATGATATGCAAATGATATGCAACAATCATGTTTATTAAGGGAGAAATCTAAGACTGGAAAAAACACATCTTTCTGTATACTGAGAAGGTAGAAAAAGGAGGGGCAATGTAAATTACCTCTCTTAAGGGTATAAAATAAATAAATAAATAACTTCTTAAGCCTCAAAGAGTGAGTGTATTCTCTGGAAAACATTCTCAAACTGCAATGAAGAATAAAGAAGCTGCTCTTCTATCCCAGTGAGTCCTCTGACAACTTTTCAAACCTTTTTTGAGTTTGTTTTATTAGTGATTTAGTTAATAGAGTATAACCTTATTATTTACTAAATGTCTAAGGAACCACAGTCCCCTCACAAAACAACCCTTAAATTCTACCTGCCTTTTGCATTTTGGCCCCTAAAGACATGTTTGAGCATTAAACTTGGGAAATAAACTTTGGTTCTTGAGACACTGCATAGTGGAGTTAACCTGCTATACTCAAAGTCAGGTAGTCTTTATGGTCATTCCTACAAATTCTGAATTAGAAAAAAAATGTGAACACAAATCAAAATGCAAATAGCAAACAAGATGGGCTTTAAAGTGTTTACCAGAGCGGGTGGAACATGCATTGAAAAAGATGCAGTGGAGCTAATATAGCATTCTTATGGCCTGTCCTGTGCAGTAGGGGTGTGCCATATCGTATCATACACAATAATATCGCCAACATTTTTGAATATCGTGAACAATATTATACCCTGAAATATCGTACCATATCACCCATCTCTAATTATCACATCAGGGTACTACTTTTACTGTTTTTAGCAAAAAAAAAAAAATCTCACTTTTCTCATTTCCCATTATATATCTACTAGAGACCGATTTATCAGTCCAGTATCATTCACTTTACTTCAGTTCTGGATATATGGAGATATTTGGAGTGCATTATTTAGTATTATGACATTCTGGATCATTGACTTCTGTTACGATCTAATAAATTCTTATATTTGTTAATATCTCAGTTAGGGGTGTGCCACATCATATTGTATGCAATAATAAAATAATTTAATTTTCATTTTGTTGCAGTAGTGTATTCTTGAAATATTTTTTTTAATTCAATGTTTTGTCATATCACCAAGAGTATCGTTATAGCAAAAACACCATGAAATATCGTGATATTATTGTAGGGCCAGATCGCCCACCCTTACTGTGCAGATTAAAAGCAATTATTACAGCACATTTATTACAGCACCATTTTTACACACAAATATACAGTTTTGCAGAACCATTGCTTTAAAGCAGTAGAACAGTTTGTATGTTATCTTGAATATGATAATATGATACAGTGATTGGTGCCTGCAACCAAATCACAGCCATCATGTTACTCCTTATGACTCACTCACATGTTCAGTTGCTTAACAGTTGTATGCTTATTAAGAATGTATGATGATATGGTTATCGTATTGTGTATATATACTAATTTATTGTGTATATATACTAATATATACTATATGATATATATATATATATATATATATATATATATATATATATATATATATATATATATATATATATATATATTAATGTTGGCATCATCTCATATCGCTCTATCACTAACAGTGTTGTATACTATTGTGTACTAAGACGATAGTGGTATATTAGTTTGTATGGCCTGTGCATGTGTAAATGTGTGTGTGTATGTGTGTGTGTGTTATAGTGGATGCAGGCCTCCTCCTCAGTGATTCTGGGTCGTGTAGTTCTGGCGCAGGAGCAGGACTACAAGCCACTGATCATTGGCGTGGTATGTGTGTCCATCCTGTTGGTCATTTTGCTCGCACTCTTCGCCTGGATCAGGAGGAAGAAGCACATCGATGGTACGTCACCATATGTTTCTGTATTTGAAACAACTTTTATCTTACACAATAGCCAGTGTCATTTTTGGTGCTGACTTCCATTGTAGTCAGCAGCCCGAGCTAGAAAACAGAATCTGTTTTTGATTGCGGCGGTGTTATCTTTGCCAGGAATGTTCTACGTACTATGCAGAGAACTTGTTTGTTGTTTGAAATCCGCTTCATGAATCATTGTGATTCACTGCTGTAAAAAGGCCCTGTTTACTGAAAAGACGTTTTGATAACAGTGTGTCTTATCCTGAGGGAGAAAGAGAAAGGAGCGGTTTCTGGGATGCGCTAGACTGACACTGCAGGAGCACATGGGGAAGCGGCCTGTCCTTGGTTTCTTTTTGTAAAGACTCTCTCTCTCTCTCTCTCTCCCTCTGTCTCCCTTTCTTTTTATCTGTCTTGCTATCATTTTCTCTCTCTCTCTCATTTTCTCTCTCTCTCTCTCTCTCTCTCTCTCTCCTTCTCTCTCTCTCTCTCTCTCTCTGCGTGTAGATTTAGCTGAGGGGATGGTTTGGTATGACGGCCGTGCTCACATTCCACACTTGGACATGCTGGCAAACGCGAGGAGTGTGAGTCCCACTAATGAAATGGTGTCTCACGAGTCTCTGGATTATAGAACCACTTTGCTTGAGGGTACGTTTTGCTTCCTCGCAGATTCTCTGCTCAAAGTAAAGTTCCTCTTTCATGCTGATCTGAGAGCAGCTTTTGTTGTTTCTGTCAAATCGGCTAAGGAATGGATCTTTTCAGAGCTCAGCACGCACACTTTATCCTCCTCTTCACCCTCAAACCTCCCTCCCCCTCCGCTCCACACTCCTCTCGTCTCCTCTGCATGCTCCCTCGCACTCTGCCAGACGAGGTAAACGACTCTCTCTTTTAGCCTCTCATCTGTAAAGCCAGGCTTCGAGTTTCCTCCTTCTCTTTGTAGCTGTTGTAATTATCTGACCTCCCAGACGAGCACATTCATTTGTGTGACCCTCGTAGTCTCCAGCTTCGGTGAGCCTGTGATTGTCCTTTGACCGTTTGACCACCCCGTTCCATTCCCTCACAGACCAGAGCTTGCCGATGTCCCCGAGCGAGCTGTGTCGGCCTCATCCGTATGCTCACGCACACGTGGACCTGTCACCCATGCTGGGGGCTGAAGGAGACCTGGCCTCCCCACTGCTGCCTGTTTCTGCGCCTGTAGACCTGAGCAGCCTGCACCCTGAGCTGCTGAAGGAGGTGCAGCATGTGGTCATTGCCAGAGAGGACCTGCTACTACACATTAATGAGATTATTGGAAGAGGTGAGATGATGGATTGTTTTGTAGAAGAATGTTACTTACCAGCCAACAGAGAAATTCAAAGTTATTTATTTTGCATAGAATTGCAAGGCAGGCTCTCTCACTTAAGACACTGTCTTTATAAAAGAGACCCTATTTACTCAAACTACCATGAGATACTAGGCCTGTCCCAATTGTAATGTAATCACTTGACTGCAGTTATTTGACCAGATTGCGGTTATTTCAGCAGACAACAGCTATTTGTTCCAACAATCGTGTTTACATTACAGCAAACTCTATACTCATTGAAGCACAGCATGCGTTTGTTGACAAACAACTTTAGCCAGGAGTTATGTTTAGAGGGTTGCTGTTTAATTGAGCTTAAGGGTGTACTCACACTAGGCTCTGTGATCCGGTCCCGCTTGAAGAGGTGGGCCAGGGCACGCTTGGACTCGGGCTCGGTTCGCTTCTAGTGTGAGCGCTATCCGTGCCCGGGCCTGCTTGGAGCCTCGTGTGATTGGTTCATTTTGCTGGAACTCAAACATGATGTCAGTGATGCGACGCTCGTGTTAAACAATCATGAACTCCATCGTGTGGCGCGAGCTCAGGCGCGGATTGATAAAGGCAGTGTGAGTGCAGGTCAACAGGGAAGTGGGGAGGGGGGATAACCAGGCCTAATGTGAGTACACTCTAAGGGGCTTTGGTTTTTGCTCAGAAGTTACTAAGTATTAATATCAAGGAAGATATTCCAGCTAGATATTCAGCCAATTTAAGCTTATAATTTATTATTTTCGTCAAATAAACAAAAAAAGGCAATTAAGTTGTTAATCACATATAAAATGTAATGACACACTTATTGAATAAAAGCTTTGGATACTGTTCAGCATTGAATGGATTAACCTGTGCTTTTACAAGTACCCTAATATTACACCACTAGCCAGAAGTAGTTATAGACTAAGGGTGTAACAGTGCATTCAGTCAACAGCATTCCAAAAAACTGGATTCCCAGTTTGATATGCTTGTAATATAAAAAAACAAAACAAAAAAAAAAACAGAACGGCTATATCCGTGCTGCTGGTTTGGTTTGTTGACTGATACTAGTTTAAACAATGCCATAATTTATAGAATAGCTGTTATTCACAATGAACAGGAATACGAATTCTCTGGACCTAACTCCACCACATCATCCATTCACTGTGCCAGTATAACTGGGTGATACATAAACCCGAAACATAATATCCGGCATCAGTGGTGTATGTATGTACACCTTCAGACTTACACAATGCAACAGCTGACTGCTTGATTTCTCTGATGGTATGATATGACACCTGTAGTATAGAAAGTTTACTTAAAGTTTAAAAAGAGCTTTTAAGGAAGCTATTTGAAACGGTCTCTGATCCGTGCAACACTGTCGAGTGTGTGTCTGCTCGGTAAATTGCCCGTCTAGCCATTGTGCTGCCGAAGTGGGGGTGTGAACTCAGCTAGATCAGATTTACTGTGGAGCTCTGCAGAAAAGACCTTTCCCATCACGCTTGCTCTTTACTCCTGCACAGACTGCCCTAAAACCCCTCTAACCCCACCGCAGACCCCCTGGGAAAGCCGAGCCGCATGTGTGTGGATGTGTGCATGTGAGTAAACGTCAGTGTGTGTGTGTGTGTGTGTGTGTGCTGGGTTACTTGGTGGAGCGTGTGGGGTGTGCGTGGTGATTTGTTCCCGTGTTAAATTCCCGGCTCATTGTTGGACTGTCTCGAGGCTCCTCGCGGTAATCTGACTCGGCTGCCATCTGGGAGGACGTGATAGCAGCTCAGAGGGGAGATCACTCTCCTCTCCTCACCATTATTTTAACACGCACACATACATGTCACCCCCCAAAAACACTACAGCCCCACCTTTTTAGAGAGAATTCACACTCACGCTTTCATGATAATTATTTAATCTCTCTTTTTTTTTTTTTGGAAAGTAGAAATTGAAAGATTCCTAGTTGCTTCAAGTCAGTCCTCTTCATTTAACCTGTAGTGTAGACACTGGCGAAGGATATACAGATATTGTTAAAGTAAAAGAAAGAATGGTACTGATAAAAGAGAAGAATTAACATTAGGCTGCTGTGTTTGCAAATCATATAAACATTAGAACATTCTATAAGACTACATCACTGCTTCCCCATATCAGCCAAGTATCAAATCTAAGAAATCAGCCAAGACAGGTTTGCTGTTCACAGTTTACTTTTGTAGTTTTGCACTGGAACGATGATCAATGAATCAATCAGTTAATTAAATAAAAACTACTTTTAGTATCCCCTTGAATCAATTACAGAAAACGATTGATAACACATTTATTAGGTGTAACTGTAAACTTTGGGCAGATATTAGGAAGAAACTTAAGTGTGTGCAAACTCTATATTGCTCAACACCATTCTGCGCTAACATTTTCTTACCACCAGTGCTCAAAGATGGGATAGCTTGCCAGTGGTATAATAGGGGTATTAAAAAATTCAGGTGTGCTCTTGTCCTTAGAACAACTATGTCAAAAATATTTCCTTCCTAACAAACACTTTTTTAAATATTTACAAGTGCGGCATTATATTAGTACATTACAAGGGGGTTGACTATTACCTCTTCTTCCTCTTCCTATAGATGATATAATAAGACATAAGCAGGATTCTAGAGGTTTCATTTCTTGTGCTTATAAAAAGCTATCGGAATTACTTAGAGACAGTACATCTACGGTTAAATTCAAATGGGAAAAAGACTTGGAGTGCACATTTGAGAACAAGGTTTGGTAAAGAATTTGTGATAATATACAAACCTTTTCCTTTAATAGTAGACATAAGCTAATACAGTTTAACTATATATAACCATAAAACATGAATAATTAATGTTCAAGGTATTGTCCCAGATGTAAAGTGGGGTATTGATTTGTACTGAGATCCTCATATGTCACTACATTGTAATGGGATAAATAACTAATAAATGCATTGATTAAAAAAAACTTCTTTTAGCTACTTTATACACTTGTGTTCATTTTTAGATAGCATTCTGTTGTAGAGCCTCAAACCCTTAATATCCACACAGATCTAAAACTTAGTTCCTTTGCTTTTCTCTTTGTACATGTTACCTCTAGGTGATATCACACACACATACAATATCAATTTTCATAGCTATGCCAATGACACACAATTATATGTTTCCATTCCTTTTGATAATCAAGACTCTATTGACAGACTTACTAGGTGCATGTCAGATCATTCTTTGTGGATGTCAAAAAATTTCCTACAACTAAATCATAAAATAACTAAAATGCTGATCCGTGGTGCTGAATTTCAGAAGAAGCTGCTTTATGAGAAGTTTGTATACCAAATTGGAAATCCAAACCCGTGTGTAAAAGCAGTTACTAAAGTAGCTCTATTATCAGCTCATGCAAAAGCTGTTCTGGAATCTTTATATGTGTAGTAGAGCGATGTGTATTTGAGTATTAGTCGCTGATATCTTCAGAGTAAGGCCGGTCGTATGCCTTCAGCTTTTTGTTATGGCACTCCGTCATCATCGTCATAATCACAGATCTTGTATGATGAAAGTCCATTATGGGAAAATTCCCTCTTAGCTGGTGAGAGAAGCCCAGAGAAAAAGAAAAAGAGATATGGGAGAGACAGGGGGTGGAGGAAACACTAACACTTAATACTACATTGTTGTGCTGTCCACACTGCAGTCATTAGCACTAGAGCAGCCTTGGGTTTTTTTTTTATTGTTAGAGTTGTGAAAAGCTCAATGAAATAAAATGTCCACACAGCTGGAGTAATGAGGACGTTTGATAGATTGATGTACTAATGCTGGGCTAATGGTCTTTTTCTTCCCCTCTGTATGAAAAACAGGACACTTCGGCTGTGTATTTCATGGCACTCTGCTAGAACCGGATGGCCAGAAGCAGCACTGTGCGGTCAAGTCACTAAACCGTAAGTATGTGCATGTGTGCACATTGCCGTTGTGGTTCTAAGTACAATAGCCAGGACCCAGTTTCCCAAAAGCAACTTAGCGTCAAGATAATCCTACCTGAAAGAGAGAGTGTTTAGTGTGATGCCAGCCCATTGAGTAAACCTGGCTCTGTACAGCACAGTGTTAATATATGACTATTAACATTGAGTTGAAGCTTAAAGACAGCCTGGGAACTTTCTGTCCAAGACCAACCCAGGGCAGCACGTTCTGAGTCAGAACCTTGACCCAAACCACTTTAAAACTGATCTGAGATCAAGAACATTCTGTCCGAAATGGACCTGAACCAGGTTGTCGTCTGATATGGGGCAGTGACGCTGTTGAATGAACCTAAAACAACAATATCAAGTCAAGTCAAGTTTATTTATATAGCGCTTTTTACAACGATGTTGTCTTAAAGCAGCTTTACAGTTTTGAAAACAGACAGTTACAACATATATATCCCCCAGTGAGCAAACCAGAGACAACAGTGGCAAGAACACCTCCCTCAGACTGGAGGAAGAAACCTTGGGAGGAGCCAGACTCACAAGGGGAGACTCATCCCCCAATATCAGTGTCATTAGATCATTAATAAATGAAATAACAAAATATAGGAAAATAAAATATGTTGAAATGATCAACTGTCCAAAATTAAGTAACAGAAGGTTTAACGCGTTGTAATGAACAGAATCACAGTTTGGATATAAACTTTAGGGCGGCACGGTGGTGTAGTGGTTAGTACGGTGGTGTAGTGGTTAGTACGGTGGTGTAGTGGTTAGTATGGTGGTGTAATGGTTAGTACGGTGGTGTAGTGGTTAGTATGGTGGTGTAATGGTTAGTACGGTGGTGTAGTGGTTAGTATGGTGGTGTAATGGTTAGTATGGTGGTGTAATGGTTAGTATGGTGGTGTAGTAGTTAGTACGGTGGTGTAATGGTTAGTACGGTGGTGTAGTAGTTAGTACGGTGGTGTAGTGGTTAGTATGGTGGTGTAGTAGTTAGTACGGTGGTGTAGTGGTTAGTAAGGTGGTGTAGTGGTTAGTATGGTGGTGTAGTAGTTAGTACGGTGGTGTAGTGGTTAGTATGATGGTGTAGTGGTTAGTATGGTGGTGTAGTGGTTAGAACGGTGGTGTAGTGGTTAGTATGGTGGTGTAGTGGTTAGTATGGTGGTGTAGTGGTTAGTATGGTGGTGTAGTGGTTAGTACGGTGGTGTAGTGGTTAGTACGGTGGTGTAGTGGTTAGTACGGTGGTGTAGTGGTTAGTACGGTGGTGTAGTGGTTAGTATGGTGGTGTAGTGTTAGTATGGTGGTGTAGTGGTTAGTACGGTGGTGTAGTGGTTAGTATGGTGGTGTAGTGGTTAGTACGGTGGTGTAGTGGTTAGTACGGTGGTGTAGTGTTAGTATGGTGGTGTAGTGGTTAGTACGGTGGTGTAGTGGTTAGTATGGTGGTGTAATGGTTAGTATGGTGGTGTAGTGGTTAGTATGGTGGTGTAGTGGTTAGTACGGTGGTGTAGTGGTTAGTACGGTGGTGTAGTGGTTAGTACGGTGGTGTAGTGGTTAGTACGGTGGTGTAGTGTTAGTATGGTGGTGTAGTGGTTAGTACGGTGGTGTAGTGGTTAGTATGGTGGTGTAGTGGTTAGTATGATGGTGTAGTAGTTAGTATGGTGGTGTAGTGGTTAGTATGGTGGTGTAGTGGTTAGTATTGTGGTGTAGTGGTTAGTATGGTGGTGTAGTGGTTAGTATGGTGGTGTAGTGGTTAGTATGGTGGTGTAGTGGTTAGTACGGTGGTGTAGTGGTCAGCACTGTCGCCTCACAGTAAGATGATCTGGGTTGGATTCCCGGTGTGGGTGGTTCTGTGTGGAGTGTGTATGTTCTCCCTGCGCTTGAGTGGGTTTCCTCTGGGTACTCCGGTTTCCTCCCACAGTCCAAACACATGCAGTCAGGTTAATCGTTCACTCTAAACTGCCTGTGAGTGAGTGTTGGCCATGCGATGGACTGGCCAACACTTTCTTACAAGCACCCCAGGTGGACCTTAGCACTAAGTTCAGCCAACAACCTGAATTGGTGACTCCAGCATGCCAGAATAAATACTGTTATGAGGTAATGAAAGTAGAGAGTAATAATTAAGTAGAGAAAAAAAACAAAAGTGGTGGGAAGTGCAGGCTATAAACGTGTATGCAGGCTGTGAGAACCTGAACGTATAATTTAGACCAGACCTGAGCCCGACACATATTTGGGAAAGCAAGAACCAAACCTGACCGAACCTGATGTGAGAACATTGAATTCGGACAAATGGACCAGATGAAGATTGTATGGTCTGTTCTATCGGCTAATATGTCCTTATATTTAAAACTACACATGAGAACTAAGCAGGTCCAAACCATCTGTACAGTTTCCGTCTGTAGTGTTATCTTGAACTGTAGAGCACTTGAAAGGAGAATGTTGGCTGTTTCAGATATGGCTTGGCTATTATCTCCTACACTGAAAGATCCTTTACATTTCCATGCTGTATGGAGTTTAAGTTATGAAAGGCTGAGTCTCTCCAGCACTGGAAAAGGAAGTATTAAAACTGTGTCTACGTTTAGATTATTGTTTATGTTTTTTATTCTCTGCTTGATACTGTTGTCACTCTCTTCTTACACTGAACTGTGACATGTGAGGCTAATATATTACAGGACTGTTTTAATATAACTGTGTAGGCATGTAGATGATAATGATGATGAATGAGCCGTCCAGTGGCCGTATCACATTAGAGTAGACTCTAATCAGGTAATGTGTCATTCTGAGACTTTAGATTTATGACTTGATCTGTGTTTCTCTTCACTCATTTTACTTCCATTTGTTTTCACTGTTGGGTTCTTTTCAGCAGCACAGACAACGAGTCAGCTTCTCTTGCATAATATCTTTACTCTTCGGTCTATATACACTACAGTCCCCTGGCTTTAGATGAGTCATTGATTTTGTATTTTGCCTCTTGTGTTTGTACACCACTGTTTAACCTGCTAACATTGTTTTGCTAGACTGCTACTTAAGGATGATGTTTACATGTGTTTCCGAGAGCAGATATTCAGGTCTCACTGGTGTTGTCAGAAATGATCATAGCATAGGAGTCATGATCACAAAAACTGATCCCAGAGCAGTGTTCCACTTTTTTTGGAACACTGAGATGAGTGCTGACCCTGGTCCTTGTGTCTCTGTTCTTTTTACTCTCTGCTCTCTGGTGTTTTCCGCTTCCACTGAAAGACTAAACAGCTGTTTAATCTTCCCTCAATGTGAAAGCTCCACAAAATAGATTAAAGAGCAGACGGGGGGAAAGGGGCAGCAGCAGAGAGACCCTGAGTGTGTCCAGTAATGGCTTGCTCATGTCACACTAGATTAAGTCTCATCTCTGAAACAGCTACTCTCATGGGTGACGTATTGAGCTGTGTGTGCGTGTGCGAGAGGCCTAATGGTATTTTAAGTGAATTTTCTGATATTTGTCGCCAAGATGCAAGTGTGCAGTGTAGCTTGAAGGTGCGATTTGTGAAATCTTTGGTTAAGAAAATTCCAAAATTAACAAGTTTTGATGGCATGTTAAAGACGTCTTTGTATTGTATCGTACAGATGTCTGTTGAAGTTAGCAAGCTAATCAGCTAGCCATGGCACGTCCTCTCCTGTAATACTACTTCTTACCTCAAGAGATGATAGTGAGTCACTGTACCAATTAGAGAAATGAATCAGAAAATGAAGGGTGGCACGGTGGTGTAGTGGTTAGTACGGTGGTGTAGTGGTTAGTATGGTGGTGTAGTGGTTAGTATGGTGGTGTAGTGGTTAGTATGGTGGTGTAGTGGTTAGTATGGTGGTGTAGTGGTTAGTACGGTGGTGTAGTGGTTAGTAAGGTGGTGTAGTGGTTAGTATGGTGGTGTAGTGGTTAGTATGGTGGTGTAGTGGTTAGTACGGTGGTGTAGTGGTTAGTACGGTGGTGTAGTGGTTAGTACGGTGGTGTAGTGGTTAGTATGGTGGTGTAGTGGTTAGTACAGTGGTGTAGTGGTTAGTATGGTGGTGTAGTGGTTAGTATGGTGGTGTAGTGGTTAGTATGGTGGTGTAGTGGTCAGTATGGTGGTGTAGTGGTTAGTATGGTGGTGTAGTGGTTAGTATGGTGGTGTAGTGGTTAGTACGGTGGTGTAGTGGTTAGTATGGTGGTGTAGTGGTTAGTACGGTGGTGTAGTGGTTAGTACGGTGGTGTAGTGGTTAGTACGGTGGTGTAGTGGTTAGTACGGTGGTGTAGTAGTTAGTATGGTGGTGTAGTGGTTAGAATGGTGGTGTAGTGGTTAGTATGGTGGTGTAGTGGTTAGTATGGTGGTGTAGTGGTTAGTACGGTGGTGTAGTGGTCAGTGTGGTGGTGTAGTGGTTAGTACGGTGGTGTAGTGGTTAGTACGGTGGTGTAGTGGTTAGTATGGTGGTGTAGTGGTTAGTACGGTGGTGTAGTGGTTAGTATGGTGGTGTAGTGGTTAGTATGGTGGTGTAGTGGTTAGTATGGTGGTGTAGTGGTTAGTACGGTGGTGTAGTGGTTAGTAAGGTGGTGTAGTGGTTAGTACGGTGGTGTAGTGGTTAGTACAGTGGTGTAGTGGTTAGTATGGTGGTGTAGTGGTTAGTACGGTGGTGTAGTGTTAGTATGGTGGTGTAGTGGTTAGTATGGTGGTGTAGTGGTTAGTAAGGTGGTGTAGTGGTTAGTACGGTGGTGTAGTGGTTAGTACGGTGGTGTAGTGATTAGTAAGGTGGTGTAGTGGTTAGTACGGTGGTGTAGTGGTTAGTACAGTGGTGTAGTGGTTAGTATGGTGGTGTAGTGGTTAGTACAGTGGTGTAGTGGTTAGTATGGTGGTGTAGTGGTTAGTATGGTGGTGTAGTGGTTAGTATGGTGGTGTAGTGGTTAGTATGGTGGTGTAGTGGTTAGTATGGTGGTGTAGTGGTTAGTACGGTGGTGTAGTGGTTAGTAAGGTGGTGTAGTGGTTAGTACGGTGGTGTAGTGGTTAGTACAGTGGTGTAGTGGTTAGTATGGTGGTGTAGTGGTTAGTACGGTGGTGTAGTGTTAGTATGGTGGTGTAGTGGTTAGTATGGTGGTGTAGTGGTTAGTATGGTGGTGTAGTGGTCAGTACGGTGGTGTAGTGGTTAGTAAGGTGGTGTAGTGGTTAGTATGGTGGTGTAGTGGTTATTATGGTGGTGTAGTGGTTAGTACGGTGGTGTAGTGGTTAGTATGGTGGTGTAGTGGTTATTATGGTGGTGTAGTGGTTAGTATGGTGGTGTAGTGGTTAGTATGGTGGTGTAGTGGTTAGTACGGTGGTGTAGTGGTTAGTATGGTGGTGTAGTGGTTAGCACTGTCGCCCAATGAGATGAGATGATAGTGAGTCACTCCAGCCCCCCACCCCCTGAAAAACACAATAATGACTGGGGTGCTTAGCAAGTTATCACTCCCATCTGCTCCTGGCAAGAATCCACGTTCAGCAGCAAACAAAGGAAGTGATATCAATAGAAGCAAACCAACAGTGAACACTGGTGTTGCTTCGCACCGCTGGATATGTTCCTGGCATGTGTAAAGGGATGAAGTTTGATGCTAAACAGGGTTTCTTCTAGACTGGTAAAGAGTGAAGCGGGAGAAGGAGGGGCTGTGCATTTCTTTGTTTTCTCAGGATAGTGATGTACACCACACTTGGCTGGTGATACATTCTCTTCTTTCGTTTGGATTATGAATTTTACAGGTTGCCTCATCTTACAATTTGTGATTTAATGTATTAAAAATGCACATAATATTGTGTTGGCCAGGCATTATAGAACAGTAATGCTTGTCCTTGTCTGAGGTAGTAATATGCTCAGTAGACCTCAACTCCTGTTTCTTGACTGCAGGGATCACAGATATAGAGGAGGTTTCTCAGTTCCTGAAGGAAGGGATTATTATGAAGGACTTCAGCCACCCCAATGTTCTTTCGCTGCTGGGCATCTGCCTGCCCAGTGAAGGCTCTCCTCTAGTGGTACTGCCTTACATGAAGCATGGAGACCTGCGGAACTTCATCAGAGACGAGACTCACGTATGTTCAGCCAGGTTTCTTGAAGCATTACGGCATTTATGCAGCATTTGCTCAGAATTCACATAGCGCTTATATAGCATTCTCACAGCCTAGGTATTTTCTAATTAACACCTGAGACAGTAATACAGAAGAATATTTCTGGCAGTCATTGTTTTGAGTAGTGTTTTGTATCGTGATGTTTGTACCTTCATTCAGAGTGGTTTCTATTATTACCCATCAGAACCCCACAGTGAAGGACCTCATGGGTTTCGGCCTGCAGGTGGCTAAAGGCATGGAGTATCTTGCCAGTAAGAAGTTTGTGCACCGAGACCTCGCAGCCAGGAACTGCATGTAAGACTTTCAGCTACACTGTGGAAAGTACAAGCACTCGCTCACATATGCTTCTGCTTTCTGTTATGGGTGTGTGTACAGACTTGGTGTTTATATTTAAAAGGCAGCATCAATAAATGTATGTTTTATATTTTTGTTATAATAATTTTCCACAGCTGCTCTGTTCGTGAGTGTGCTTTGCTTGTGTAATACAATACACCTTGTGTATTCTGTCCTTCAGGCTGGATGAGAGCTACACAGTGAAGGTGGCTGATTTTGGCCTGGCCAGGGACGTATATGATAAAGAATACTACAGCGTGCACAACAAGAGTGGAGTCAAGCTGCCTGTTAAGTGGATGGCCTTAGAAAGCCTGCAGACCCACAAATTCACCACTAAGTCTGATGTCGTGAGTGTCTCTCTGATACTTAAATGCCTTTGTAAATATTAATAGGTATTCTGTATGCTGCTCAAAGCTGCGCAGTAATCTAATGGCAGTCAGGTGGTTAAGTGGGGGATAATTTATTGAATTCTGTTTGGGTGCTATAATTGTTTGTGTGCAGTCAGTATGACATTGCTGACATACGGTACCAATCAAAAGTCAGATACCACCCTTCATTTATTTTTCCAAATCAAACAGCTGGGATTCTTAGGTCTTCCCGCCCCAGAGCCATGCATTATTGAATGTATTTGGGATTGTCTGGATTGTGAGAAAGAGAAAATTCAGCCAACTCCTTAGACTGAACGCTTGAATGCGAAATGTGCATACACTAACACTGAAGAAATGTAATAGTTGTTGAAATAACTAATTGGCTGTTTTTAATAGAAATTAAATATATGAATGGTATGAATATGAATTGTGGTGTCTGACTTTGGCCCAGTACTATGTGAAACCATCATAGTACTTAACACAGTTAATTACATGCTGAGATCAGCTTCAGTTAAGCTCAGAAAATACTCCTGCCTTATGTAGTATCCAGAGCAGACTGTCCATTTCAAAGTCGCATAACCAGTAAAGTAAACAAGTAAGAAAGCAGCAATACTGATAAAATACTAACAGATTTGTTTGCTGGTAATATAAATTCACGTTTGTATGTGTGAGTGATGGATTACATCACAAATTGGGTTGGGCAATAAAAATTTCCATAAATACTCCGCCGGGGCTGGGAGCTCCCTGTTGTAAATTTTTAACCACACCTGGTTTTCACTCAACAAACAAGAGTTCTAAAGCCTATTGAATAGTTTATCTAGCTTAACTATTCAAACAGAACATATTATTGCCCAGTCCACTCTATCAGTCTGGTTGCTTACTTACACATGCACATACATGTCAATTACAGGAGCTATTGCAAGGTATGCTATGACTCATGCCTGCTGTCCCGATTTGACTTAAACAGGGCACTCCCCTTTGCTAGATACATATTTGGTAACACTTTCCTTTACCATAATTAAATTTCTAGGTACTGACCTCAAAGTAAATATTTGGGGTGACACGACAGTTAAGTTCCATAACTGAAATGCCCAACAGGGTTCTTGGTATTTTCTGTACACAGTTGAGTCGCAAACTCCAAAATATTATGCAAATATTTTAAATATTACACCATCAGTGTGACTAAATCATAAGTAGGTTCGAGCCATTTACGTAAAAAGGACAGAGTAAAACCTCGGATAATTAAATTTAAACAAGAAAGTAAATCCACAGTAAGTAGTTTCTCATGAAGCATAGATTCATTTTATTTAGATTTATTTATTATTTCTGTATACATACTACTGCATAAGATTCTTGTATCATTTATTACTATGTATAACCAGCAGGTAGATATTTCTGATTCACTGTACTGCTTAAACATGTGACATTACAGTGGAATTTATTGTGAGCTTGTTTGTACATACCAGCTGGCTACTTCAAATAATTACATTTATGAGCTATTTTACTGTTTCCACATTCCACATGTTTATTTTTTCCACATAAATACCTAGAACCTGTTATGCATTTCACTGAAAGACTGTCTGACTGTGTGCTGTTTTGTTTCACACAGAATAATCACCTCAAAACAAGTAAATATAGTATAGATATATATTATAAAAATAAATAAGTGAGTATAATATTAGATATATCGATGAGTTTTAGGATAATTTCACTTGCCATGATATCATATCATCAAGATATTGTAATGTATTTGAAGCAGTATTATGTGCAGAGCATCCATTAACCCACTTTCACATGACAACTGAAGTTAATTTCACTTTTGATTGTCAGTGTCTCATTTCTGCCTCATTGTTATCTGCACACAGTGGTCATTTGGGGTGTTGCTATGGGAGCTCATGACCCGAGGTGCCCCGCCCTACTCCGACGTCAACTCCTTTGACATCACAGTCTTTCTCCTGCAAGGCCGAAGACTCCTGCAACCAGAGTTCTGCCCCGATGCCCTGTGAGTCCACACACACTTACCGAGGTCACACACTCCAAAGGGAGGGAAGCGTGCCTCAGTGCTCTCATTAACTTTGTACAAGAGCGTAAAAACAGAGAGCCTTTGTTAAACTCCATTAGATCCAGTGAGCTGGCAGTAGCTCATCAGTGGTCTCAGCCAACTCAGCTCCACATGACTGGTGAAGCTTAACTTTCCCTCCCTACAAATCTCTGCTGTGATCCGAGTCAAACTCCTCAACATACTCATACAGGAGGACTCCCACAGCAGACATCAGTGACACTGAGCAACAGATATGGTCCAAACCTTCTATGTAATAACAGAGTGAAATAAGCTCAGCTCTTCCTCCCTTTGGACCTACAGACTTTTATTCCATTCAGCCGGATTCCTCCTACTCTTCTTCCAGCTCTGCTCAGAAGATTAGTGGATTGGAATGTTAGAATGTGAGGACCGTTTGCTCTGAAGATGAATCATTTTGCTGTGGAGAGTCTTCTGCATTGCCAAAACAGGGAGCTCATTTAATTTAATATTGTGGTAGACAAGGAGACAATCTGTTGGCCTCTTTGGTTTGGTTAAAATAGTAAGTCCCTGATGTTCTAAGCGATTTGCACCAGTTGCAGGTGCAAATCAGACACATTCTGCCCACATATTACGTTCGAAAGTATTGTACAAGCCTAAGCCCGCAGTTTATGAGCCATATGCATGGTAAAATAGGAAATGTGCTTCTCCTCATCATGCAAGTGCATTTGAGGGCGAGCTGCACAAAGCAGTGTGATTGAGAAGAGGGTGGAGACATTCCACATGCAGCTGGTTACATATTTGCCTTGATTTACTAAAGTTTGAGGAGCTAGTTTTGAACATTTTAAAACCAGGCCAAAAAAAGTGCCTCAAAAAAGAGGTGTTGTAGAAAGACTAATTTTAACAGTGTCAGCAGATACAGGCCTTAGATGGAGCCACAAGCCTCGAACGGGAGCTGAAAGAGTGATTACCATCATCACATTTGTGGGGCTGGATGTATGCATGCGAGAAGAAGCACCCCAAAATATGTTGTGAAGCTGCTGCAATATTTACATGCATTTCGTGTTACTGTTTTACAGACTATGCTGCAGTGTTAGACCATAAACATACTTCTAGCATGCATGAAAATGTTAGCTGATTTATTCACATATGGAAAGTCACAGGGGTTATAAATGGTCTTCTTTAGTCCAGTTGTTATGGCCAGTTGTTACAGCATGCCAGCAGAACTAGTTTGCTTGTTCGAATGTATATCTAATGCATCTTCGTATCTTCATTCCGAAAGAACATGTTAAGCAGCATGTAAGCCTCCTCTGTCACTGTCAGCATGTTTAGCTGTTGTGGCTGTTGGAGTAACGGTAGATTTTTGTTCATAGACGCTCAAATTTATCCTCGTTTATGCTCACACCTACTTTTCATATATATATATATATATATATATATATATATATATATATATATATTGGTTGCATCTCATTTCTCGTTTCAACCACCACAGCACCAGAAGAAAACATATGGAGTTTGTACTGAAGGCCTGTGCATTGCAGTGATTTTGCTAGGTGGTGTCCTTTGCATTGACCTACTTTGGCAAATTAACATCAAATTCTAAGATGATACATCAATGCACAGGTGCTCACACCTACTTATATATATATATATATATATATATATATATATATATATATATATATATATATATATATATATATATATATATATATATAATATATGTATGTAAAGGGGTGGGCACGGTGGTGTAGTGATTAGCACTTTCGCCTCACAGCAAGATGATCCGGGTTTGATTCCTGGTCTGGGTGGTTCTGTGGTTCTGTGTGGAGTATGTATGTTCCCCCCGTGCTTGAGTGGGTTTCCTCCGGGTACTCTGGTTTCCTCCCACAGTCCAAACACATACATGTAAGGTTGATCACTCACTCTTAAATTGCCCGTAGGTGTGAGTGTGTGCGTGAACAGGAACAGCAAAGAATTTCATTGTACATTGTAACTGTCTGTTCTGCTGTGCAAATGACAATAAAAATCGTGAGTATGTGTTGGCCAAGCGATGGACTGGCAAACTGTCCATGGTGTACACCGCTGGGATTAGCTCCAGCCCCCCCGTGACCCCAACTAGCGGGATTAAGTGGCAGATAATGGATGGATATATGTATAAAATAAAAACATTGAAATTGATTCTAAAACTTGGTCTCTCTTTTTCTTTCAGCTACAATGTGATGATCGAGTGTTGGCACCCCAAACCAGAGCGACGGCCCACCTTCTCTGAGCTTGTCTCCCGCATCTCTGCCATTTTCTCCAGCTTCAGCGGCGAGCACTACATCCTCCTGAACACCACCTACGTCAACATCGACAAAATGACGCCCTACCCGTCTCTTATCTCCTCTCAGAGCCAGCTGGACCGAGACTGCTGCACCTGAGAGCGGACGAGGGGAAAGGAACAAAATGAGCAAGACAGAGAGAGACTGTGTGATTGCTCCGAATCTGCTGCGTAAGACTGACAGACACTGGACCGAGTGCCAGGGACCATTTGCACTTCTTTATGGAGAAAAAGCTGCCCAAGGCCACTGCTGAAGACAGTAAAGGGAAGCTGATTGTTTTTTATCACTGTAGATAGACTGCAGCCCTCTGAAGTAAGTCCTGTGGATGGAGCAGAGCTGCTGATATGAGCTTCTATTTGAAGCAGGCGGGACGCACGCCGACAGATGTGTACTGGCTCTGCTGAACTCACACAGCTCACACTGATAGAAGTGGAAAGCGCAGACCAAAAACCCATAGAACCCACCAAACTTAATCTCACTGTGACTTTCCAAGAGGGGGCTAAGAACGTCTGTTTCTTTTTAAACACTTTGAACCGATTTGGTCGAGTGGAGACAAGGTTTAAAACACTTCGAGGGCATTGACAACGTTTTCAGTCCAACAGATGAAACTGTTTAGAGTGTTGATCTGGGGTTAGAGCCTCTTATTTCCTACTGTATTATCCGACGGAGGGAGCAGACCTTATTCTGGGACTCCTGATTCATATTGGCAGGAATTAAAGAATCTCTCAGTTGGTTCCTCCTCCTCCTCCTCTGTGGTGGTTTGTGCTGCTCAGTATGTGAATGTGTGGCGAGTTTGTGTTTAATCTGTGACGGACAGCATTCTGGGACATTGTCTGTGTCTCTGAATGGAACACAACAGAACAGGGTGCTGTGATCAGAACACTGGATGTGTTACATGTGAAATTACATTTGACGAGTCTACGAATGTGCTTCCGACCACTATTTCATTCTAGGTTCCACAGATTTTTGTATGTGCTGTCTTTCAGCTAATTTCTGTACAAACGGTCAAACATTTGAATAGATGTGCTCATACGAGCTCGTTGGAAAAGCCTCTGAAGTATTGCATTATATGCTTTCTTTTTTTATAAAGTCTGTATGAAATGGCATTTGAAGTCAGACGTAGCAGAGATGACAATGAATGTGATTAAGCATAAAGCTCCACTGAGGGATTGTAAATAATGTTTCTCTTGTCACAACCTGCTGTGTGATTCATGTATATATATATATATATATATATAGCCTGGTCCGTGGTACCGTTCAAAATACATTGGGTATAAAAGCAAGAGTTTAGTTTTCTGTATCTTCGGTGGTCACAATTGCTGGCACTGTATAGCGTCCCTGCCGTCACTCAAATATGGTACAAATAATATTTCTGTTTTCCTCAAAACCTGGTTGAATAAAGCTCCGTCATCAGGTTGTTTGTGCAGAACAAATATGGAAAAAAAAAATAAACAAGCTCTTTATGTATCTTTATGCGGTGAAGACACTCTTTGACTGCTTGTGAAGAACGTCCTGCTTCAGTTCTCTCTCACTGGCCATCTGGGAACTTTGACCATGACCTTTTCTTTACCCTTGACACACTTGACATTTGACCCATTGTTGTCTAGACAGGCTCTTCTGTTTCCCTCATGATGGAGATGTTTCCCCTCCCCCAACATGAATAATCCATCAGCAGCATTGTCGGAAATTGTTCAACCAGTAGGAATCATCTCAAGTGAAGAAGAGTTTCCTCTCCTGTGAGGTTACTGTTTTGGAGACACAACGTTTTGTGGTGAAAGTGATGACGGGACAACAGTTATTTTCAGCTTCTGATCGATTTGAAAATGAAGTAAACGTGGACTTCAAAGCTTTTATTGTTGTGGCTGATGGTAATATCCATCTCATCCTTACCCAACCTTTCCTACTAGTGAAAGAAATCCCAGCCCCCGCCACCCCTACATTACTCAACGCAAATTCATTAGAAGGAAATTGGCTGAAGGGGCATGTCATAAGGGAAGAATCATTCAGCTAAATAAATCAGCGCAACGAGTGCTGGCCTCACGCCATGCATAGAGAATTGCTCATGGTGAATGTGAAAGGAGTAACTGGAACCTCCTCAGTTGACAGGATGTGATATCAAGACTTTTACGTGCAGCTTTGTGAGACGATGAGGTCTAATACTCAGTATAACTGCTATATAGCTTTAACCCATCTTCTGAAGAGAATGCAGTACTTTTATGAATAGTTCTTTAGGAGTTCTGTATAGAATCAGGGTCACGCAAAGAACCACTTGTTGGTTCTTCCATAGTCAAATTAATCTTCTCTATGATGGAGCTGTTTATGGTTCTTCAAAAGGCTTCCACTACTGCTATGAGTAAAGGAACGCTATTTAGTGTTATATATAGGACCCCTTTAGCTAAGACTGTAATGAAAAGCATAATGCCTGTGGTTCATTTTCTAACACTCTACATGCTCTCATTAATGTGTAAAGCATTATTATGGTGGCGTTGGCAGTACAGGCCTGTAGCAGGAGGCTCTAAAATAATGTTTGAGGTTGGGCGGACCAACGTGTTACAATCAGACAGGCTGTCTGAGCATTTCTGAATGATAGCATAACAAAGATTCTTCACCGAATGCTACTTCTTGGCATCAATATTCTAAACGTGTTAATGCTTGTTTCCGCTAGTGTCCTAAGCAGTGTTGCGGTATGTTATTATGTTAAACATGGACATTTGAAACTTGTATAAGTTATTCAAGTAATATGTTCTTAGCCATATATACTGTGACTCTACAGTGAGTCCTTCGGTAGTATATCAGGCAATAAGTCCTTATAGAAAACAAATTAAGTGCTATTAGCTCCACCTTGTGGAGGATCTTCAGTCTGCTAAAGATGGGCGAGTACAAACCAGGTCCATGGGGCTTACAGTTAAAATTATGATTTTAAACTATTAGGCTTGCTTATTAGGATTCATTCAGTGCCATTCATTCAGTGTCTCAAAGGCTTGATGACTCATTTTATCCTGTATGAATTTAATACCACTGAAAACAAAAGGTTTGAAGTGACTCACCGTTAAAACCTGCTTGAGTTGGTGATATGATGAGGGAGTCCAAGAGTATGAATGAAGGAGCGTGTTGGTCTGTGAAGGTGTGCGAGCCCACACTTCAATTCCTCACTCTCATATCTACATACCTTGCATATCACTTTCATAGAGGTTCATATAAAGTAGTTATATGAGTTTGAAGAATAAGAAAGGATTGTGTTGTTTTAATAAAACTATAATATTCTGAATCAGAAGTATATATATATATATATATAGATACTTACAGCTTAGGCTAATGGATCATAGGAGATTATATATATATATATATATATATATATATATATATATATATATAATCTCCTATGATCCATTAGCCTAAGCTGTTCAATGCTTAACCAAGCTCTTGCTGACCATCCAGAAATGTCCTGTTGTGTTCTAGGTATTTCTTCTTTTAGGGGAGGAGAATATTAGTTTCACAGTGTGAGAGTAGATGGCTGGTCAAGCAAAGTGCATCCAGACAAGTGTATTATTAACAGCTCAGTTGTTTACGAGACGGGAAATGACGATGTCAGACTGGTATCAGTATCTGAAGATACTCACAGTTGCAGTGAAAAAGTGGTACTGAGCCACCCCAAATATTCAAAATAGCCGAGTCATGTCCAGAATCCATCATCATCCTCAGAGGAGGAGCCCTCAACATACTCTTGCATCTATATTCTGTTTGAGCTTCACATCTGTCTTGCTGACTAAGCAAATACAGAGGAATTTAGTATTAGCCGTCCTACATAGGACCACATATGCTTATCACTGAGTTCTACATTCACTAGTCAGATTAAGGTCAGAAAGGTCAGTGTTCCATGTTGCAACATCACCCATGTAGGCCATCCATCCATTATCTGCTGCTTAATCCCGCTAGTTGGGGTCATGGGTGGGGCTGGAGCCAATCCCAGCATCATTGGGCGAAGGTGGGGTACACCATGGACAGTTCGCCAGTCCATCGCATGGTCAACATTCACTCACGCACTCACACCTACGGTGACCAATTAACCTGACTGTTTGGACGTGTGGGAGGAAACCGGAGTACCTGGAGGAAACCCACTCAAGCACGTGGAGATCATACACACTCCACACAGAACGGCCCGGACCGGGGATCGAACCCGGATCTACTTGCTGTGAGGCGACAGTGCTAACCACTGCACCACCGTGCGGCCATGTAGGCTAGTGACCGCATTATTTTTCAAGAGCTCAGCCAAGAACTGGGTTAGGGTTAAATTCATCCCCAAAAGGGATGAAACATCTAACCGGAGAGCACGTCACACTACCAGTTCAACTAAAATACAGAAACTAATGTGTTTAGTTTGCTTGAAAACCTGCCGTCCAACACATTTATTCCTGTTTACTGTGTATGTGTTGTGTTCTATATATTTTGTCTTTTAGGGGAGGAGAATATTAGTTTCACAGTTTGAGTGTGACGTGTTTTAGACGGCTGGATAAGCACAGTGAATCCAGGGAAGTGTATTATTAACAGTTCAGTTGTTTAGGAGACGGGAAAAGACGATGTCATTGGAATCGGTATCTGCAGATACTCACGGTTGCAGTACCGGATGTAAAAAAGTGGTACTGTGCCACCCCTAATACTCAAAATAGCCAAGTCATGTCCAGAATCACCATCATCATCCTCAGAGGAGCCCTCAGCATACATACATTTTTTGTGTTAACTCTTTAAGTCTAACTCTGGTGCACTCAAGCTGAAACTCATCTCAAAGACCCGTTCTCTTGCAAGTAATGCATGCTTATAGCTTGATGTCATTGTTACAGTTAATGTTTGTCTCTAGTCTGCTCACCTAAATGCAGACAGTGTTTGATATATTTTCAAGTCAAGCCATTCTACTGCAGCTTGGTATGTGAAGTGCATCACAAAGCGTGCTAAATGCATCACTATCATCCACTAGGTGGCAATGCAGTTATTTGTGCCACTTTAATCAACATTCTTACTCTTCACACAAGCCACAATCTATAGTGTTTATGGAAGGAGGCCAGAGCTTGTTTCACTGATTTATTTAGCGAGCTGATGTCTTCCTCTAGTCAATTTCCTCCGTATGAATAAGTGTTGAGTAATGTAAGAGAGGTGGGGGCTGAGCTTTCTTTCACTAGTGGCAGCAGGTTTGGGACAAGGATGAGTGAACAGAATGATATTACATTCCAGCAGCACCGACTCATCAAGAAAAACACAAAAAAGCTTTGTGCTTTGTAAGGTCATGTTAAATTGAGACATATTCTTTGTTGACATATTCTTCTTTCAGGGCAGAAATATTTCATTTTTTTAAAGGTTTTAAACTCATGTTTTGGGCTTTGATTGCATATTCAAACTTTTATTGGTCATCAAGCTGCCGGGGGAATGCTTACGCTTGTTTAAATTTGAAGCAGCCAAAAATGTGAGAATCAGTATATTTGGCTCTTGGGGTCCTCCTACAGTTGCAGAGTGTAATATTCACGCTATTTTCCATGACAACACCGGAAGTTCTAACGGATAGGTTGATACTAATTATAAGCAAAACGACACTAAACATATAAAATGACTAGCATAACATGTTCAGAGCATATGTGTCAAACTCAAGGCCCGCCACGTCCTTTTATGTGGGCCGCGAGAGACTGAAAGGTCTTAGTGTCTAAAAATAAATAGGTCAGAAGCGTGCTTTGGCCAAAAATGCATGTCGATTGTGTTACGGCTTACTGCCACTAGACGACAGTGTAGTCATTGATGTGATAACGCGGAGGATCCCATAATGTCCAGAAAAAGAAAAGTTGATGCAGATGGACGGCTGTTTAATCAAAGATAGGAAGGTGAATACCTGTTCGTGCTTCAAGGTGAAAGACCGGTATGACTTTTGTGTTACGAAGCAACATGTCGGTTATTAAAGAGACAATCTACGCCGGCAGTTTCACACCAAGCACGGAGCTCAGTGCGGCAAAGCTAGCCTTCAAGAAAAGCAACAGATTGCACAAGAATTAAAAGTTAAACTGAAGTTGTAGCAGAATCTGTTCACGAAAGCCAAAAACAACGCGGCAGTGAGAGCTAGCTTTACTGTGGCTGAAGAAATCACCCGTGCTTCAAAGTGTTTTTCAGAGGGAGCGTTTTTGAAGCAGTGCTGCTGAAGGTCTGTGAGCAGGTGTGTCCCGACCAGATTCACACTTTTAACAATGTCGGTTTGTCAAGAAACACCATCGCTGACCGAGTTAAGGAACTAGCTGGCCCGCAGCTACACAGCTTCTTCATTAGCAGTTGATGAAACACAGATATGTGTAGTTGCTGTTGCAGTGTATTTAGTGTTTGCAGGTTTTGTGTGTTTATTGTAATTAAAGCATCTCATTAGTTTAAGGCAAGGCTGTTTTTTTATCTGTCACACATGTTCTTAACAACTCACAATTTTTGATTTTATACTAATTAAGCCTCATTTCAGTATGTCAAACGTTTTGATCAAAGTTAATATTATAACTTGTGTTTGATGTTATTTTTTATTCCCTTGAATAGTTTGATCCTTGATTGATGGAGTTTGTGGATTTAAAAACATGACAAATTAATAGTATTTATGTTATAACAGAGCAACAAGCAAACATATTTTTCCATGTAACTGTAATGTTTTAATTAAATAAGTAATACAT
Source organism: Megaleporinus macrocephalus (assembly GCA_021613375.1). Lineage (NCBI taxonomy): Eukaryota > Metazoa > Chordata > Actinopteri > Characiformes > Anostomidae > Megaleporinus > Megaleporinus macrocephalus. Next base: position 8,756,068 of record CM038713.1, on the reverse strand, counting down.
TCAGAGTTATTTAACATTATAAGTTATAAGTTATTTAAATGTATAAGTTAGATCTGGCCCTTTGAGGACAGCCATTATGCCAATGTGGCCCTCGGTGAAAATGAGTTTGACACCCCTGAGTTAGAGGGAGTCAGTAATTGGAAGAAGAGAAAAACTTGGCTTGAACAACAGAGTTACGAACACAGCACATAAAGATCAGAGGGTTGTAAAAGAGGACCTGCGTCTCTGATTGAAGCACTAAATTTAAAACATCCACCCAAACCTCCGTATGTCTGCTCTCACCATTCTGTGGAGGAGAACCAGCACCAGAGCTTCCTTATCCAGAGAAATGTCTCGACTATGAAGCTCCAAGGAAGCAGACGTGTCGGGTGTCTATCAGTTAAGTAACTGTTTTCTGATCAGTGTCCACCGCGCTAGGCTATCTGGACTGTAACTAACACCCACACAGAGTGGCTCGGGCAGCTGGCTGGACTTGGGTTTAACCGGCTTTCAGAAATGTAAACTCTCCGTCTGTGTGTAGGAGTACACGACCCACCTTCCCACTATGCACGTACTGATACGCTTCAGTACTTTTATAGTTTTTCATTGCTGAACCGTCTACACCTTCCGAGAGTACAGAGTAATTAAACATGTCTCCATAAGTACCTCAGACCACCTTCTCATATCACCCACCCACTGTGTTATTAACCTCAGACCACCTTTTCATATCACCCACCCACTGTGTTATTAACCTCAGACCACCTTTTCATATCACCCACCCACTGTGTTAATAACCTCAGACCACCTTTTCACATCCTCCACCCACTGTGTTAATAACCTTGGATGAGACTGCTGTCCCATTAGAACTTCTTACTGTCTCTCTGGTCTCCTCCCGTGTAACTGTATTCATTTTGGTTAGCTGAGCCGAAGTTCTAACTCAAAGGCGGAAGAAACACACGCTTGAAAGTGGGTGTGGCCAAATACGGTGAATACTTTTAAACCAGTTTTGTAAAGACAAATTATACTTTGACTCCCCTGTACACAAGCATCTGCTAATGAGCTAAAGAATATAGCCTCGCTGTCCAATGAAAAACATGCATCTCCATTTTGCTCGATTTCTTCATTTTTCTACATCGTTTGAACACGACAGCTGCCGTTTACATTGTGTCAAAAATTCCATGTTGAAAGGACCAATAGAAATGCTTTAAAATCAGGTAGAAGATCCCTTCCATTGAGTTACATTAAAAAGTTAACGACTGGTACAGATTACACTCACATTTCCAGCTGTTTCTATGTGTAAACAACCAAAATCATAAGTGTAACCTGTAGCATCCATACAGTATGTCTGTGTGATGGGCACTTGATGGGCACTTGAAGAAACTACAAAACTCAGTGAAACAGGCATGACAGACACAGACAAGGCTGCAGTCTGCATCACAACCTTTTAATAAATAACACTGGCAGAAATCAACACTGTGCGGTGAGGTTTTCAGTGTTTTCACATTAGCTGTGAGGCTATCTTGCATCCTTTCATTTCTTTTAAATCCCATTAACGAGTAAAAGCCAGTCCGAGATACACTCTAGTCTCTTACTCTTTCTCTCTCTCTCTTTTTCTTTTCCTCACTTCCTCCAACATCTTATTCCATCTCTTCACAGCCTCTGCAATGATGTCCAAGCTGGGAATACCAAGCTAGCTTCTTATTATAGCTAGCTCTCGTGAGGGATCTCATGCATGCTCCTCTAAAGTTACACAGCACAGGTTTTCAAGGCCATGACAGAGATGCTGTTTCTCCTATTATAAGACAGAGTGCCATCTAAATGGTTTTGAAGCTGGTATTTTAAGATATATTTGTAATGTAATGTAATGCACTGAGGAAATAAAACTTTTAACATTATTTATTACTATGTATCGTATTTGGAATCAGCTCTCAAGCTGAAGAATATATGGTGAACAAGGCTTTCAGCATTTTGCCGTTTATCTAGATGTTCTCTGTCGTGGGGTGTTGGCACCAGAGGACACCATAAGCTTTAGAGTTTTTGGGTGCTGTGCCATGCACCCGGTGTGCAGTGGCCTAATATGTTTCAACTGGAACACGAACAGACACAGAGACGACTTCAGAGGGTAACCCACCTGTCGGGATGTTGTGGTAAGCGTTCACATACATAGCTCAGTTCTGCTTTAGAAGTTTATGGTGGTTTGTTGGAGATGCTAGCCTGCTGACTTACCAAATACCAGTTAGCCAGCCTGTATAGACTTGTTGGAGAGGTCTAAGCAACATGTATTATCACAGATTTCTACATTCACTAGTCAGATTAAAGTCAGAAAAGTAGTGCTCCAAGTTGAAACATCACCCATGTAGCCTAATGACTGGATTATTGAGCTTAGCTTGAGCTTAGCCAAGAATTGTCTTCTAAAGCAAAAGGGATAAAACATCAATCTGGAGGGCACGTCATGGGTACCAGTTCAACTAAAATACAGAAACTAAGGTGGTGATTTCACACAGTTCCACACAGTTGTTAAAAAAATCACATTGCAAATGGCACAAGCAGTAGTAAAGGCAGGATTGGTGGGTGCATCTATGCCAATGGAGGGTGGAGCTCTACCTTACTGTGAAGTAGAAATGAGAATAAAATCACAGGCTTTTAAATAATTTTTTTATTTAAGACTTTTAATGATGCTTTAAATGTTATATACAGTGACAAGTGATGAATGTGTGAACTTGTGGGCAAAAGGCAGGTTTGTTTACTTGGTCCCCTTTAAGGCATTGCAGTAACAACTATTATTTCTAGTCTATGTGCTTCTACGTGGAATGGTAAAACAACAGAGAGGTACATTAGATTTTCCTGTTGGAGGAGGGAAACATCTCCATCATGAGGGAAATGGAAGAGCCTGTCTAGACAACAATGGGTCAAATGTCAAGTGCATCAAGGGTAAACAAAGGGTCATGGTCAAAGTTCCCAGATGGCCAGTGAGAGAGAATTGAACCAGGGCACTGAAAGGCACTTAGTCGGTTTCACTGCCAGAGAGTACAGAAGTGCTGGTTTTATCAAATTTGTCTTGGTCGGACCACCTGATGACGACAACCTTAGTGCTCAAACACATATACACAAAGATCTGGTTTTGGTTCTATTTATTTTGCCGCCAGTTCTATTCATGAAAGTGGTTCCTTGAACAAAAGTGTAGACTGGACTGCCTTTAATGATAGAAATATAATATAAACTACCGCTCAAAAGTTTAGGATCACTTTAGAATTACATTTCATGCAATTCACTAACAATACTGTCCATTTCCCAATTAATGTGAGTGTATCAGATGATTTTTAAAAAATAAAAATGTTTGTATTAAAGTCTATTTTTGTATAGAGGCTTATTTTGCATATAGTTCTATTATCAGCAATTCTCAGTCCTCTGTCTAAATCTCCTGGTACGACCACCAATCCAAGTTAAGGATGTTATTGGACTAATTGGTTGTTAGGACACTCTTGCTCAATTGTGATGCACAGCTGAAAAACATTCTACTAATAAGTGAGTATAAAAAGGCAACATTCTAGGTTAGTTTAGTATCTGAAGATCAGCAGTTGATGGTTGCTGACCGACTCAAAATGACCAGAAAGAAACAACTTTCTTTAGAGACCCGTCAGTCCATTGTTGTGTTAAGGAAGAAGATACTCCATTAAAACAAGAACATTTCACTGTGATATATATGATATAAACTACCGACATACCTCAATGGATAAGCTTTCAGCTTCATTTACATAATACACCCCAGAAATTATGCAGATATTGGTAGGGACCCAATAAAATAAAAGCATTCAATGTCTTGTAAGTAAATGGCTATGCTTTTAGACTAAAGTAGGTGGTTCCTTTATGGCACTGCTTAAAAAACTCTTTGTATGGGGTTGCATTCCCACTGAACTAAGGTTTATTACTCTTTACATACTATTAAACTAATATAAAAAGTTGTGTTGCCATGCAAGATCCTAAACACAGAGGAGTGTATTAGGGGCCTTGAAAGCCTTGGATAGTCACCATGAGGGTAAATTAGGTGGGTTCTATGGGTTTTTGGTCTTTGCTTTCCTCGTCTATCAGTGTGGGCTGTGATATAAATGATGGCTCATCAAGTCAAGAGTTCAGCAGAGCCAGTACACGTCTGTCAGCCTGCTTCAAATAGAAGCTCATATCAGCAGCTCTGTTCCATCCTCAGTACTTGCAGTCTATCTACAGTGATAAAAACAATCAGCTCCCCTTTACTGTTACTAAGCAGTGGCCCTGGGCAGCTTTTTCTCCATAAAGACGTGCAAATGGTCCCTGGCACTCGGTCCAGTGTCTGTCAGTCTTAAGCAGCAGATGCAGAGCAATCACACAGTCTCTCTCTGTCTTTTTCATCATGTCCCTTTTTCTTCTCCGCTCTCAGGGGCAGCAGTCTCGGTCCAGCTGGCTCTGAGAGGAAATGAAAGAAAGGTGGGTTGTCATTTTGTTGATGTTGACGTCAGATACGAGAGACGAGCTCTGAGAAAGTGGGCTGTTGCACAGGTTTGGGGGGCCACCACTTGATCATCAACCCTGTAGCACTGCAGCTTACCCTAAATTTCAATGTTTTTAAAATAAAGATTTCAATTAGAATCATGAAACCTGATCCACAAAGGCCTCAAGACTAACAATTCACTAACTCACATAGCAATTCACATAACATCATGATACATTTATATATTGCTGCTTTTTCTATAAGCAGTCTTGTATCAGGTCGTTTTTTTCTCTGAGTAGTTGCACAATCATAAGTCAGTTTGTTCCAGATGCTGTGCAGATCAACATCGTAAAAAATGGCTTAACTCCAGTGAGTTCATTTTTTTTATAGAACTACAACTCAAATTAAATCAGTTCCCTGTTTTGGCGACGGTGAAATGATTCATGGACAGAACAAACGGTCCACACATTCTAACATTCCAATCCACTGATCATCTGAGCAGAGCTGGAAGGAGAAGAGGAGTCTGGCTGAACAGAATAAATGTCTGTAGCTCCAGAGAGGAGGAGGTGCTGAAATCAGCTGACCATGTCTGAGGTTCTGCTATTACATATAATGTGTTGATAAATGCCCTGTTTTGGTTATATCAGCACCAGTGTTATTGCACACACACATATATATATATATATATATATGTATATATATAAATATATTATATAAATATATATATTATAATAATATAATATATATATATATAATGTATTAAATTTTTAACCTTTTTTTAGAAATATAAAAATTGAAAAGTGGAGCGTGCAAAATTATTCAACGCCCTTGCGTTTATACTTTGTAGCGCCACCTCCACAACTATCTTGGACCTCCTTGGTCTTCATGATGCTCTCTGAGCTTTAAACAGAACTCTGAGACTATCACAGAGCAGGTGCATTTATACAGAGACTTGATTCCACAGAGGTGGATTCTGTTGATTATCACCAATCCTTTAGGTCAACATTGGATCATTCAGAGATCCTCACTGAACTTCTGAAGTGAGTTGGCTGCACTGAAAGTAAGGGGTCTGAATAATATTGCACTCCCACTTTTCAGTTTTTGATTTCTAAAAAAAGTTTCAAATATCCAATAAATTTTGTTCCACTTCACGATTGTGTCTCACTTGTTGTTGATCGTTCACAAATAAATACAATTTCATATCTTTATGTTTGAAGCCTGAAATGTGGCAAAAGGTTGAAAAGTTCAAGGGGGCTGAATACTTTTTCAAGGCACTGTATATATATATATACAGTGCCTTGAAAAAGTATACCTCCACAACTGCTGTGTGTATGTATGTTATCTGACTGTATAAACTCACAGATCACAGTATGTTAAATATCTCTGCACTGTATTCAATACCTCATTCAGAAATGAGTGCTGTGCTGCACTGTCCTGTCTGTGTACTGTCCTGTCTGTGTACTGTCCTGTCTGTGTACTGTCCTGTCTGTGTACTGTCCTGTCTGTTTACTGTCCTGTCTGTGTACTGTCCTGTGTGTTTACTGTCCTGTCTGTGTACTGTCCTGTCTGTGTACTGTCCTGTCTGTGTACTGTCCTGTCTGTGTACTGTCCTGTCTGTTTACTGTCCTGTCTGTGTACTGTCCTGTGTGTTTACTGTCCTGTCTGTGTACTGTCCTGTCTGTGTACTGTCCTGTCTGTGTACTGTCCTGTTTACTGTCCTGTCTGTTTACTGTCCTGTTTACTGTCCTGTCTGTGTACTGTCATGTCTGTGTACTGTCCTGTCTGTGTACTGTCCTGTCTGTTTACTGTCCTGTCTGTGTACTGTCCTGTCTGTGTACTGTCCTGTCTGTTTACTGTCCTGTCTGTGTACTCTCCTGTCTGTGTACTGTCCTGTCTGTGTACTGTCCTGTTTACTGTCCTGTCTGTTTACTGTCCTGTTTACTGTCCTGTCTGTGTACTGTCCTGTTTACTGTCCTGTCTGTTTACTGTCCTGTTTACTGTCCTGTCTGTGTACTGTCCTGTGTGTTTACTGTCCTGTGTGTTTACTGTCCTGTCGGTGTACTGTCCTGTCTGTTTACTGTCCTGTCTGTGTACTGTCCTGTCTGTGTACTGTCCTGTTTACTGTCCTGTCTGTTTACTGTCCTGTTTACTGTCCTGTCTGTGTACTGTCCAGTTTACTGTCCTGTCTGTTTACTGTCCTGTTTACTGTCCTGTCTGTGTACTGTCCTGTGTGTTTACTGTCCTGTCGGTGTACTGTCCTGTCTGTTTACTGTCCTGTCTGTGTACTGTCCTGTGTGTTTACTGTCCTGTCTGTTAACTGTCCTGTCTGTGTACTATCCTGTCTGTGTACTGTGTCTAATATCTGTTAATTTATTGTATTTATTGTTTCTAGTTAAAAATGTGTCTGCATGTTTGCTCTGTGTATTCTTTGTTCTTTGTTGCACCGTGTTGTTCCTGGAGGAACGGAATTTCACTCCACTGTGTACTTGTATGTAGATGGAATGACAATAAAAGCCTCTTGACTTGACTTGATCCTCTTCATGTAAACTGGGTGGCCCTAATCTTGGGTAGGGCTTCCGTAAGCATTTCCTAACCAGTCACAGAGCTGGCGTCTCTGGACCCACCTACATAAAACTAGCTAAAGCTAAAGCTAATTCAGCATAAGCAAAAGCTAGTAAGCTGCTGTCCTTTCATTCATCCATACATACGCACTGCTTTGTCCATCTGTTTGTTCATCCATCAGTCCTTCTCTCGGCTGTTTCTGTAATATGTGATACTTCATCTGTCAGTTTGTTCATTTGTCCGTCCGTTCTGTATGAGGGGGAGGAGCAGAATAGGAGTGCTGGACAAAGAGCTATCAATCAAGCTGCTCATTAGCCACGCCCACAGTTCTCAGATGTGTCTTTTCATATTTATATCCTATATTTTTCACTGAAGGTTTGCTGATTTTTTAATGTAATGCTCAGGTTTAGTGTCATACAGACATGTTAAATATTAGAGTTCTGCCTCTCTCTCAAAGTTCTGTTTGGTTACTGTTTGTCTGCACAGCTGCTAGGAGTCCCAGTTTTCTGTAGCTTTTAATCATTTTTTGGACTCCAGTCTTGGAAACTTTTCATTTATTTGAAACTTTTCTCTTCCTTCCATCTGCAGATTGATAACCTATACCTAATCTCCCCAAAAATATTTCCTGAAAAATGAATAACTTCTACTTAGTGATGCCCTTTGATGGACCGGCGCTCTGTACAGGGTGTTTCCTGCCTTTCACCCTGTGTGTGCTGGGATGGGCTCCTGCACCCCTGCATATCAGGTAGATAATGAAAGAATGTATGAATAAATGTACGTAATGACTTTTAGACTGCAAGTTAAACCAATGAAGGGTGGTCTCGGACTTATGCGCAGTACTACATACAGTGTTTGTGCGCGTCTGTGCGAGACGGGGGGGTTAAAGCAGAATTAAACAGCAGGAAACTCCAGCAGTCATGTGGAGCTGAGTTGGCTGAGACTTCTGATGAGCTACTGCCAGGTCACTGGATCTAATGGAGTTCAACAAAGGCTCTCTGTTTGCACGTTCTTGTACAAAGTTAATGAAAGCACTGAGGCACGCTTCCCTCCCTTTGTGTGTGTAGTCAAAGGGCATCGGGGCAGAACTCTGGCTGCAGAGGTCTTCGGCCTTACAAGAGGAAGGAGGAGTTAACATCAGAGTAGGGCGGGGTACCCCGGGTCAAGAGTTCCTCTAGTAACACCCTAAATAACCACTGACAAAGAGAAGAACCAATCAGGCCAAACAAACAGAAAATAAGCATCTATCAAAATGAAACAAGCTCAGTTTCTAATGAACAGGCTTTAGTATTGTTACAGTTACAACCAGGTGTAACACAGTGGCGTGCAGAGCATCTTTCTTTACAAAACTACTCAGCTTGGTTGGCTTTCTCATGAATTTTCTCTCATAACCGTTACAAACAGTAAATACGCCCTATCTGTCACCTGCATCACTGTTTCAAATGATTGATTTGCTGCTGATCAACGGGATTGAGAATGGAGAGGGACTTCCACATCCCTGCTTTCCTGATCCATCAATCATAACGAACTTTCTGTTTTGTCAATGTGTAACATTCTGTAATCATTTGTCTTAGTTAGAAATACTTGTACTAAAAAGGAACAAACGTGTCATACATACTAACAGAATTAAGAATTAATTGCAAACAAATTTCAAGTCATATGAGTTGGTCTTTACTGACATTTCTCAATATAAACTGGAATAAAATGCCGTTCTTCAAGCCACACACACCACATTATACAGAAGTACATGCAGGAGATACACAATACTGAAATATACAACCTACACATGTACAGAGTAGTGTAGAGTGTGTAGTGCAGACAGTACTGTGGGAAAATCTAAGGCCATCTGTAAAAATGGCCAGTACTGTTCAAAAGCTTTAGGCCAGAACATTTACATTTGCGTAGTAAAATATTATTATTATTATTAGTTTTTAGAAATATTCAAACAGTATAAATACAGTAAGTAATGCTTTTACATATGAGTATGTTTATTTAACTCTTTTGAAACATCTTGTGGAAACAAGCCAGTATTATTTATAGTATTGAGTATTATTTGATGATAACCTAATGACTGCTCAGTACTTCATTAAGCTAAATCAAGATTGCTGCTGAAGGAACTGAATACGTTCATACAATGTCTGGGGCGTCCAGGAGAAATCTGGAAGCAAACTTTGTGTGACGCACAAGATATGATCTACTTCTTTCAAAATAAGATATTTATGCTACTTTGTATTATATTACTGCTTATTTACATCTGTTCTGTGATCTTGCTGGTGAAAATACACGTATTACTAAGATAAACAATAGACTTAGGTGCCTGTTCTTATGTCTGGATTCTTCTAACCAAAAACCTTCTTCAAAATAAATAATAACAGGTTACATTTATGCTAAAGTATTTATACTTATGCATGTTTAGTTATTATGATATATGGTTCTATGTCATGTACACTACCGCTCAAAAGTTTAGGATCACTTTAGAATTTCATTTCATGCCATTTTTATGCAATTCATAAACAATACTGTCCATTTCACAATTAATGTAAGTGTATCAGATGATTTTTAAAGAATAAAAATGTTTGTATTAAAGTCTATTTTTGTATAGAGGCTTATTTAGCATATAGTCCTATTATCAGTAATTCTCAGTCCTCTGTCTAATCTCCTGGTACGGCCGCCAATCCAAGTTAAGGATGTTATTGGACTAATTGGTTGTTAGGACACTCTTACTCAATTGTGATGCACAGCTGAAAAACATTCTACTAATAAGTGAGTATAAAAGGGAGAACAACATTCTAGGTTAGTTTAGTATCTGAAGATCAGCAGTTGATGTCTTGCTGACCGACTCACAATGACCAGAAAGAAACAACTTTCTTTAGAGACCCGTCAGTCCATTGTTGTGTTAAGGAAGAAGATACTCCATTAAAACAAGAACATTTCACTGTTATCCCAAACTTCTTAGCAGTAGTGTATGTACAGGTTGATTTTGATCACACATGCTCAGTTAGCTCTTAAAGAAATCATCTACACATTGTTCATTGTTACCATGTAAAAAAGCAGGGGTTAAAAATTCACCCATTCTGTTATCCATCCTTCGAATCCATCCATTATCTTCTGCTTTATCCCACTAGTCAGGGTCACAGGGGGTCTGGAGCTAATCCCAGCATCATTGGGTGGGGTACACCATGGACAGGTCGCCAGTCCATCACATGGCCAGCACACACTCACACCTACGGGCTATTTAGAGTGACCAATCAACCTAACATGCCTGTCTTTGGACTGTGGGAGGAAACTGGAGTCCATTCTTTAATGAAAGCTTTAATTACATACTGTATTTAATCATCCAGATAAATTCTCTAAACTTACAAAACTAAAACAATACATTCATATTTATACTACACTGCACACTCGCACCTTCAACAATCAACAGAGAATTCACTTAAAATACCATCAGCTCTCTCTCACACATACACACACACATACACACACACACAGCTCAATACGTCACCCATGAGAGTAGCTGTTTCAGAGATGAGACTTAATCTAGTGTGACATGAGCAAGCCATTACTGGACACACTCAGGGTCTCTCTGCTGCTGCCCCTTTCCCCCCGTCTGCTCTTTAATCTATTTTGTGGAGCTTTCACATTGAGGGAAGATTAAACAGCTGTTTAGTCTTTCAGTGGGAGCAGAAAACACCAGAGAGTAACAAGAACAGAGACACAAGGACCAGGACCGGAGCTCAACTCAGCATCTCAATAGGTGCAAGACTGTTCTGAGATCTTTTTTTTTTTTTAATAATCACGCTTATACTAGTACTGCCACATATCTTCACGACATCAGGACATCTGCTGCTCGGTTACTCACTTACACTCGTGCCCATGACCACATTACATCTGTTCTCCAGCATCTTCTCTGGCTCTCTCCCAGATACAGGATCCAATTCAAGATTCTTCTACTCCTGCTCCAACCTGCCCAACCTCCTTTTTATTCCTATAAACCATCTCAGTCTCTTAGGTCTTCCATTGCCGGGCTTCTACATGTCCCATCATCTAAACTCTGTGCTTTGGTGATTGGGTGTTTTCCAGACTCGCTCCTTGACTGTGGAACTCTTTCCCAACTGTGGTCAAACAATCTTCTTCTCTTTCCATATTTAAATCTAATCTTAAGACTCACATCCTCTGTCTGTTTAATTTACTCTAGCACTCATCTCTGAGGTCTAGTTGTTATATTATTGTCAGGTTGATGTTTCCACTAACTCTCGAAGCTTTACTCTTTGTGTGTTCAATGTTTCTATTTTTCTACTAATGACTGTAACCTTCTAATGATTGTAAGCATCTTCGGGTTTTAGGAAAGCACTATATAAGAATAATGTATTATTATTATTATTATTATTATTTTTAAGAAGCGGAACAGCTTTACGCCAACTACTCCATTCACCCCCATTCACTGAGGTTAGGAAGTGCCTAGGCTCCCCTTAAACTGGCTTTGCTAGAATGTCAAGCATTCCAATGCAAACAGACTAAATACGAAATCGATACCTTTCCCCATCTAAAGCCAGGGGACTGTAGTGTATATAGACTGAAGAGTAAAGATATTATGCAAGAGAAGCTGGCTCGTTGTCTGTGCTGCTGAAAAGAACCCAACAGTGAAAACAAATGGAAGTAAAATGAGTGAAGAGAAACACAGATCAAGTCATAAATCTAAAGTCTCAGAATGACACATTACCTGATTAGAGTCTACTCTAATGTGATACGGCCACTGGACGGCTCATTCATCATCATTATCATCTACATGCCTACACAGTTATATTAAAACAGTCCTGTAATATATTACAGTTCAGTGTAAGAGGAGAGTGACAACAGTATCAGAGAATAAAAAACAATAACAATAATCTAAACGTAGACACAGTTTTAATACTTCCTTTTCCAGTGCTGGAGAGACTCAGCCTTTCATAACTTAAACTCCATACAGCATGGAAATGTAAAGGATCTTTCAGTGTAGGAGATGATAGCCAAGCCATATCTGAAACAGCCAACATTCTCCTTTCAAGTGCTCTACAGTTCAAGATAACACTACAGACGGAAACTGTACAGATGGTTTGGACCTGCTTAGTTCTCATGTTCTATCTTTTATAATTTATTCATAATTTTGCTGTACTTTTCAAATAATAATGCAAATATACATTTAGTTGTAGAAGAATTTTCAGTTAATATTTGCATTCAATTTCCAATCTAGTATCAGCAACTTTAAGTGTGCATTGTTTCTCTCATTGTCTCACCAATGGATGTGTGCAATCTTTGAAGTTGTTTATAACAAAAAATAAGGAAAATAAACAATTGCTATTTGAAAACAAGGAAAAAGACAATTCTATGAAAATGCTTATTTCTGTTTGCACCTCTGTGGGAATCTAGTAGTATGTTAGTGCTAAGGTAACAGCAATTCACCTGAAGAACTGCATGTCTTGGATTAAATATTGATATTTGAAGCTTATCAAAGAAAGTCCATGTTTAATTGATACTCATAACAGACCTTTTAACAAAGTTATATTGCAAAGAATATGTGGACATTACTTCTCATTAATAAGTACAGGAGTCACACCCATAGTCACACAACCTCCATAGACAAACACTGGCAGTGAAATGGGCTGTACTGAAAAGCTCAGTGACTTTAAACATGGCACTGTCATAGGATGCCACCTTTGCCACAAGTCAGTTTGTAAAATTTCTCTCCTGCTAGATCTGCCCCAGTCAACTGTAAATGCTATTATTCTGGGGAAAAAAACAAATTTCATTATTGCTATTATACTCACTAGTGATAACTATGATTAAGCAGGTCGCTCAGGTTATGGATTACAGACTTGCCTCCCTAGTGCTACTTCTGGCCGTCCAGGTTCCAGTGAAACCCCATGAACCACACAGCTGAAATGCCCTGCTGTTCACAAAGAAGGGAAGAAAAAGAGAAACCATTTGTACATCAATCTATCAAAACTCCTCATTAGTCCAGCTGTGGAGACACGGCAGGCGTTTATTCCATTGAGCTTTTCACACCTTAAACAATGAGGACTCCCCAAGGCTGGCCTAGTGCTACTGACAGCAGTGTGAATGGCACAACAATGCACCAAGTAAAAAGCTGAGGTCTCCTTTATTCTCACTCTACAACCTCAATGACCTCTCTCTTTCTCTTATCATGTAACACCACGCTGAACTCTCACTGTACAAGCCATAGTGATGATAAAATGTCATATCGTGGGGTCTTGCACGCATCCAGATTCAAATGAATCACTTCACTGTGCTGAATATCGTGTAAGTGTAAGTTCAGTACTTACTTCAGTCACGCATGTGTCTATGCTAATAACTATAGTTACTAGTAGTATGTAAGCTCCCAGTTATTTTACATAAAGGCAAAAGCAGAAACAGGCCTCCTTCAGCCCCGGCACATGAGGAGGCCGATTGGCTCAGGGACATCGGCAAGCTCTGGTCTATGAGGGAACGGAATGGAGTCTGAAAGTCAAAGGTCAATCACAAGACACACAAATGAATATGCTCGTCTGGGAGGTCGGATAATTACAACGACTACAAAGAGAAGGAGAAAACTCAAAGCCTGGCTTAACAGAAGAGAGGCTAAAAAGAGTTGTTTACTCGTTTGGCTGAGAGCGAGGGAGATGGAGGGAGAGCTGAAAGCTATGACACAACAGACACTTCAGACAAAGTCCAAAAATTTGTTTTTTTTTTTGGATTTCTGCTCTACAAATTGATAATATATGACATTGCATGCTTGAAAGCCAATCAAAGCAAAGATTTTTAGCAAAGGAGGTAATGTTGGCCCCCCAGCACATGTTTGTCTAGCTAGTGTAAAACGGACCACCTGCGAACCGGCCACTCAGGAGGAGCAAAAGTTGCAGCAAAAAGGTGGCACGACAAGCTTGGGACAAAAGAGAACATGACAATTCAATGCCCCACCCCCTCTGTACCCCCTCTGTACACCTAAAGTAGCTGTACACCTAAAGTAGATATTATGGTCTGGTTTTCTTGACCAAGTAACAGGCCTTGACCTTCATAAAGTAAAAGCCTTGCCAGCGGTTGTTTAGACTTGTGTGCCAGTTTTGTAGCCTACATAAGAGAGAAGAAAGATTGCTTCCCCGTGTGCTCCAGCAGTGTTAGCCTAGCACAGTCCAGAAACTGCTCTTTCTCTGTCCTCTCCTTTTGTCTTCTCAGTAAACAAAGCCTTTGTAAGGCAGCTGCATATTTTCACTCAGAGTGAATCATAATGATTTAGAAATCTTAAAAACAAAGAGTTCTTTGCGCAGCCTGAAGGCACATGGACTTGTCTGGCAAAGAGAGTGCTGGCAATGAAAAGCAATGCAACTTTTATCCAGAGCTTACTTTGATTTCTGACTATAGTAAAAGACAGCAGTATAAATGATCTTAGTGAATGTTTAAGGAACCCATATGCTCCATTTTTCTTGAATTAAATTTCTCTCCTGAGGTCCACCTACACATTCCAGTGAGTTTATGTAACAAAAACAGTCCTAATTCAATTTTTATACAACCATTATTCAACCTCTCTTTATCCCTTATAAATACACAGGCTGTTATTGTTAAAGACTGATTTATGTAAATGAGCACTGCTTTGAGAGGCTGTCCTGCTTTTCAGTTCATTCAAAGATCAGTTCGGACTGATTGAAACACTGCTTATAGCTTTAGTGGAATGGGCGGAGCTAGACTCCTGTAGTCTGAATGGATTTCACAATTCACTGTAGGCAGCAGAGTAGGCACTGGTTAATGTCAATGTATAATGTATTACAGTAATCAAGATGAGTGAAAACAAATACACAGATGGTATTTTTTCCAGCTCAGACACAAAAAAGTTTTAAGCTTTGTGTTATTTGTGTTTCTAAGATGGAAAAACACAACAGAGAGTATGTATGAAATCTATGGGCAAAATCAAAACTGGCCAGTTTTCTACCTTTATTAAATTGGAGGAAATTACAAGCCCGAACAAGCAAACAAGCTGCTTTTCCAGTACCCTTATTAAGAGACAATAAAGAGCAATTATTCTTACATTTCATAGGAATTACCCTGCATTACCCTTGGATGTGTTTCCTGCTGTCACTGTGCTACAGAGACTTCTGTGAAAAGAGACAGATAATGATCAAAACTATGAAACATACAGTAAGCGCTTGTCTGATGTGGAACAGAATCCAATCTTGCAGTGCTATTCAATTGAAGATAACTAATACTCCCACTAAAGTGGGCTAGTGCACTTCTTTTAAAACAAGCTGGATTTTACATTTGTTGCATTGTGCGAGCAGGCATAAGCGGGAGAGATGGATATAAACACAGGCTTTTATTACAGTCCATACGTTACCCTGGATCAAGACAAAGAACTCTGAGCAACACCACATCCACATGTAGATAGACACGGACTGACACACTCAATAATAGACCACCACAGGAGCAAAAAATTTACATTTACATTTACATTTACATTTACGGCATTTAGCAGACGCTCTTATCCAGAGCGACTTACATAAGTGCTATCTGTCCAGTCATAGTATAAATCCCTAGGTTTAAGTCCAAACTACTCTTGAGCTTAAACACTGCCATAAACAAGTGCCAGTGCTGATACCTAGAAAGAACACAACAAAATATAAGATCAGACCCAGTGCAACACCTAGCAAGACAGGAACACCTACAGAGAAGAAAATAAATACAAGACTACATACAGTATCAGTGCAATACTTAGATTCTAGTGTTCCTAGAAGATCAAGTGCAATTACGGTTTATACCAATGCTTCAGTAGATCAGTGCTTATAAGTGCTTCACAAAGAGACAGTGGTCTTCAGTCTGTGTTTGAAGACAGTGAAAGACTTCACTGTTCATACAGCCAGTGGAAGTTCGTTCCACCATCTGGGTGCCAGGACAGAGAAGCGTCTCGTCGAATGTCTTCCAAGAATCTTGAGTGATGGTGGGTCAAGCCGAGCCATACTTGAAGCGTGAAGGGCTCGAGGTGTGGATCGTCTTTTGACCATTGCCATAAGGTACAGAGGAGCTGCTCCATTCTTGGCTTTGTAGCCATCAGAATTTTAAAACAGAAGGTATGTGTAAACAGGGACAACAAGGAACACCTAAAACAGGAGAGGAGACAAACTAGGCGCAGGTGAAGGGCGGAAGCACATGACCAAAACAGATATGCGTGGCTACAGGCAGGGGAGCATAAACAAAGCAAGACAGGCAGGAAAACAGGGCAGAGCGTGACCACATTACAATCATTTACACCAACAATGTCTTGGTTTTTAGTAGGCTGCACAGTATTCAGTAGGGATTCAGTATCAGCAGGTACTTAAAAAGTATACTCTTTTAGAACTGATGCATCTCTTACGCAAACTATGCTCTTCTACAGTCCTCAAAGTGTTGAACATTCAATTACCATTTAAACAGAACTGAACATTTATATTTGAGATCAACACTTGTGCTTTTGCTTTAGCTTGAATCTTGATAATACTGGGGGTCTATAAATATATAACTGGCTCTGGTTAACTGAGCATGCAGGTTAGGTTGTGATACTTGGGGGGGCAATGTTGCATATATGTTTATTCCGTCATTGTGTGAGAGGTTGGGATTAGAGTAACATTCTGGGGAGTCAAATCAGCTGATTTCATGTACTGACTTTGGGCAGCCTAAAACAGACCATCGTTTATCCGTCACCCACCACATGCAGAGGGAGCAATTACTCACTCAGAAATAATCTCGAGTGGCCAGACATAGCACACAAGCAGGAGGGGAAATTGGATGAGAGACAGAGTCTCTTTCATGTGGAGAAGATGGTTATTGAGTTTAGGATGAGATGAGTTTTCTGTGTTCTGATGGTCAGATTAGTCCCCGGTGTCACCCACGCGGGACGTCTCGCTCAGAGAGATAAACGCTTTATGCTGACACTCATTCAGTGCTAGATCTGGCCTATCAGACGTCCACTTCTCCAGACCTGGAACATTCATTTAATGTTCTCACTGCTCTAACCGTGACAGAGGAAATGTATAATTTTATCAGTGTTGGGTTCTAGCTCATAAAACAATAACAAAACACCCACCAAGAGGATTAATATCCAATATTACACCATACAGTCAGGTCCATGAGGTGAGAGGAAATAATATCAAAGCTGAAATATTACTGCTGAATTAATCTGGCAGTCTCGTCACAGAGCTGCTCATGTATAGTAAAAGTTGTTGCATGTTTTGTGTAGAAAGAAGAGGTAGAGGCCTTAAAAGACTGACTGAATAAACAGTAGAGGGACTTTCAGAGAGGCACTGTGAGAAAGTGACTGTAGCACTTTTAGAGCTAGATTAGTTTTACACGAGGAGCTTCTCTAATGTAATTTGTGGGATTTGACGGGTCAATCGTTACAAGATGAAGTAGCAAGTATTTCCCCAGATTCCCAAATTCAGACAGCATGGATTAAAAGGTGATGGCCCAGTTGTTCAAGTCAGTGTTCTGTGATACACCACTCTCAATAACAGTAACAACACCGCACAGCCGTGTCTATTAGCAGGTTTTGTTCTTCCATTAGAGCGAGGTGAATTGGAACATTAGTACTACTGCTGAGGGAGCTCCATGTTCAGTCAATTACAGAAAACCACAACAGTTATTAATGTCATCCTATAAAAACTACATTCACTGAAGACTCATATAGGATTAAGGTCACTCCACAACTTTTACTGTCAGCCTATAAAAACTATATACACTGAAGATTCATACAGAATTAAGATCACTCCACAGTGATTAATGTCATCATATAAAAATTACATTCACTGAAGATTCATATAGGATTATGGTCGCTCTAGAACTATTACTGTCATCCTATAAAAACTACATACACTGAAGATTCATATAGGATTATGGTCGCTCTAGAACTATTACTGTCATCCTATAAAAACTACATACACTGAAGATTCATATAGGATTATGGTCGCTCTAGAACTATTACTGTCATCCTATAAAAACTACATACACTGAAGATTCATATAGGATTATGGTCGCTCTAGAACTATTACTGTCATCCTATAAAAACTACATACACTGAAGATTCATATAGGATTATGGTCGCTCTAGAACTATTACTGTCATCCTATAAAAACTACATACACTGAAGATTCATATAGGATTATGGTCGCTCCACAACTATTACTGTCATCCTATGAAAACTACATACATTGAAGATTCATACTGGATTAAAATCACTCCACAATTGCTACAGTCAGACTGTAAAAACTACATCAGGAGAAACAATTCTATGTCTAGGAGTAAAGGACTGATGTGTGTGTTTATGCTCTCCTTAATGCTTTAAAGACCTTTTACAGGATGAATTGACATGTTTTTCTGACAATTAAACAAAGAAAGAAGTGTATAAGTTTAATTTGTTTTGTATTTTATTATTATAAGCAAGTAAAAGAAATGCACACCTCTGATGTATTTCAATTAGGAATCTGTAGCACTAGAAACATGCCTGTATGCAAAAAGGATGCTTGTCGATAAATTAAAAGCATTTAAAATGTTGATGATTCTGACACAGAGGCATGTCAAGCAAACCTGGACGAATGGGCACAGGCCCAGGACAGAGGAGAGGCTAATCAGTAGTGACACTGTTCTATGTTCTACTTTGCCTTTAAGGCTGTTCACTGTTTGGCTCTGTATATAACCATCAGCAAAATCTGGACGTCCATGTTTCTTTCTGGTCCAAGTGTTTTGTTTTCCTTTGAATTTTTCCAAACTGGACAAAGTCCGCCCATGCTCCAGACATGTACACACCTTCTAGACCAGAGGTCACTAAAAGGCGGGCCGGATCCTAACGCAGACGTTGTCCAATGTGGACCCAAACCAATAAAATATTGATTTAATTTTGATAGTGTTTAGAGATTGGTCAGCCGATATATTGGGCTGATATTTGCCTTATTTTTATATATCGGCATCGGCCGATATCAGCGTTTCGCAGCGCCGATTTAAAGTCAGGCACGTCCGCAGGCAGTCCCATGTTATTGGTACGGTGGAACGTGCTGCTGCTGCTTGTGAAGGACTCCAGGCTGAAACTTTGGAACTGTTCAGCCAGTAAGTGGAAATAAATAATTTATAGTGAACAGTGAGGTTTTTAATGAGGCGGTTACGTGTTTCTAGTTCTGGTCGTAGACGTGAACCAGAGCGGATGTTGTACTGCTTAGCTCCGGAGCTAAAGCTAACTGCTCTAGTGTAATACAAACATTAACTCCGGAACTAAAGCTAACTGTTCTAGTGTAATACACGCATTAACTCCGGAACTAAAGCTAACTGTTCTAGTGTAATACACGCATTAACTCCGGGGCTAACGCTAACTGCTCTAGTGTAATACACGCATTAACTCCGGAATGACAAATAAACTTGAAACTATATGAAACTATATGGAACTAAAGCTAACTGCTCTAGTGTAATACACACATTAACTCCGGAGCTAAAGCTAACTGCTCTAGTGTAATACACGCATTAACTCCGGAATGACAAATAAACTTGAAACTATATGAAACTATATGGAACTAAAGCTAACTGCTCTAGTGTAATACACGCATTAACTCCGGAACTAAAGCTAACTGTTCTAGTGTAATACACGCATTAACTCCGGGGCTAACGCTAACTGCTCTAGTGTAATACACGCATTAACTCCGGAATGACAAATAAACTTGAAACTATATGAAACTATATGGAACTAAAGCTAACTGTTCTAGTGTAATACACACATTAACTCCGGAACTAAAGCTAACTGTTCTAGTGTAATACACGCATTAACTCCGGGGCTAACGCTAACTGCTCTAGTGTAATACACGCATTAACTCCGGAATGACAAATAAACTTGAAACTATATGAAACTATATGGAACTAAAGCTAACTGTTCTAGTGTAATACACACATTAACTCCGGGGCTAAAGCTAACTGTTCTAGTGTAATACACGCATTAACTCCGGGGCTAAAGCTAACTGCTCTAGTGTAGTACACGCATTAACTCCGGGGCTAAAGCTAACTGCTCTAGTGTAGTACACACATTAACTCCGGGGCTAAAGCTAACTGCTCTAGTGTAATACACGCATTAACTCCGGAATGACAAATAAACTTGAAACTATATGAAACTATATGGAACTAAAGCTAACTGCTCTAGTGTAATACACACATTAGCTCCGGAGGTAAAGCTAACTGCTCTAGTGTAATACAAACATTAACTCCGGAACTAAAGCTAACTGTTCTAGTGTAATACACGCATTAACTCCGGAACTAAAGCTAACTGCTCTAGTGTAGTACACACATTAACTCCGGGGCTAAAGCTAACTGTTCTAGTGTAATACAAACATTAACTCCGGAACTAAAGCTAAATGTTCTAGTGTAATACACGCATTAACTCCGGGGCTAAAGCTAACTGCTCTAGTGTAATACACACATTAACTCCTGAACTAAAGCTAAATGTTCTAGTGTAGTACACACATTAACTCCGGGGCTAAAGCTAACTGCTCTAGTGTAATACAAACATTAACTCCGGAACTAAAGCTAAATGTTCTAGTGTAATACACGCATTAACTCCGGGGCTAAAGCTAACTGTTCTAGTGTAATACACGCATTAACTCCGGGGCTAAAGCTAACTGCTCTAGTGTAATACACACATTAACTCCGGGGCTAAAGCTAACTGCTCTAGTGTAATACACGCATTAACTCCGGGGCTAAAGCTAACTGCTCTAGTGTAATACACGCATTAGCTCCGGAGCTAAAGCTAACTGTTCTAGTGTAATACACGCATTAGCTCCGGGGTTAAAGCTAACTGTTCTAGTGTAATACACGCATTAGCTCCGGAGCTAAAGCTAACAGTTCTAGTGCAATACACACATTAACTCCGGGGCTAAAGCTAACTGCTCTAGTGTAATACACGCATTAACTCCGGGGCTAAAGCTAACTGCTCTAGTGTAATACACGCATTAACTCCGGGGCTAAAGCTAACTGTTCTAGTGTAATACACATATTAACTCCGGGGCTAAAGCTAACTGCTCTAGTGTAATACACGCATTAGCTCCGGAGCTAAAGCTAACTGTTCTAGTGTAATACACGCATTAGCTCCGGGGTTAAAGCTAACTGTTCTAGTGTAATACACGCATTAACTCCGGGGCTAAAGCTAACTGCTCTAGTGTAATACACGCATTAACTCCGGAATGACAAATAAACTTGAAACTATATGAAACTATATGGAACTAAAGCTAACTGCTCTAGTGTAATACACACATTAACTCCGGGGCTAAAGCTAACTGCTCTAGTGTAATACAAACATTAACTCCGGAACTAAAGCTAACTGTTCTAGTGTAATACACGCATTAACTCCGGAACTAAAGCTAACTGCTCTAGTGTAGTACACACATTAACTCCGGGGCTAAAGCTAACTGTTCTAGTGTAATACAAACATTAACTCCGGAACTAAAGCTAAATGTTCTAGTGTAGTACACACATTAACTCCGGGGCTAAAGCTAACTGCTCTAGTGTAATACAAACATTAACTCCGGGGCTAAAGCTAACTGCTCTAGTGTAATACACGCATTAACTCCGGGGCTAAAGCTAACTGTTCTAGTGTAATACACGCATTAACTCCGGGGCTAAAGCTAACTGCTCTAGTGTAATACACACATTAACTCCGGGGCTAAAGCTAACTGCTCTAGTGTAATACACGCATTAACTCCGGGGCTAAAGCTAACTGCTCTAGTGTAATACACGCATTAGCTCCGGAGCTAAAGCTAACTGTTCTAGTGTAATACACGCATTAGCTCTGGGGTTAAAGCTAACTGTTCTAGTGTAATACACGCATTAGCTCCGGAGCTAAAGCTAACAGTTCTAGTGTAATACACACATTAACTCCGGGGCTAAAGCTAACTGTTCTAGTGTAATACACACATTAACTCCGGGGCTAAAGCTAACTGTTCTAGTGTAATACACACATTAGCTCCGGGGTTAAAGCTAACTGTTCTAGTGTAATACACACATTAGCTCCGGGGCTAAAGCTAACTGTTCTAGTGTAATACACACATTAGCTCCGGGGCTAAAGCTAACTGCTCTAGTGTAATACACACATTAGCTCCGGGGCTAAAGCTAACTGCTCTAGTGTAATACACACATTAGCTCCGGGGCTAAAGCTAACTGTTCTAGTGTAATACATGCATTAGCTCCGGGGCTAAAGCTAACTGCTCTAGTGTAATACACACATTAACACTGTTACACAGTGAGGCTCTCCGGAGCAGCCAGAGCTTTCCAGATATTACTCAGCTTCCAGCACTCGAGACTAACAGAACTAAACTGTTCTGTTACAGAACTAAAGAGAACAGAACAGAGCCGCTGTGTAACAACCATTACGGCACTTCAGCCTCTCTCTCTCTCTCTCTCTCTCTCTCTCTCTCTCTCTCTCTCTCTCTCTCTCTCTCTCACCTGTCGCGCAATTTTACTATAATGCGATAAAACCCCGAGCGTGAAGTGAGACACCCTCTGTAACTGCAGTGAACGTGTGGGCTGTGTGGAAGTATCTTTCAGTGCACTTCTTAATAACTTGTTAGTTTGAAAGAGGTGTGTAACACTGTATTTTTTGGTGGGCAGATAAAAATATTTAGTTTTTTTCTTGTTAAGTCAGTGTTTAATAAATGATGTTAAGTTCAGAAATGTTGTGCATCCACTTATTATGACTAGTGTGACATTTTAGCAGCAAATAAAGTAGAAAACTCCTAGATATCGGCTCTAAAAATCGGCAACAAAATTGGTAGCCCATATCTGCCATCGGCTGAGCCTGACCTCTAAACATCGGCATCGGCTATAGAAAAAACCCATATCGGTCGATCTCTAATAGTGTTTATTTTAAGCGGCGAAGATTTTCTTTTCTTTATGTTATATGGGCTTTGCAGCGCAGTAAACTCACAGACCAATCATGTACCTTGTAAGATCACCAAAAGCACTTCTCAGCCAATCAGATCTGTGCATATTCGGGCTTGAAAAAAACATTTATTCGAAGTTTTATAAATTATTCATTCAGTTCAGCATTTAAACAGTATATACTGAAATATACTGAACGGTATGTGTAATTTGACGGTCTTTCAGTTGCTGATGATATAAAATGCTGATGGATCTACTAGGCTACTCTAGTATGCAGGATATGGCACTGAATCATAACACAAGTTAGAAATGATGACGGTCCGGACCTTGGCCTGAGGAGATCTCCGCTAACTGGACTTTACTGAACTCTAACTAAATACCCCTGTTCTAGATGGACAACAACTGCATGCTTATGCATCTACTCAGTGATATGCATTTCTAAATCTATAGTATATTGACTTTGAGTGCGTCCAACTATAAAGGCAGCATCTAGCTTCTTTTAGGTAGTGATAGAAAACACATTAGCACACAACAAGATCCAGTTCCACATAGTGATCCATTCTACTGCTCAATACACTCTAGGGGACAATTTTAATGAATTTAAGGGGACAAAGACGCAGACAAAACATTAGCTAAGATATCCAGTGTCCATAAACCCAGCTAGGGATTGTAGCAGAGAAAAAGAGAAAGTGAGAGACGCTAAGAGAGAAAGAGAGAGAGAGCAGAAGGCAATAAAGAAAACGATCACATTCCTCGCATGACAGCCTGGGCTTTGCAGATTGGACACACAGTTCACTTCAGCACCTGTTACTGTACAGTACAGACCAGCTAGAGACCCGATCGGAACAGGCAGGCACGCAACAGATTTCTAGCAGAGTCTCCAACAATTTAGCATTTTTTACCATAATCAGCTACAGCATACAGACAGCACTCTGACATATTTCAAGCATTAGTGGTTTCAAAGAGACGGATCAATGAGCAGTAATAACACACTCTCACTGTTCACTCTCCTGACAAGGTTTTTAAGTATATTAATAGTCGCTGATATTCTACAGAGTATAAAACAAGCTGCCAAGCGCAATTTTCATTTCTATAAACAAGGCCTTGGCATCCACCAGCAAACGTAAACAAACAGATTACACGGGAATGACTGCAGTGGCATGATCTGAATGACAGTGCCACTTAATTAGATCCAAAATAAATGATAACTGCTCCAGTTCCCATTAGCCCTAAATGCATCCATTCAGTACATGCTCCATAACTCGGGTCTTTTTATTATATATTTGAAATGATGGACCTAAATAAAGAATTCCAATGTGTTTAAAGGGACCAGTGCCTCATGGATGGGATTTGATTTTGAAGGACAAAACAGGATCTTGGCTAAACCCCCCTCCCCTCCTCCTCCTTTCAACAGCTGCACTGGACTAGTGAGTGGCACTGGTAGAAAAAAAATCCTCTTGTGTTTCATTGTTAAAAACGTTGAGTTTTTCACCCGGTTTCCCTCACTAATGCAAAGGATTCTCACCATTAATGTGTCAAAGGCTGGAAGCTTGAGGAGCTCAAGAACAATAAGGAGGAATAGAGGGAATACGGAGGGTAGAGGGTCAGCAGGTCCGCTATGGGATACAAGCTACATTTCCTGTTTGGTCTCAGTATTGTTTCCTTCCACGTCAGTGGGTGCAAAGAATTGAGGTGGATTTGTGTGAGAGTGTGTAATTGTGTAT
Organism: Megaleporinus macrocephalus; assembly: GCA_021613375.1. Taxonomy (NCBI): domain Eukaryota; kingdom Metazoa; phylum Chordata; class Actinopteri; order Characiformes; family Anostomidae; genus Megaleporinus; species Megaleporinus macrocephalus. The sequence goes on along the minus strand of CM038713.1, from coordinate 8,731,441 downwards.
GAATGTAACCTTTTAGAGCACGGCAAGCTTGCTTGTGTCTACAGCTTGTGTTACTTTTATCTTCTGCATGTTCCTACTGCCTCTGGGCATCAGAGTGGGCTCTTGCAAAACTGAGGTCTTCCATGTAAGTTTCAAGTTTCAAGTTTATTTGTCATTTGCACATCATGTCAGGACATAACATGCATTGAAATGCTTGGAGTGAGGCTCAGATACAACTCTACAGCAGGGCAGCTTTATATATGTAAATCAGTGCAAACATACAATAAATAGACAATATTAAAAGTAAAAATAAGCTAGTAAATATACACATAGTTATAACTGAAATATATAAAGGACTATACAAAACATACACAAGATATATACATAAGATATACAGGATGACATATGTAGATCACTGGCACTGGCAGGCTATCTAAGAAGATAAATCTATTTAAAGTGACTTAGTGATATTGACCATAGCAGCGATATCAGAATAAATAATATAATATAATATAATATAGCAGTGACCTAGTGAACAGTATTGCGGTCTTTCAGCCTCACAGTTTGTTCAGAAGCCTGACAGCGTGTGGGTAGAAGCTGTTCAGTAGCGGGTTGTTCTGGCCTGGATGCTGTGGAATCTCCTGCCTGATGGCAGTAAAGTGAACAGGCCGTGTGCTGGGTGACCACTGTATGTAGGTCAAGTCTAACCATCTTGATGAGAAGTCATCAAGGACAAAGATCAGAGGCTGAATGTTTAGGTCTTTAAATGAAGGATTGATGCAGTTGATAGTCAGCCTGTCTTCATCCTGCATGTTTAGAATACTAAACAGGCCTTTGGGGCCAGAGCCCAGCGATCTCTGACGGCCCAAGGCCTCTAGCATTAGCAGGCCTTGGTCTACTTGCCCAAATACGTGGGACCTGTAAAAAATAGAGCAGATAACATATATAACTTAAAATAAATATATAAGCAAATTAATTCATTAATTAAATGATTGATTAATGAATTAATTATTTTCTTTCTCTCACTCTTTCTCACTCTGTTACTTCCTGTGTTTTTTTCCCCTCTCTCTCCCTTTTTTTATTTTTGTAATTGTCTAGATGTTGATTGTCAAACTGTAAGTAGATAAAATAAAATTATATATGTGTGTATATAAAGAATAATTTAGGCCCTCTGAGAGGTTTCAAAGATTCTAACTATGACAGTTGACACGAATTTCTAACCCAGGACACAAATTTTGTATGTATAACACAGACCATAGTATATATAAAGACATTATTGCCATGTTCTCATGTTCCAGGTGTTTCATTGTGTGGAAAACCAGACAAATAAAATTCCAGGTTTTCCAGGAAGGGCGCACCGCCACTAAGTGTGTTGTCTTCCCAACCAAATGTGCTGCAGTAAGCACACACAACTGTAAAATTGCTTAAACTCACTTTATTCCATGTTACAAGTGGAGTACAGGGGGGCTCCAAAGACTCTCATGACCAAAGGTCTTCCAAGATTATATTCCATCCCTGCAACAGAATTAAACCATCTCCTTTGCTCCAGCTCTGTGCCAAAACAATGTCCAGGGTAGATATTTTCACTAGAGCTCTTCACTCCTGAGGACTTGTTCTGAACAGGAATTATGCAGCATCTCTGTTGAATTTGCATTGAAACTCATAACATATAAGCCCCTCTGGATGACATCTCTACTCACACATGACAGTATGAGAGCAGGCATTTATTAAACCTGGTTATGGGACGTATTGCTGTCAGATGGCGCGCTTCATTTACAACTCAAAGAAGACAGAGTTGTGCCAGAGCACACTCTCCATTGACATTATCATAATGACTTCATAAGCTACTTCAGCATACAGCTAGCACACATACTGCAGGCTATGAAATGCTGGATGCCAGCAGGTTATGAAAATGATGCTATATCAAATAAAACATGGAATATTCAGTGCACTGGATCCAGATGAGTGACTCTGGCTTGCTTGCGTTGAGTTTCAGCAGTGCTGGTATGCGGAGGATAATCTTCAGGAAAAGTGAACAGGGATTCTTTGTTGAGCGTTGGGGTCCGACTCCAAACACTGTGTGAGTTATGACTCGGAGGCTCAGCAGATGCCAACACTGGCTCCATTTTTTGGCCGCTTTGCCTCCTGCTGCACTGTGTTCTCCTCAGGCCGTAGCACCGCTGGATGAGAGCTGGCTGTTTCACTTTATGCTTGACATCTTCCTGCCACTCATGCTTAATGTGAACATTGTGCATTCTCTGTGCGTTTACGGGGTCTGGAGGCACAACCCGAAGCCTTTGATGAGATTATTTTCATATGCAGTGACGGTGCTCAGTGCTCCCAGCTCCTAAACTATCAGAAGTTTGAGTCCAGCTGGGAGGTTTGCTTGGGCTTAGGGCTTCATTGTTTCTCTATCACGATCACCTTTTCAGGTGTGGTTCTCTCCTTTCAAGAACATAACTGAACAATATCACAAAAGATAAGCCAACACACTGCTATCCAGTCCATTAACATGAAATACATCTCAAGGAACTTCAAATAAAAACAACTAAGTATAGCAGTAAATGAACCCTTTGCCAATTAGTGAACATTCCAGTTCCATCCATTTGTGGTTCACTGCTGACAAACATACTGACATTGTAACCAGAATCATAACTACTGGATTAATAACAGCTACTGAAGAAAGACAACAAAACTGACACTTCTGAGAATTAAATAAATGTTCTCACATCAAAAAAAAGTGCTCTTCCAAGAGCTTAGACTCTACTATGTTTTAAATTCTCAAAAAATGCTTATAAATTATTTGATTTAAATATACATTATACAGTTTTAACAGAGGAAATTCAAATATTGCATTTTTTGTATCGATTTTTTGCCAAGAAGTTCTAACTTTTTTAACAAAAATATTGTCTTCCTAGAAGCTTATTTACTGTAGATCTGCCCAATCAGTTGTGGCCTTTTACTTGCTCTTAAAATTTTAGAATTTAGAACAGAATTTAGAATTAGTCACATGTGTTTGTACACATCGGAATTTGACCTCCGCATTTAACCCATCTGTGCAGTGAAACACCCACATATACATACACACAAGTTAACATGCACACTAGGGGGCAGTGAGCAGCCATATCTATGGCACCCAGGGAGCAGCTGGGATTAGATGCCTTGCTCAAGGGCTCCTCAGTCGTGGCCCGCCCGTCCTGGGGATCGAACCAGCAGCCTTCCAGACACAAGACCGGATCCCTAACCTTCAGGCCACAACTGCCCCAGATGATTTACAGGTGGCAAATAGACTGTGCTATATAATCTAGATAGTATTGGAACTGGACCTGTAGGCAGCATATAGGCAGCATATGTTTGTAACTGTGGTATTACAATGTTATTAGTACCATACAGTCCAAATAACAATGACATTTTTTATATACTATATTGTAAATATTGTAAATATTGAGTTACACATTTCACATTTCACATTACATATTGAGTATACATTGAATTGGTTTAGTTTTGCTCTCAATAGAGTAAAGAAATGTTTTTTTCTCTCCAGCGTTGTGCATTGCTGCATGTATTTAACAACAGTTTACCCTTAAAAAGAATTTTATTAAATACACAATTTTAGATAATAAATCAAGTTTATCAAGTTTAACCTCCTATTATGTTAAAAAAAATGAAAATTCTTATAAACTCTGAAGATTTAGAAATATAAATTATGAGAACATCTTGTATGTTTACAATTCTAACAGCTATTTAATAAACATTTTCTTCAGTGATTCCAAACAATATTTCAAACTGTTCAAAGTGGAGACGGGTCAAATTGACCCATAACATAATAGGAGGGTTAAGTAATATTCATGCAGTTCATGCAGTAGAGGGTTAAATGTGTTGGTAGGAAGCCCTGAGCCTTGTATTTAGATCACAGTAACAGATACGGAAGAAAGCTCTTGAAAACTTGCCCCCAAAGTATTTTGCTGAGGTCCAAAATTTAACTTAGTTCTTAGTTTACTGTATCCATTTTGGCCTTTAGGGCAATTGTCTTAATGCAAAACTCACTGATGGTTCACAAAGAGCTCCTCTTCTCCAGTCTCTGACCAGGACCCACCAGAAACGAAACCCAAAACCTTACATCACGTTTTTGTTTCCGCAGTATTCAAGAAATCAATGCAACAGATGACAGGTCCACTCCGGTTGTGTGACCGAGGCAGACTTAGAGTCAAGACCTTCCATGCAGCTTCCCAATAAAAACATAAAAACAATGAAACACTTGTTCTTTATAGTTCATGGTGGGAGTATTGGACCCCCACATTGAGAACTGTAAAGAATTTACAGTCTAACAGCTGTGAAGGCATTTTAAATCATTAGTAAGGATAGTTTAGTTTCTGTTATATGGAATCACATCATACTGAGTGCCTGTTATATCAGAGAATTAGGCATAAAATATATATTACACAGTTAAAACACTAAATTCACACATTTCCTTATATGTCTCAAACTCTTTATTGTTGCAGTCAAGGTCATTACACATTCTACCATGATTAAGAAGTGGAGACAGACAGTTAGAAGCTAATAATCCAAAGGAAAGTTTGGGAGGGTGTGTCTCCAGCCTGCATGGACAGTAGACACTGTTCTATTGTAGTGATAAGATGGTATTGAGTAATTAATACTGTGCAGCTATGTTGTCTTTCAGCAATTTAAATAAATAACAAGTAACTTTTTATCCAGGCCCAAAGAGCCTACAGCTAGTTAAACAACAGCTCTCTTAAACTGAAGTAAGGGCTCACATAGATGATATATATATATATATATATACATATATATATATATATATATATATATATATATATATATATATATATATACATACAATGCAGCATGTTAACATGACCTAAAATACAAAATTAAGCTAATGTTGAAGTAGAGGTCAGCAATCTCTGGTCCAGAGTACCTTCATTTTGAATGTACACACTGCAGAGACACTGCTGAGAAATCAGGTGAATAAACAGGTTGGCTTCCACGCTTGGAGCCAGAGGTGATGACTATATGGAGCGTTAAGCGTGGCTTTTCCATTTCCTCTTCACATCTGCTGCTCCAGCACTTTCTCTTCCTTCAGAGCTTTTTCTCCTACAGTGGGGTTAATGGCAATACCACCTGTGACATGGTCAGTGGCTTTTTTTGATAATGCATGCATACAGTATAACAGGGACCCACCACGTAAACCTCTTTATCCTTGTTGAAGACAGGGCCGCTGAGGACCATCTGAGGCTGCATGGCTGAGCGTCTGTTGCATAAAAATTCTTTAAAGACTCAAGCACCTTTAACAAGGCTAATAAAAATGAAGTACCATTCTACACCAAGAAACCCAAATAAATTAAATAATAATTAAGAAAACAGTGAAAAATTAAATGTGAAAGAGTAAAGAAGCAACAGGTAGTTGCACATACTACTGTACTGGTAATTGTCTGGTAATTATTTCATACTGCCATTAACCTTTGCAAGGAATCTCTTCAGAAACATCTTCGCCCTTTAGATAGAAAATGAAAGGTGATCTCTGATAGAGGTGGCATGGTGGTGTAGTGGTTAGCACTGCTCCTTCCCAGCCAGATGATCTGGGTTGGATTCCTTGTCCAGGATCATTATGTGTGGGGTTTGCATGTTCTCCCAGTTCTTGACTTACATTGAAAGTCAAGAACATTTTTGAGCTCTTCTGTAAAGCTATTTTGAAGATGTTAGTCCTGTGTGGTCTGTTTTCACTGATGGATGGGGTTGAGGGGGAAAGCTTGTGCAGCAACAGATGGGCTGCAGTATAATTACAGTAATCGGAAACCTACAAAGTGTACCTAGATGGTAGGTTTATCTGAAAAAGGCCAATGGCTATAAGATTCCTGTGTGGTGTTCACTTTATTTTGTATACTGCCTCTATGTAATTCCTGTGGAAGTGAGTCAACTGAGTTCAATGTGTATTTTATCATAACACATACTATTACAATAACAGGTTTACAGGTTTCTAACACACCTTTGAACTTCAAAAGTGATACTTCCAATCTCAATCTTCCATGAGCTCCCACCATCAAGGTACTAATCCCCGATGCTCACCAGATTTGGGTCCAAACTCAGGAAAGATTTCTTCAATAACAGGTAGCCTGAAGAGGTAATACTCTTGTTGTATTGAATATAAAGCTGTTTATTAATAAATATAAATAGTTTATTGATGATCTTAGTGTCCAAATGCTGGTGATTTGCAAGAACTCTTACCACAAATAAGAAACCCTTGATCAGACCCTGTTCCTTACCACTGTGTACTTGGGTTAGGGTGGTCAGAAATGGACGTGTTCACATGATCCAGACCACAAACCAACCTAAACACAAAGACAAAAACATCTCCCATAACTCCCACAGACAATAAACAAGCTGTGGTTTGTAATGCTTGTGGAGTAAGCAGGCTATTAGGCTATCAAATTGCAAGCTAATTTATCAGTAGCTATCATACTACTATGCACAAATAACAGAGGAGCTATTCTCTCGGAGGAACGCCTCCTCTTGTCTCGACAATGGGATGGCTGTGTTGTGCTGTATCCTGTATGCTTGCAGGTTTCGGTGTATTTGCGTTAAGCTAGTTGGGTACGGAAGGGCAAAATGCTCACAGCAGCACTGTTTGGGATAATTTAGCACCATGTGCCCTTGCAACTGTGCACAAGTCCTGCTGGACACTATGGCGCACAAGATTAGGCCACACATAGAGTTAAATTATACTAACCTCATGAACGGATTGTTAATTAGTAGATAAACTATGTAGGTATATTGGAAATGTTGTAGCCATGAACTGAACACTGAAGGTGACCAGATTCACCAGGGGTTGCAGGGGGCAGGTATAAAATCTAACTTCATAGTACGGTAAAATATAAAAAAATCATGGGTTAAATGTTTTTTTATTTTATTTATTTATTTACTTTTACAATAATGACTAATAGTGTGTGGTAAGCCAATGTTATTTGAAGACAAATACTAATGATGCTACACAGGACACTATACTTATATACAATAAATGAAAGCAAAAACATTAACAGTAGTGGAAGATGCCTGTGACCCTGTTGGTGAATGTGGGCCTAATTAACTTTCCACTGTAGATGTTACAACTAATGCTATTGATGTTTGATTGATTAGCACTTGCAAATTGGTCCATTTACCTCATACAGTTACTGACACTTTAGACATTACCATTACCTTTTCATGCTGCAGTTGTAGACCTTATTGGCTGTTGGGTTCTTGGGAAGTTTGTTCTTGAGAAGTTACCTGACATGAGGACAGGGATCCCACTTACAGTAGTTTGAGATATGCTGTGTACTTGCTATTGCACCAAAGCCACTTTGATTTCACTAGTAGCTGATCAATTCAGAATTTTAGTCAGATAAAAAACAATCTGATAGAACTGAATGGGAGGCAATCTGCCTCCTCTGTATATATTGTGATTACTGCCTTGGTTGGAAGCAAGGATGCTTAAACCACAGGCACTTTAGACCCACAATAATAAAAATAATACATGTTATTTCATAGGCACCTTTCTGTCACTCAAGGACACCTTACAAAAGAATACGAAGTAGACAAAGCTAACAATTCAAGATTCAAGAGTTGTATTGTCATATGCACAGCAGATACAGACAGTTACACTGTACAATGAAATTCTTACTTTGCTGTTCCTCCATTCACCAGTAGATAAGATAGCAAAAAAAGAAATAATAAAATATATACAAAATATATAAAGTATAATAATATAAGTTAAAGTAAATAAAATTATTTTTATATAGTTAAAAAATAAAAGTTATGTGTGCTTTTATGTGCAAGTATGAAGAGCAGCAGCCATAAAGTGCAAGTTGCAAGTAACAAATGTAAACAATAATGTTTGTGTGAGTAGTGAATGTAAACAGTATTGTATGTAAACAGCAGTACAGTGAGTGTATGGTGCAGTTAAAATCAGACCAGTTAAAACCAGTTCAGATAGTAGAGGTTGGAGAGGTAGTGTGTGAGGTGTTCAGAAGCCTGATGGCCTGTGAGTAGAAACTGTTTGTCAGTCTTGTGGTCCTGGACTTCACACTCCTGTAAGGTAAACATGTGAAAAGTGTGTGCTGGGGGTGTGTACTGTCCCTGATTATATAATGTATAATAATGTACAATAATTATATCATAAAAAACAAAAGAATATACAACATTAAAAAACAGGTTAAAATAAGACAAGGCAAAAGATCAATCAGATGAAAAAAGCAGTCCTAAACAGGTGGGTTTTAAGTGTGGACTTCAATTGTGGAAGTGAGTTTATATTCCTTATGTGAGATGGTTAAGAATTCCAGAGCTGGAGAGCAGAGTGTCTGAAAGCTCTACTTCCATGTTAATGAGACGAGCAGAGGGGACAGAATGGAGGAGGATGATCTAAGGGTGCGAGAGGGAGTAGCAACGTGGAGAAGATTGGAAAGATATGGTGGAGAAAGATTGTGAATGGCCTTGAATGTAAGCAGAAGGATTTTGTAATCAATTCGAAACTTCACTGGAAGCCAGTGAAGCTGTTGCAGAACAGGAGTGATGTGATAAATGGAAGGCGTTCTGGTGACACGGACAGTCAGGTCAAGTTTATTTGTATAGCGCTTTTTACAACGATGTTGTCTCAAAGCAGCTTTACAGAGTTTTGAAAACAGACAGTTATAACATATATATCCCCCAGTGAGCAAGCCAGAGGCAACAGTGGCAAGAACACCTCCCTCAGAGTGGAGGAAGAAACCTTGGGAGGAACCAGACTCACAAGGGGAGACCTGTCCTCCTCTGATCAAACAGTATTTACAGTTTAAACTAAATACCAAAGAAAAGAGTCTCTGTTTGAAATCTGGATAGCAAAGCTTTAGAAGCTGCACAGATAGAGGCAGTGTAAGACTGAGGCAGTCTCTGACTGAGGCAGTCTCTGACTGAGGTGGGCGTGAGCTGAAACAGTCCCATCCTATCTCAATGCTGGTACATCTGGATGGTACAGTGATGTAACTGAGGGTGTAGCAGTAAATGGACAGGTGAGCTGGCTGGTGATGGGTGGGGTGGAGGCCCTGATGATCAGTCCTTCAACAGCGTTCAACAGACGGGAGGACAGTCATTACCTCAGGAAGAGTAAAGAGAGAAAGTTAGTTGGACAGCAGAATCCTGGACCAGTTGAAGCTTATGGAGAGATTTGTGAGTAAGACCAAAAAGGAGAGAGTTAATAATAATCAAGGCGGGAGGTGACAAGGCTGTGAACAGGGACAGCAGTGGTATGAGGAGTAAGGAAAGCACGAAGACGGTTGATATTACGCAGATGAAGATAGGCAGACCGGGTTCTGTTATTAATATGAGATTGAAATGAAAGAGTACTGTCGAGGACGACACCCAGACTCTTTACCTGTAGGGAAGGGGAAACAGAACAATTATCAATATCAAGATATATCAATATACATTTTGGATAATGTTGATCTTGATCTGGATAATATTTTATGTCTGCCAAGCAGTCCACACCCAAGAGAGAAAGAAGTAGACAGTGATTTGCATATATACAGCACTGTATGTAATGTAACAATGTAATGAGTCGCTGAAATCTGCAATCCATAAACATGACCAGACACTGGGTATCTTTCATGGTGATGCTTTACCAGGCTTATGAATGTAACTGAGTTTCTAGTGTTGTTACATCCAGTCTTGCCAAGTGGGGGTCATGTTAGGTGACTGACTTCAGTAACAATAAACTTTCTGGTCCTGAAAAACCAAAAGACTACTTAAAAATATTGCATACAACTGCACCTTGGCAAATAATATATGGGTGTGTCTCAATACCTAGTGAGCTCCTACATAGGCAGCATTTTACGTCATAGTATGCGCTCCCGACATGTAGACTGTCCCAATACTTACATACCTTAAACATGCTGTCTACTGAGGAACCTTATTTAGACCTGATTTTAAGGAAGCATCAAACACTTCCTCAGCCGCTAAGACAATCCCATGATGCAACGCAGGCTAATCTAGGAGCAGTGAAGTGGTTTTAAAATGTGAGTTATTTTGATTCTCTCTGGAGTTTTAATGTGTTTCTGGTCATATAATCACACAACACAGTTTTTTATTATCAACTCTGTAACGAGTCCTTCACCATTTAGCAGTTTTTTACTCGAGCAGATTTTTAAGCCTTGGGCTATTGTTTTGGATGCCGGCTGGTAACTTAGCAACCAGCTAAACCACCAGTGGCGTGCTGCAGTGGGTGGAAACAAGCCGTGACGCAGTCTCTCTCTAACTAGAGCGTCTCAATAATCTGTTTTATGAGGAGAGATGAGGAGAGAACGCTGCTACTTACACAGCTGCTACCTAGACAGCCTACTTAGACACTCACTAGGATTTGAGACACAGCCTCAATATCTCTGCATAAAGTACTACAGGAAATATTTTTTACCTTGTTTTCTGTGATCAGCAGTGTGGAGGCATCTGTGGAGACGGCAGGGCCACCTCAGAGGACACGGGGAGAGCGTCCAAGAGGAAGTCCACATGCGGCTCCGTGTTGCCAAAACGGGAAACCACCACCTGCAGAGGATGCCAAAAAACAACAGGAGTGACCTCCAAACCTTTTGTTGTGGATGGAGGAATTTAATAAAGCATATTCACTGATTACAGTAAAAGCCTGTGTCAGCGCGACGACAGTAAAAACCTCCTTGCTGGTTACGTTTAATGGGATGTAAATGATGGTACATAACAACATGCTTCGTCCTGACTGGTTCATCTTGAAGTATCTATAAATAAGACCTATAATTCTGTGTTTTTCTTTTTAGGCTAAAAATGAATATTCACTGTAGGCAAGGCTGGATAATCCAAGTTAATAGAGCATAAAACCCTAAATTACAGATCATGCCCTGGAACTTTCCTCAGGAGAGACTCGGAATCAAAGGGTAGAGGAATCCAGAGACTGTCACTATAAAGGGTCAGGCTCTGTTCGCTGTAGATCCTGTAATAACTGCTGTTTTGCTTCTTTCAGCGAAAGATGACAAATTGAAGCATGATGACTGCGGCTGATGGCAGGGAGTGGGAGCAGACAAAAGTCGTGGCCTCAGGCAAGAGAAGACGTAAAGACCGCTGCTGATGTGGCATGTTGAGAGGTGTTGGAACACTGGCTGTGTCTCCACACACCTGGACTAACATTTATCATCTGCAATTACAGGCCTCTAAGCTAGACCAAGTCTGAATAGAGGAACAGAGCGTGGACTCCATTAATAATAACAGGATTAGTGCTTTACCTCGTTTCACAGTAACAGTGCAGTGGAGTTAAAGCTGGCCCAGCCCAGCTTTACTGTTTACCTCCTAAACATTGAATCAAAATTAGAACTATTAATAGCAACAACCAATTACATGCCAGAATGAAACTTATTGAGAGAGAGATACACTGAGCAGTGTTGACTCACCTCAGTTTCTACAGAGGCACCTTTTATCAAATATGGTCTTACACAGAACATTTTCATATGGACATGACAATTGACCTGGGCGCAAACAGGAAAAGGCCGCATTCTCCAAAATAGCCCTGGACACCTGCACATCCATTCTTCATGCCATTTTCACTAGTCACATACCCGCATCCTGTCCATTTACTGTACACGTACAATAAGACAGAAAAATATTGCTGACCGCTGAATGTTTCTGGTAGAAATATCTGGACTGCCTCTGAGTTTGCATGTAACTTGCGTTTTAAAGTTAAAGTGAGCCTGAAATCATAACAAGGCTCTCTGAGCTAAATGATTCTCTTGATGAAAGATGGGAGAAGACAGGAGGGAGAGGTGAGACGAGACACATGACGTTATTATTTAACATGAATTGTTTTACTACAAGAGTCATTTTGGAGCACATTGAAAAACATTCCGATGGAGTTTTAAAGGCAGGCACATTATGCCTGATAAGATCAGGTACAGAAGTGTGTTAACATCTCAGAGGCATTTCAACAGTGGAGAAACCTCAGAGAGCCGATGAGGCTGAAGTTGGTTTCCGATTCACCAGCATCTTGTTTGAATTTTTGTTCTGCTCGCATTCAGTTTAAAATTCTGATGGCTACAAAGCCAGGAGTGGACCAGCTCCTCTGTACCTTATGGCAATGGTCAAAAGTCGATCCGCACCTCGAGCCCTTCACGCTTCAAGTACGGCTCGGCTTGACCCGCCATCACTCAAGATTCGTGGAAGACATGCGACAAGACGCTTCTCTGTCCTGGAGCCCAGATGGTGGAACGAACTTCCACTGGCTAGCCGAATAGCGAACTCTCTAAAGCTCTTCAAAAGCAGACTGAAGACCACCGTCTCTTTGTGAAGCTTATAACACTAATCTACTAAAGCATTGGTATAAACCGTAATTGCACTTGATCTTTTAGGAGCACTGGCTAGGTATTGCACTTATACTGTATGTAGTCTTGTATTTATTCTCTTCTCTGTAGGTGTTCCAGTCTTGCTAGGTATTGCACTTATACTGTATGTAGTCTTGTATTTATTCTCTTCTCTGTAGGTGTTCCAGTCTTGCTAGGTATTGCACTTATACTGTATGTAGTCTTGTATTTATTCTCTTCTCTGTAGGTGTTCCAGTCTTGCTAGGTATTGCACTTATACTGTATGTAGTCTTGTATTTATTTTCTTCTCTGTAGGTGTTCCAGTCTTGCTAGGTATTGCACTTATACTGTATGTAGTCTTGTATTTATTCTCTTCTCTGTAGGTGTTCCAGTCTTGCTAGGTATTGTACTTATACTGTATGTAGTCTTGTATTTATTCTCTTCTCTGTAGGTGTTCCAGTCTTGCTAGGTATTGTACTTATACTGTATGTAGTCTTGTATTTATTCTCTTCTCTGTAGGTGTTCCAGTCTTGCTAGGTATTGTACTTATACTGTATGTAGTCTTGTATTTATTCTCTTCTCTGTAGGTGTTCCAGTCTTGCTAGGTATTGCACTTATACTGTATGTAGTCTTGTATTTATTCTCTTCTCTGTAGGTGTTCCAGTCTTGCTAGGTATTGTACTTATACTGTATGTAGTCTTGTATTTATTCTCTTCTCTGTAGGTGTTCCAGTCTTGCTAGGTATTGTACTTATACTGTATGTAGTCTTGTATTTATTCTCTTCTCTGTAGGTGTTCCAGTCTTGCTAGGTATTGCACTTATACTGTATGTAGTCTTGTATTTATTCTCTTCTCTGTAGGTGTTCCAGTCTTGCTAGGTATTGCACTTATACTGTATGTAGTCTTGTATTTATTCTCTTCTCTGTAGGTGTTCCAGTCTTGCTAGGCATTGCTCTGTGTCTAATCTTATATTTTGTTTTCTTCTTTCTAGGTATCAGCACTGGCACTTGTTTATAACAGTGTTTGAGTATAAGAGTTGTTTGGACTTAAACCTGTTTGCACTAGATAGATATTCATACTCTGACCGAACACTAAGCACTTTTGTAAGTCACTCTTGATAAGTGTCTGCTAAATGCCGTAAATGTAAATGTAGATGCCTGAGGCACGTAAATGTAACTGCGGCACCACTTAAGGTAGAACAGGTAAGTGGGAACAATAAACTGATTGGCTTTAATTTAATGAAGAGTTAAAAGAACGGATAGTTCAGAATTGTTTTGTTCCATTTGCTGATGTTTGTGATAGCAACTTTAGTGAAAGTTTACTAACCTACAATCTAGCTAACATTGGTTACATTACTTGCTGTATTGGTGTTCAAACTAACATTTTATCATGGTATTTATTCATACAACAAAGGCTTTTATGGCCCAAAGATCTAAAAAAAACAAACAGGTTGCTTGCTCAGTGTTGTTTGCCTTGGAAATGCACATCCATGAGTTTGAAGGATGGAGCTTTTGAAGGAGCATTAAAGTAAAATGTGTTGCTGTTTAGTGAAAATATCAACAATCATTTTCCGATATGACCATGGAGATTAATCAAATGTTAAAAAGGTCAGTTTTGATCTGAGATTTACTTCAAGGAACAATCTGTATCTTCTACTATGTTAACTTTACCACAACAGCTAATAGGAATAGCTAGCAGTAATAACTGTGTTTAAGCAACTAGAGAAGCTAATTTTAAAGTGGTGATTTCACTTACACAATCCCCACCACCCCCTTACCTATAATGTAGTTGATTGGTTGTGACATGGTTGGTGTCTGAAGTTTGTTTCTTTAATTTTGCACTGGAGCTATGAGGATAATGTAACAAGTAATAAAAATTTACCGTCACCTATTTAGAAGTGTGCAAGAGTAAAATATTTACCTCAAAACTATATCAACAATCTCAAATAAACTTACTTATATTGTATGACATGCTATATATATATAATGAACAAAAGCACAAAAGTGTGTTGCATGACTCAAAACAGGATTAGTCTGGAATACAATTCCATTTACTGTTCTCATCTGGATGAAGTCCAGTCTGAAGTCCCCACTCTACAGTATGCCCCTGTATGGACACCATAGTGATTAAGGTAAAGAGAACATTCTGCAAATGGCCATTAAAACAATGCTGGTGTCTAGGTGCTGGCAACCTCCAGCAATAGCCTTTCCAATGTTTTCTAGAGTAATTTCTAGAGCAGGTCTAGAGAGAAAAGCAATGTTAATGCATGTGCCTGCACAAGCAACTTTAACAGTTTCAATCCAATTAGCCACAGCTGTAAATAAATCCACTCCAAGTGGAGATAGTAACGTCCCAGAGGATATGGTTAAGCTTTACAGGTGCTTGCCGTCTACATCTACTGATTCTATGATGTGTTCAGACGACTGTGTCGACAGATGACAGGAAATATGAAACATAGCTTGGTGGAAATTCTTCTGCTGCTTCTCTGGAACTTTTGTTCAGTCCAGTTTTCTTTGGCTATGTTTGCCACAACCTGTGGAGCTTGTGGGCTCATCTGATGTTTTAGTTGAAGGGGGAGACTTGTCACTAAGCCTGGTCTTGTCACTGAGACGCTACTTGATACTGAGCTTATGTTCAGTCAGGTTGCTCTAGCCAGAAGTAAATGTTCATGTTTACCATATAAGACTTTAGATCACCAGCTATTAAAGGTGGAGAAAGAGGAGATTTAAGGCCTATTCTGTGTTTCGGCCTCAGGGTCACAGACCCCAGCATGAAGGTCAAGGAGTCAGTAAATAATAATTCATGAAACTGGAGCCTGGCACTGCAGGGCATGACTAAAGGGCCCAACCAAAAACAGGGAACAGGCGGTTAATGATCACAGCAACTCTGCTCAGCTGGTGTATTGTTACACTGTATGATGGCAGAGGTGAGGCATGATTGGCCCTACAGGTGGACAATATGGCATCAAAAACTGTAAATACAGTTGAAATCCAGTTGAATGGGGCTATTTTTGTTTTCTTTAAAGTGAAACAGGCAGTTGTCTAGTGTTTGCAAGTACTATGCACAATATGCCCAGAAAAGCATATTGTATTGCAAAAAGACATACTTTATCATGATAACGATATTGTTGTACTGCCCTGACCTAATTGGGCTAATTTCAGGAAGGTGTTAAACAGTCTGTACCGCTCCCATCCAAAATCACATTTGATCATGAGAAACTCTGCTAGATCTTAAGTTCTGAGAAACCGGTCCTCTGATCAGGCTGCTGATCTGAATGTGTGAAGGGACTGGAATGACTAAGGAACAGAAAAAGATAACAAAGAACTTAACTTAAAATGATGAAAAAGGTCACATTAGGTTTTGTTAATTTTGTAGTAAAAAATGTTTTGGGGCTTTTATGAATCAAAGCCCCCTCTACTTGTGAAATATTACCTCTAAGCTAATTCCACTGTAAGGTAGTAAATCACTGTATGTATAGTGACGTAGAATAACATTTGTGGAAAGACAGTAAATTGTAAATAAATCAAGAAAATACAACATTATCTGTTTATTATTAGATAAATCCAATTAAAGATCACTTTACAAACAAGATACTCCACATTACATGCTACTGTTATCAGAAAACCTTTAAATTACATGCAATGTCTGGATTATATACATATATAACCAAAACAATAATTATTTTCTTTGGTGGCATAATGCTGAAATGAAATGATAAAGAAATGTATGTTGAGGTTTCCTGACTACACAAGACTAACATTAATGTTCTAGGAATAAAGGACTTCTAACAATTGATAAACAATAAATGTATTTATTTTATTTATTATATTTTAGTTTTTATGTATTTAGTGTAGAAGCAGGCTGCAGTTTGGGGCGTGGCCAGAGAGTAATGTAACTTTACATTTCAGAGTGCTTTCTGACTAAAGTTAATATAAACGTTTGCTAACCCAAAGCCTCCTAGTCTGTTACCATAACAACTCATTATACTAAAACTGTTTTTGTTGTAGTATATATGGTCATCGTTGCTATACATTGCGGTCATCACTGAGCTTGTGAGGAAAGAGCTCGGCTGAGTAAAGCTGCTGACTGCAGGATATTTCTGAACAGGCATCTCAACACAAGCCTTAACAAAGAAAGACCCAGACCACCTAACAACCAGAGCCAATTGCTAACAACAAACACAGCGTGTGAATTGCAAAGGCTGCCAAAACACGCTTTTAAAATAAAAGTTTCTGATTTTCTGTGGTTTAATTTTTGAATGGGTTAAAAAATCTACCTGTTTCTGAATTTTTTATCATTTTTTAGCATCTGGTAATTTGTTATTTTTTCTATTTTCAATTAAATATAGGGATAGAATTATTTCCACTGGATTCTATTTTCTTTTTTTTTGACAGTGTCCCAACTTTTTTGTAAATATAGAGTGTATAAAACGTTTGGTTATTTTTATTTTTTTTTATTTTATTTTTATTTGCTTGTCTTTTGATGAACTATCTATGAGCCATTCCAAACGACACACAAATGCATGCGGATAGAAAAGGCCAGTTTACCCCATGCTGGCCATGAACTTCTGTACAGGAAGGCAGCAGTACTTAAAACAGCTCTGTAATTCTTCTCACTCTCGTGTTTTTTCAACCGTGAGTAAGACGTATGAGTCACAGTCTGAGAGAAACTTGCGGCTTCATTTGAGGTCACGCCTCAAAGGGGAACTTTGAAGCTACCGAGAACAATGCAACCAGGTCAGAGGACCACTGGGTCCAGCTCCCATTACAAGCTCCAACGGGCTCACTTTCTCTAAGCCAGTGCCAACCAGGGAGACGCTCTCCTCACCACAGCCAGATATGCTCGGGCTGAGGTGTCTCTCTGCACGTTCCCTGGAGAACTGTGAAAGGATACGGAGAGAGACGTGTGGCACAGAGAAACAACAGCCTTTGTTTGATTTGAGATGGAGACGCAGAGTGAAGGTGCAAAGCCAGGAAGACTGTTCTAATATGTCTTCGGCATCTTCAGGTGTGCTTTGATCACCCAGAACCCCCGCCGCTGCTTTGCTCCCTCTAAAGAACTTGAACACAAGCGTGTGTAAGGAAGTGGAGCAGGTCTTTTTGACATTTGGCCCATGACCAGCTAAGCAAACCACAAGATTAGATTTCTACCTTATGGCAGGAACAAGACTGGAGGGATGTTTTTTCCTCAGAGCCAATAAAAGTAGCATTTGTTTTGTGGTTGGAGATCCAAACAGAGCAAATCAAATAAATCAGCCGAAAAGAAAAAAAATGTTTCCATGACGATCAATGGCATAAAAAAACCTGAGCAGTGTTTTGACAGGCTTCAGCAGCTATTATGAGGAGCCTTTCTCCACGGGCCTAAAGTCAGGCTCTGTCTCAGAGGGCCTGATGTCAAAGCAGTCAGAGGTTACTTCAGGTCACGAGTTTACCTGTGCACGGCCTCATCCTGTGCTCATATAGCGATTCATATTTTATTCCGATCTATGTCCACTCATGAATTATCATATTTAGCTCAAAATCCCAAAAAGAACTAAGAGCTTGACTTATTTCCACTGACTTTCTTGTTATTTTGTTAAATTATGGTCAGGTAGGATGTGATTAAAAGATTCCTGGCAAAAAAAGCCAATTCAGCCGAATGGAAAAGGACACAGGAATGCTTGACTCAAAAGGTTAATCTAGGGCAGTGGTTTTCAACCTGTGGGTTGCGGCCCCCCAGTGGGCTGCAGACGTACTGCAAGGGGGCCGTAGGCCTAAAATCTTTTTTTTCTCCAATAAATAGATAGTTCAGCATATTAGTTTGTTTATTTGCAAAACAAAATGTGTTTAGTTTGAGTTCTTTGATTGGTTTGGTGTAGTAGAGTCACATGACACGCAGCGCTAGCTAGTGGATTAACTAGCTAGTTATTTAGCTACTTCAGTCTGAGTGAAGCTGTGATCTTGTGTACACATAATGAATAAATGGTTAAAAACAGGGTCTTTGACAACAGAAGACCCTGAAGCTGGACCATCTACAAGTGAAGCAGCCGCTGTATCTCTTACTGAGAGAACCGAGAAAAGCAAGCATAAATCGAAAAGAAGAAAATACAGCAGTGAGTATCTAGCACTAGACTTCACAATCACAGGAACAGAAAACGAGCCACTATCACTCTGCGCTGTGTGTTTGGAGGTCTTGGCAAATGAAGCGTTAAAGCCAACCAAGTTACGTCAACATTTGGAGACTAAACACAGCGAGTATGCATCTACACCTGTGGAATTTTTTGAGAACAAACTTAAAGAAGACCAAAGCAGGAAAAAAGAATTGGCTTGCTCTGGAACCGATAATGCTAAAGCTGTTGAGGCTTTATACCATGTCGCGCGTCGAAAAGGCTGGAAACGCTGGACCAAATACAGGACTAGGCTTAATGTTGAGCCAGACTTTCTGCTCTTCAACCTGACATCCACCACTTGGTAGCTGGCAGACAACATCAGCCATCTCATTAGGTGAGTGACAAAAAGTGCTGTAGATGGTTTGTTTCTTTTGTTGTGTGATTATGCAGTCAGGTCATATGGATTGTTGGACTGTATTTGGTTTTAAATGGCAATATAAAATATTCTGTGGCGCCGTGGAAAGTTTTAGGGTGGGTGAAGTGGGCCTTGGGTTGCAAAAGGTTGGGAACCCCTGATCTAGAGGAATTTTGTTACAACCCAACTGGTCATAATAGCTTTTTTAATGTCTATTGGCGGCCATGTTGTTGTATGTCATTGTGTGCAGGTCCACTACTGACCACCAGGGGGAGCCTAGTGGTATATAAGTTCATCAAGCAGCCATCTTGGCAGACGTTCAGGGTTCTCTCCTTTGACCTGACCTGGAACAACTCCTGTCCAGACCAGCCCGGCACTCTCCACTACATTTCTACATTCAGCTACAGCTTTGTTAGATTCCATACGATCTCTGTGGGACGTAGGGGACGGGTGCCTTTGGTTTATCTAACCTTTTCTCCTGTTTTGTGGTAGGGAGTTTGGGGTAGTTAGGGGTAGTTTGGTGTATTTTTGTTTGCTTTGTTTTCAGGATAGTTAGTTTGTCTTTCTTCAGTTGTTTTGTTTGTTATTTTGATGTTTGCCCGTCCCCGAAGCCAGTGTCCCATTCATCACTCACTTGTTGAGAATAAACTTACACTTTCCTGGTTTGAACAGTGTCCGGTGTTTGGTCTGGCAGAGGTCAGGGGAGAGAACCCACTCTCAATTTCAGTTACGGCCTACCCCTAGACCAGGTGGTAACACTGTACAATTCAGTCCATGACATAATCATTCTCAAATCTTTAACAAAATTATTCGAAGATATCAATGCAAAATGGTTAAGTGCAGAGTAACATACAGACATCTCTGTATTTTCTGATTCCTGTACAGTGGTTTTAACAGGGACAAGAAGTTGCAATGTATACAACATAAATGTTTACTCACAGTTCAAAGCCTCCAGTGAAACTACATGCATCCTGTGAGTCTTTATATATAATGTACATAGTGCTAAATCTGGAAAACCAGGTTTTGGCCTACAATGCCTACAATGCAAATATCTCACAACCATTAACTGATTAAAAAATATGTTTTAGGCCAAAATCTTATCTCAAGCTGTCAAAAACAAGGAATTTGATCCTGTATTCACAATCTTTTTGTGTACTTGTCCACTGATATGCAGCTTTTAAGGCATTTTATGCTTCAGGCATTTGGTTTCTATCAATTCTATGTAGTCTGCAACGGAAAATGTCACAGAAAATCACACTGAATGACTTTGTTTAAATCTCGGCCTTCAAAATACATAAGATGGCAGGTTGTGATATCTTCTTTCTGAAAAAATAAAAACTCCTCAATCAACATCACTTACATTTGAATAAAAGAACTATATAAAAAAACTTTATATCTAGTATGGAAGTACTCTGAGGTCATTTATATTGAGATTACGGCTTACAGATGCCATAGAATGGAATTGTCACAATATAAATTGTTCAGTACATTAAACTGACATACTGTGAACCTCAAACACTGTGGGTCCTTCTTCAAATACAATTTCTGCACTTGTAAAAGAGGCCTGTAGAATGGCCTGATGTGTTACCAACTGTATCACCATGATCCAGCTTCCAAAAATACTGTCCTGCAGCAGAGGATACCTCAGTGTTATTACCTAAATGTAGGTCCAGATAATCCCATGGGTTTTATATGTGTGTGCCAAGAGAATCACGTCACAAGGGGGCACCTGCGAGCAATACTGGGAAAATCCAAACTGTTATTTTAACTAGTTGTGAGAACTTTAGGAGCATACAAGATGTCCAATGAAAAATTTATTTTTTTTCAGTTTTCTACATTATTTGAACACAACAGCTGCTGTTTACATTCTGTAACAATGTTATGATGAATGGACCAATAGAAATGCTCCAAAATAGCATGGAAAAAAATCTGGTTCCATTGACTTACATTAAATTTAAAGTATGTTTTGGTCTCTCCTGTGAAGAATTTTGCAATTTTGGAGATATTTGTTTTTCACTGGGCAGCGACAATATGGAAGTGTTGCACTTATTGTTAGGTTAATGTTAAGCTGCGCTGGTAATGTGTGCAATGTCTTAATTGCAGAAAAACATGTATCATTCATAACTCAACAATACTGCTATCATGGTGCTACTTAGCCTTAAAAATTTCCCTGACCACACAAAACAAATAGCCAGACTGGGGTCCATTAAACATTTGTGCTTAGGGGCCAATAAATTGGGGTCGGAAATATATACACCATATTTATTATTAATAATTATCATGAATATTCTCAGCACTCAATTTGTCTATCACAAAGAGAGCATTAATATCCCTGTTTAACTATATTTAGTCATGTGTAGTATGCAAATGCTGCCATATGTCTGTAGCCACTTACTTATATACATAATAGACAGCATGCATAATTTAAAAAGTTGTTATTTAAGTATTGTGATGTAAGATTTTTGCAATACCACCTATGTTAAGTACCTTGATATAGATAAGTACTACGGTAAAGGCAGGAGCAGCACAAATGTGGCTCTGGTTCAGAAGCAGCTCATATTGTTTCAGGAACAAAGGTGGGGTGATTGGGTTACTGAGACCAATCTTTGGTGTTTTACAGCTTTATGGCTTTCGGCGTCACCTCGGTGACCCTAATCTGAGTGTAAGGAGATCTTCAGGCCGAAATATCTCCTCCACATGCTCTCCGCTCACCCTCAGGCTGAGGTACAGTGAGCTACAGTCTGCTGGAGCCATGCACAGAGCTGGGGCCACTCAGGCTCAACACTTCAGCCCATCAGCTGCCCTTTGACTGAAACTGAGAAGTTGGCAAAATCGTTAGTTGGTTCAGGTTTTACAGTCTACATTAAGCCAAACCAGTATAACAAACTAAAAGTTGAGCCTGTCCACCAATCAGAGGCAGTCAGCAGCAGACATTGTTGCTTTCTGTGTTTTCAAGTTGAGTAACGACATGCTTCTCAACATGCTATGAAATTTGCTTTTCAAGTGATCTCGATTTTATTATTAGCAACAAGCCACTGTTTGATTAACCTAACTAGTTTGCTCATTAATTGTGACCAATCAGCTCTTTGCATCAATGTATGTGTATATTAAAGCCATTATGCTTTGTATTATAATTATAATATATTATCCATTTGTATGTTTGTTTGTTGCCCTCCAGCTGGCAAGACTGTGCGTTAACTCTGACTGATGGTGGACTTGCCTTTGGAGATCGCTTAAATCATGCTGAGTAGAGATTTCCGATATATTTATAAAAGCACTCGTGATCTTTGCACATCCATCCAATTAAAAACACAGACAAACAAATATAGAGGATTATTTAGTGTCGCCCCAGTCTCTCATCTTTTACCACTGCAGAATATATCTGTTTCAAGCCTTAATGGAAACTGTCAATTCATTACAGCAGACGGATGAACCACTGTTAAAGGATTCCTCCTTCCGCTAATGAGGGTGACGATGGAGGAGAGCGAAGGGGCAAAAAAGCATGGCCCTAAAACTTATATAGCGTTACGACCTTTTAAGCTATATTCAGCACTGAAAAGCAAAAAATAATGAAAAACAAGAACTTTCGAATGTCTGGTTTGCAGTGGCCCAGAATAATCAATTCCACTCTTTGCTGTGAGGACTTGGCAGACTGTGTTACTCTCTGATGATCTCACGGTTCCTTGCATCTGATGGTGGCAACTGACAGATATGACAGACATACATGTCTTTTTATAAGTTACTGATTGCAACTGATCTGCAATCAGTTTTCATCTAATGCAATCAGTTCAGTGTGTGGTCCTTCTAAAAACAACTACAAACAATCTGACTTCATGCACTTAGCTAAAAAAGTCAAGAGGTATTTCTCAAGATTCTACTTAACAGTGATGATAGATCTAGCCTGTTACTGTATTTTAAGTCTTATACTAATTGTCCAGCTTCCTAGATCAAACAAAAGCCACACGAGTGGACTTAGCATCAGTATAAATTCATCTATTTATTGTTTACAATTATTTCAGTAATTCAGTATGAATTATAATTCAGTTACTCTTCACTAAATGGCTTGGCAAGAAACTGCCTACCTTCATTCAATCACAGTATGTAGGGGAGGTCAACTGTGAGAATTCCATGAATATATCGGCGCTGTCCAATGAAAAACATGTACCTCCATTTTTGTTGTTTTCTATTTTTATACATCAATTAAATGCAGCAGCTGCTGTTTATATTATATGAAAAATTGATGGTGAATGGACCAATAAAAATGCTTTAAAATGACTTGGAAAAAATTCTGGTTCTATGGACTTACAATGAAAGTAAAGACAGTTTTTGTTCTCTTCTGTAAGGTTGCTATTTTGGAGATAACTGTTTTCATTGGACAGTAACGATATATTTTGCTTTAAAGACTCATCTCATTGTGCAACATGATATACTTTGCAGGTAGCTGTGTGCTACTGCCAACTATAACTTACCTGGAAAAATTAAACTATATGTCTTATATGCAAGTGTGTATATATGAATGTGTCAGATAGCCAAGATGCAACTGACAAAATTATAATTGTTACATCCAGCTTTGCATATAAGATGTCAGACTTTACGTTTTTGAGTGGAGCATCTGAGGCATAGATTTAGTGTGGATTTAGTGTGGTGCAGTTTGTAGTTTGTACAACACTGGAAAAAATATTCATAGCTTCTAAAAAAATTAAGGGAGAACTTAATCATCACAGGATTACACCGGGTCATCTCAACCTTAGTCTGATATCTAATATCAATCTGTCCAGTTAAGTAGCTTAAGCAATAGTAAATCAATTAAACTGCTTTGCTGCAAATGAAAGTCACAACATGTGCACTGAGAAGGCAACAGCAAGACAACCCCCTAAAAGGAAATGATATTGTCCGTAGTCTACTTCCTTATTCTTCTTGGCTCACTCTTCTCTAGTTTTGTGTTTTGCTAGTGTCCTTCTTACTATTGGTAGCATGATGGAGTACCGGCAGCATTCAGGTTGGACAGGTAGTTCAGCTCCTCCTGGTACATCCATATGCTGTCATGAGGATTGCTGTGTCTCCCAGCAAGGTCTCAAAAGCACGGAGGAGATCATAGGACATGGCCCGTTATACGTCAAGAGCTGGACGGGTCCACAGAAGGGCATCAACCCAGCAGGAGGACCAGAACCCTACAAAGCAACCTACAGCGAGCATATGGGACAGATATGTAAGAGTCTGGATATGACAGGGTGAACGTTATGCTGCCTGCAACATCATTCAGAAGAAATGGTCTGGCAGGGCAAACACTTGGATGTCTGGCAAGTAGCATCACAGACTGTCCTGGAGCTCACTGATCCAGGTCTGGGAGGAGACCCTCCAGTACATTGTTCGTGGTCTCATCAGGAGCATGCCTACTGCATACAGGCCAAACACACTACTGCGATGAAATTCACACACATTGGATTAAGCTGTGGTTATTTTTTTTAATTTAATTTTGATTTTGGTTTCCACTGAGCATTGTCATTTTGTTCCTAACGGATTACACACTTTATATCAGTAAAGATTTTCAACTTAAATCTTTCGTTCATCAAAATCCAATGTGGGATTTAAGTAGTGTAGTCATATTATTATGCTATTGCTATTATAGGCTTGCTTTTTGTGGCAGTGTAGGTTGTTTTGTCTGTTTAAAACTGATGCATATTTTGTATTGTGAAAATGAAAACATGATGCTCATTCCAGGCTAGAGGGCTGGCTTGCTGACATTAAGGTCACGGCTCTGTGGAGTTCCTGCATTTCAAACTTGTCAACTGGACCTTGTTTTGTGGTCAGGGGCACATTCATACTGAAACAAGGAAAGGTCTTGCTCAAACCGTTGCCAAAAAGCTGGAAGCATATCGTCACTGTCTCCAAAATGGCAACATGGCAACTTTGCAGGAGAGGCCCAAAATGTTCTTTCCTTATAAAGTAAGTCAATGAAACCAGAATTTTTTCCAAGCTTTTTTGGAGCATTTCTATTGGTCCCTTCATCATGAACCTTTCACACAATGTAAACGGCAGCTGACGTGTTTAAATGAGGCATAAAAATAAAAATTGTCAAAAATTGAGAAAAAAAAATAAAAATAAAAAAGTAAAATAAAATAAAATATATATATATATACACTACCACTCAAAAGTTTGGGATTACAGTGAAATGTATTATAATAAAAACTTATAATATATTATTATACCTTATATATTATTATATATTATATATATTTTGTATATATACACAGCCGCTCAAAAGTTTGGGATCACAGTGAAATGTTCTTGTTTTCAATGGAGTATCTTCTTCCTTAACACAACAATGACGGGTCTCTAAAGAAAGTTGTTTCTTTCTGGTCATTGTGAGTCGGTCAGCAAGCCATCAACTGCTGATGCTTCAGATACTAAACTAACCTAGAATGTTGTTCCCTTTTATACTCACTTATTAGTAGAATGTTTTTCAGCTGTGCATCACAATTGAGCAAGAGTGTCCTAACAACCAATTAGCCCAATAACATCCTTAACTTGTATTGGTGGCCGTACCAGGAGATTTAGACAGAGGACTGAGAATTGCTGATAATAGGACTATATGCAAAATAAGCCTCTATACAAAAATAGACTTTAATACAAACATTTTTATTCTTTAAAAATCATCTAATACGCTTAAATTAATTGTCTAAAGTGTATTTGTAAATTGTAGTATTAACATCATCCTTCTGTCCTTTAGTTTAAAAGTTACTTTTAAGCTCTTTAATGTTTTCCTAGCTCAGACTGGATTCCTTCAAGGCCACAGAGATACAGCACCTGTTGACCCTAACTAACCAGCCTTACATCACACAGAGACCGATAGACACAGATCTACAGTTAACTAAGAAAAAAAATTACCAATAAATACTTTAAAATAAAATAAACTTTAATTTTAAGATTTTTGAAATACATATCACTTCACTCTATAGAACATATTTTCACTGCTTCTGACTTCAGAGGCAAAACAAGACCAGTGGCTGTTACAGTTGACCAGGGCAGATTTAGGAGGTCAGAAATTACATAAACATCCCATGACAGTGCTAGCATGTTTCTCTAAGCATTATTTAACACATCGTTAGCAATGAGTGCAGATGAAGCACTTTGATAATAATGAAAGCGGAGCGTCCACATACTTGTGGCCATGCAGTGTATCACAGATGTTCTTTACAGACATATTCAAACAGCATCTCTTATGTTTTAGGATGTACCATCGCCCTGGCCAGCTTGCATCAAGTAGGAAACAAACGTGGTTGTAATGTGTGAAAAGCAAAACAGCCAAGAAACAATGGATCATTGTGGTCGGTTTTCACACATGTTAAACCGCTGGAACTGGCATCTCGTGTTATCGTCTATTTTTCACTCTTCAAGGGTCTTTGGGGATCATGTTCAGAATAAGGCACTATAAAAACACATCTGTTTGTTTTCTGACTTTGAAAGTTCGGGCACGGATCCAGCTTCGCCACAGGCCGGGACAAGCGCTCTGTTTTAGACATCCTGAATTAAACACATCGGCAAGAGTCTCTGTTCTCAGTTTAGCTCAGTTTATGTGTTCTGAGGAGCAGGTTATGGCTTGAATCTCAGTTCGGAAACACAAATTAATGAAGGAATAACAGGCCTGCAGTTTAGTAAAAAGCTAGGGCTGCATGATATGGGTTACTT
Source organism: Megaleporinus macrocephalus (assembly GCA_021613375.1). NCBI lineage: Eukaryota > Metazoa > Chordata > Actinopteri > Characiformes > Anostomidae > Megaleporinus > Megaleporinus macrocephalus. The sequence goes on along the minus strand of CM038713.1, from coordinate 8,704,930 downwards.
TAATATCGGTTGCAGTTGTGAGATTACAATGTAATACAATTTACAGGCGAATCAATTAAAAAGGATTATTAAGCTTGCTTGCTGGGTCATGTAGCTCTGATGCTTGCCTACAAAGCCTAGAATCAACCAGCTCCTCCCTACCTTCAACCCTTCAAGCTTTAAGTACAGCTCATCTGGACCCGCCGTCCGTTAAGATGCATGGAAGACAAGTGACAAGACTCTTTTCTGTCCTGGCACCCAGATGGTGGGTCTCTCTCACAGTCTTCAAACACAGACTGAAGACCACTGTCTCTTTGTGGAGCTAATGTATTTACATTTAACTCTGGATATTACTAGGTACTGCACTTATGCTGTATGTAACCCTGTATTTCTCACTTCTTGTTAGGTATTTCTAGGTATCACACTTGTACTGTATCTAAGCTTGTATTTTATTATCTTGTCTCTAGGTATCATCACTGGTCCTCGTTTCTGGCAGTGTTTGAGCTAGAGGGTAGTTTGGACACAAACCTGTTCCAAGATTCAAGAGTTTTATTGTCAAACAGAAACACTGCTGTTCCTCCATTCAGCAATAGATAAAGATAACATATATATATATATATATATATATATATATATATATATATATATATATATATATATATATATATATATATATATAATTTTCATGCAATTCACAAACAATATTGTCCATTTCTCAATTAATCAGATGATTTTTAAAGAATAAAAATGTTTGTATTAAAGTCTATTTTTGTATAGAGGCTTATTTTGCATATAGTCTATTATCAGTAATTCTCAGTCCTCTGTCTAAATCTCCTGGTACGGCCACCAATCCAAGTTAAGGATGTTATTGGACTAATTGGTTGTTAGGACACTCTTGCTCAATTGTGATGCACAGCTGAAAAACATTCTACTAATAAGTGAGTATAAAAGGGAGTACAACATTCTAGGCTAGTTTAGTATCTGAAGATCAGCAGTTGATGGCTTGCTGACCGACTCACAATGACCAGAAAGAAACAACTTTCTTTAGAGACCCGTCAGTCCATTGTTGTGTTAAGGAAGAAGATACTCCATTAAAAACAAGAACATTTCACTGTGATCCCAAACTTTTGAGTGGTCGTGTATATACAAAATATATAAGGTATAATAATATATTATAAGTTGAAGTAAATAAAATTAAAGTATTTTTTTTCTTTTTTATAATTAAAAATTTAAATAAAAGTTATGTGTGTAAAAAAGTTTATGTGTAAGTATGAAAAGCAGCAGCCATAAAGTGCAAGTTGTAAGTAACAAATGTAAACAATAATGTTTTTGTGCGAGTAGTGAATGTAAACAGTATTCTGACAGCAGCAGTATAGTGAGTGTAAGGTGCAGTTAAAACCAGACCAGTTAAAAACCAGTTCAGATGGGAAAGGTTGGAGAGGTGGTGCATGAGGTGTTCACAAGCCTGATGGCCTGTGAGTAGAAACTGTTTGTCAGTCTTGTCAAGAAGATGAATGAATTTAACTTAATTTAATTTATTCATACTTGTTTAATCTTAATACAATCTTTTCACAGATAAAGCCAATACTGATAAAAAGCAGTGACTGTTCTCATTTGTGTGTGAACGCTGGGTCTGCAGGGTTTGTGTTGTTGGAGGTTGTGTGAGCGTATTCTACGCCAGTGGCAGAGATTACAAGGGCTAAATACAGGCAGGTGCAGGCAAAGATAATAGCCCAGTGGAGGTGGGAGTGTACAAGTAAGACAAGTGGTTGAAACGGGCGGGTGCAGGCACAAAGACATAGATTTTGTGGGAGACATGATATGTAGCTGAAGCAGGAGGTCGCGGACACTTTTTCTGTTCCAACTTAACAACCTCAGATAAATTAAATATTGGGATGCATGCATCGTGAGCATATCTTTATATGTTGCAGTGTTATATTACTGCCATATTGCCCAACCCATAGAGTCATACATCATTTGCATATTAGCAAAGGCCAATATCGCAATAATGATTAGCAAACTGTATACAGTCGATCAATATCAATCAATCAACCAACCTTTATTTTCCCTCGGTAATGCATTGAGGGTAACCCTCATTTACAATGCATCCGAGCATTTACAACTTAAAGGGACTGAAAATACATTAAAATTAGAATCAATATTTAATCAAGAAGGCTAAAATAAAGAACTTTGTGAGTAAAACATAAGAATTAAATGATAAAAATATTAGGAAAACAGGCAGACAATATAAAAATTTAATTAAGAAATAAATGGACAAGCTATATAACAATTATAAAACAATTAAATAAAAATATTTTTTAAAAACAAAGTAAATTAAATACAAATAAATTAAATATAAATTAAAAATATGAAGAAAGTAAATGATGAAAATAAAACTAAATGTAAAACCGAAATTGGATAGATAAAAGGACAGAAAAAAAAGTAAAAAATTAAAACAGGTACAGGCTGTCTGAAGGTGGTTAGAAACTAAAAGTTTAAAATGATTTAGTGACACCAGTGAGCTGAGTTTTAGAGTTTCTTGCAGTGAATTCCAGCTCACTGGTGCACTGTAGCTAAAAGCAGATTTTCCCAGCTCAGTAAAAACTCTAGGAATCTGACAGGTATTCCAATCAGCAGAGCGAGTCTAATAATAACAGCTGTTTAAAGAAATTAAGGAAGAAATACAAGATTGCAATATACAATCTTATTCAAAAGTTTGGGCACACCTGGTCAAATGACACATCTTTCTAAGTGAAAGTAAGTGAGCATGTTTTAATATATAATTGCTGTGTATTTGCTGAAAGTAACAAACAAGGATGATGGACCAATATTTTTAAAACTCAAACATAATGTCAAACAACCTCTCTGTAAACAGGGAAACTGTGAGTTTAAGTTAGTTCACTGTAGAGGATGTGTTGACCAGGGGTGCCCAAACTTTTGCATACAACTTTTTGCGTATTGTGCAGTCCGAGCTCACGCTGAGCTGCAGTCAGACTAATAGCTCTGTGAAGAAAAGCGAAATGTTGTCACATGACATCTCTGGGTCACTCCATTAGCTGGTCAGACGCTCCCTTCATGCTCCACTAAGAACACAAGTCTGATAAAGCCTGCTTTCCTGTCACACGGTGATTTAACTAGCTGTGTCCGGTGCTGAAGGATCAGTCTGATAAGAGTTGAGTGACACTGAGGCAGCTCAGAAAAGACTCGGACAGCTTTGTCGTTTACACTGTGTAGGAGCTCAGGGGTGATAAAAGTGAACAGTGCGAGCCCCTCCATTACTTAAGCACACGTTCATTCACACAGGATCCAACAGGCCCATTGTGTGGGTAACAACGTCACTCTGAACCACACCAGCAGGGAGTGCAGCGATGGTGTGGAAGGTGTAACAAACAGTGAAGACATAGTTAGTTTAGAAACATTCTTACTTATATTTAACCCTTTCAGGCATAAATTATTAAAACATTTATTCAGATTTTTTAAAAATGCTTTTTCTTGCACAGATCTGCATAAATAATACTGTGGAATTTCATTTTACATACAATTCAGTTTTATTAAAAAGTTATTGTTATTAAAAAAAGGTTATAACTAAAAACATCTAAAGTGTTCCCAATAATGCTTATATTTTTCATGAAATTTTTCTTGAACTTTTAAATGTATTATATTGTAAAACTAACATTTTATACAAAGAATGCTGAATTTTAAGCTTCTTTTTTTGTAACTTTTAAATTAAAAAATGCTAAATATTAGAACATTTGTTTTCATAAAGTAAAATAAAATAATTTAGGTTCTGTTAAAACCATACTGAAAGCACAATTAATAGAAACATTAATAAGTCTGTTCAGGCTGGAATTTTGCTGCAAAACCTGTATATAAGCGGCCGGCGGTAGCAAGACCTGTTTGTTACAGTACTCTTATTTCTTGCTGTGAAATCCCTCAAAACAGTCTGGACAGAGGGAAACTTGATATTGGACACAGATGTCACACAACTATAAATTTATATAAATGTATTACTTTTATATATCTACACAACATATAAAAAAACTATAACATATAAATGATGTATTTTTGTATTAATAGCCTTTTTGTTGCATGATGTCTACATATGAGGACAGTTGGTTTCTGAGCCATAAAAACATTTAAAATAAGGGAAAAGAAGTTTAATAAATCAAATCATGTTCAGTAGAGTCTGTTTGACACACAATTTTTTTTTACCTGATTTGACCTTTTTAAGTAGAAACTTTGAACAGATATACCAGAGACATGTTCTGCATTCTTAGTATTGTCAGTCATCCTAGATTCTAAGCCTCAGCACTCAATATGTATAATAGAATTCAGGAGAATGGATTTTGTTACACTGGAGCAGTGAGACTTATGATTCTACCATCTAGTTGTTTGGAGGGTGAAATGTATTTTATAATCTTTAAATTGAACTATTATTAACTGTCCACAAGTGTAGACACCATGCATGAAAGGGTTAAAGGTGGTTCACTTGTTTTAAACAAAGTCCATCTTTAGATCCGTCACAGAATCTAGAGCCAGGCAGTAGTTTAGTGGTGTGTGTGGGCTAATTGACCTGTCCGGGGTCACATACCGCTTCAGTGGGTTTAGTGATTTATTTATTTAGACACTGGCAGGGGTCTGAATTACACTGAGTGTGTGTGTGTGTACACGTGCATTTACAGGTAGAGGGTGCATCACCAAAATCTCCCAACCAAGAAAGCAGGAAATTACCACAGGGAGCAAAAATGAGGTAGCCTACAGATTAACAAATATGCCTGGGGACTAGTGACTTTAAAAACTTTATTTTATCTGACTCACATGTTTACCTGAAATTAGGTAATGACAGGAATGTGATCCTTGAATTTGTTGTAAATATACCAGCATAAAATGAAGGAATGCACAAATATGGGCCTTTTTTATTATTAATTTTTTATCATTTAAAATTAAAAGTACACATGTAGACTAGAAAGAGGCTGTACAAGTACTTATTTTCTTGTTCTAGTCTAGCAGGCAAAAGCAAATCAGGTCTACCATCTGGTTCGTTCTGACTATCAGGATCAGTTTAAGCTGCTTCAAACTGATACAGAAGAACTGATAAACCTGTAATGCTAGCCACAGTGATGTGACAGCAGAACTTGTAGCAGGATGCTGCTCTGGCGTTTCACCAACAAAACCAGAGTGGGTGAGATGATCAATCAGAGCACACTGGGCTCATTGGAAAGCTCTAACAGAACCTTTCAGACAGAGTGGTGAATATAGATGTACAGTATAACAAAAATATTGTGTCTAGGGAAAAACTGAGGAATGTAGATCTATTCTAGTAGAGCCGAAAATGAAATTATGAACAGTAAACATGAGAATAGCAGGCCCCCTTTAAAGAAACAGATAATCTTCTGGATGACTGTAAAAAGAACTATGTTTTTAGTTTGCTATAGCGGGCTGGGGAATCTTTGCAGTGTGGCATGTGCATTGCAGAAGAGTTTCTTGCCATATTTCACTAAATTTCATACACATACTGTGCACACTAAAATCTCCAGAGCTTTCAAAATCACATCTCTCACAGATAATTTACTAAAATTCCATGTACTAGATTTATCTATAGGAAACAAAGGATTGTTTATGAAGTGAAATCTAAGTAACAAACAGTTCTTATCTCTGTAGATAAGCCTTTCAGAGCAAGATATTGGTTACTGAACCAGAAAACAGTTGCACTGTCCTGTTAATTCTGAATTTAGCTTGAAAATAAAGGTAGTAAGTTTGTTGTGTGTTTGCTGACAGTTTACTGCGCACAGTCTAATTCTAGGTAGTTCTTGTTATGTTGCCCTGAATGATCTGTGATTGGTTGTTTTGCATGTTAGGCAAAATATCAGTTTTACAGAAGCACTCAAGGTAGAGTAGGTCCTGAGTGGGTTGGTCCTTCATAGTTTAGCAACTGTAACTATGCCTGAGATACCACTGAAAAGAGTCACCCATTATTAATTTCTCAAACCAAACACTAAAGAAGATGTGCAAGATCTCTGCTATTGTAAGGAAGTGCTTATTACCAAACTAGGAAAGATTTCTTCCATAACAAGATTTGCAAAACCAGGAGTAAACAAAGTCAGACAGGAGAAGGGCAGATGTGACAATGTGACACACACAAACAGAGACAAATATTATACATGCAAATTACAGGCACTATTTAACATCTAAGCTTATGATTCAGTTCTTAATATGACCTATTATTCAGTTAAACTTCTATTAAACTTCTATTAAACTGCATATGCTATGCATATATGAGACTGAGGGCTTGAAATGCAGCTCTGTTTTTTAGGAAATCTGTATTTTGAGGGCTTGAGAATAAGGTCATAGTGTGACGTGCCGCTTGTGCCGAGAAAGGAGCATTTTGCACCTAGGCTCCAGCTGCCCACTCTTCTTTAGGTCCTGTTAAAACTTAATACTTATAATTTACTACTTATATTATTGTTGTACTTTAAAGTATATGACTAGGTTTAAGGGTTTTTTCCTACTTAAAACAGAACGTTAACAATGTTTACTGACTCACCAGTGGACACACATAAAATAAACAAGACACTCTCGGATTAAGAAATATATTTGTATCTTTATAAATCTTTATAAATCAAATTTTAAATAAATATTGTACTGGATGTGTTTTTGTGCAGAGCAAGAATACCTACTTCTACTATCTCAATCAAAAGATTAAGTACAAGTAAAGGCCAAATATACTTAGACTGTTCTATACTTGTTAGTATAACCCAAACATACTTAAGTATAACTGTGTTTAGTATATCACTGAGAAGTACCTTACAAGTAAACAGAAAGCATACTCACTTCCTTTTAGTTTAAAAGAAGTAAACTAATGGTACACTTGAATAAACTTCTTTTTTGTAAGTGTTCCTTCAGGTCCTAAGTCATGCAGGGGCATCTGCCAACGCCACAGGGCCTGATTCTGTGAGAACACATGCAGCTGAATACATCCACCTGCTTACAGCCTCTGGATCAATGCGTGTATGTGCGCAGGTATTTGACAAGAGCAAGTCAAGGTAACTTACCCCACTCCAGTGCACAACCCCGGGAAGACCTGCATATTTTATGGAATGTGCACAATCACTATACAACAACAATGAATATACCTACACTTACAACATTAACACTGTTCAAATGTGATGCATGTACTTTGACATTAGTGCTCATGATATTGAGATTGAAGTTCGAGCCACAGTGATGGTATTAAAGTTGACAGTGATAGTTAAAGTTCTTTTGTGTGACAAAAATACCACAAAATGCAGTTCATTAAAATCATCAGCACATTTACTTTTGCTGAAAAACTAGAATTAATCTAGTAATAATGTGTTATGTCATACAAATGTTACTATCCCAGGCTGATTAGCTTAGCCTGGCATCATCTTCTCTGAAGTCAAGTCAAGTTTATTTGTGTAGCGCTTTTTACAGAGATGTTGTCACAAAGCAGCTTTACAGGAGTTTAAAAGCATTAAAAAAACATGAAGTCACAACACTTTACCCACTGTGAGCAAGCCAGAGGCGACGGTGGCAAGAACAACTTCCTCAGATCTGGAGGAAGAAACCTTGGGAGGAACCAGACTCACAAGCAGAGACCCATCCTCCTCTGGTTGAACAGTATATACAGTTTATTAAAGCTGAGTCTGAAGGTAAAAGCTTTAGAAGCTGTACAGGTGCTACATCAGGTGGAAGATACAGTGATGTAGTCAAGGATGGATCAAATGGCACGAATGGAGAGGAGAGCTGATTGGTGCCAAGTGACAGGGGGGCACTGGTTGGTCAGTGCTTTATAGTATTCGGCAGGTCAGGTGGGCGGTTATTTCCTCGGAAGGAGAAAAGAGACAGAGTTAGTACTTCAGAGAAGCACTTCAGAGTGTAGCTGGAGGCCATTTAGTCCAGGCCATATGAGGCAGTTTGTTTTATAGAAGGCATAAGACCTGAGAAGTGCTTTTCTGTCTGTGACCTGATGCTGTGGTCTGTGAATGTGATAAAATGTGCACTCTATGGGTATAAAACCTGCCTGCAACACCAAACACATTCAACGGCCATCACACAGTATCTAACCAAGATTTTCCATACTGTACTAATTTTTTCTGATTTTTTTCTGGTGTAGAAAACATAGCCATTAGTGAAGGAAACATCTTCAATCCTTGTTGATTAACTAAATAATAGCAGCGCATCAAGACATACTCTAAAGAATAACTCAAACAATGGAAGTCAGCTCGTTCCATACAATGAACTCACTGAGATGTAGTTATTATTTACAGTGGTTTGATATTAAGTGATGCATTTGCAGGGAAACTTGGAGTCTTAGATTCCTATCCAGTGATTGAACCAGGGGTTGCAATGCCTGAAACACCAATATAGCCATTTTATTTACAATCCAATCCAGTTTTATATACAATGCTGATATACACAATACAAAACTTTTACCTCTCTGTCATGAATAGTTTTAAAAAAAAAACCTGAGGCCAAAAACATACCTCAAAACTATTGTAATACAATGTCTCAGACATTAGGCAGCGTATCCATCACTATTAGCATTGGTGTTGTACTGGACATGTGCCTGCGTTTTGTGCATATTATAGTCAGATCTGCAGTTCTAGTTTAATAAATGCTTTGCTTATTGCATGAGATAAGATTATGACAACCAACGTCATGTTGAAAGTGCTGTAACTTTCTTCAAGTAAGCGTTTTTTCAGAATCATAATCACAAAAGAGGGGCACGGTGGTGCAGTGGTTAGCACTGTCACCTCACAGCAAGACAATCCAGGTTTGATTCCCGGTCCAGACTGGAGTGTGTATGTTCTCTCCGTGCTTGAGTGGGTTTCCTCCTGGTACTCCGGTTTCCTCTCACAGTCCAAACACATGCATGTAAGGTTGATCGGTCACTCTAAATTGTCCATAGGGGGGGTGTGTGCGGACTGGCGAACTGTTAAGGGTGTACCCTGCCTTCACCCGATAACGCTGGGATTGGCTCCAGCACCCCCGTGACCCCGACTAGTGGAAGATAATGGATGGATAATTACAAAAAAATTACATGGTAACCAGTAACAGTCAGGAACATTGTTAATTATATAAAAATTTTTCTTATGTGCCTTATCAATATGTATTCTAAATACATTTTAATTATCATCGCTGTTTGAAGAAAAACAAAAAAAAGTAACTTTACAGGAGAGGCCAGAAACATTCTTATCTTTCAATGTAAGTTAAGGTAAAGAGCTTTTATTCCAAATGACTTTGGAGCGTTTCTGTTGGTTCATTCGTCATGGAACTTTCACAGGATATAAAGAGCAGCTGGTGTGTTCAAATGCCATGATACATGTTCTTCTTTGGATAGTGACAATATGTTGCTTTATGTATTGTAATGGATTGTTATGTACTGGAAGCATTCAGGACAATGTATTCTGGATTCAACCATTATTTATGTAAGTTAAGGTAAAGAGCTTTTATTCCATATATATATATATATATATATATATATATATTGCATCTTGCATGCATTAATAGTAAGTTTGTATTTATTCAGAGTTGGGCAGAATACTTAAAAAAAGAACAAGCTGAATCCAGAATACATTGTCCTGAATGCTTTCAGTAATAACAATACATTACAATACATAGAGCAATAGTAATGCTTTCACAGATAGAAAATAGAAAAGTCGGAATCCATTATCTTCCACTTTATCCCGCTAGTCGGGGGCGCTGGATCCCAGCATTATCGGGTGAAGGCGGGGTACACCATGGACAGTTTGCCAGTTGGCACACACCCCCTTATGGACAATTTAGAGTGAGCGATCAACCTAACATGCATGTGTTTGGACTGTGGGAGGAAACCAGAGTACCCGGAGGAAACCCACTCAAGCACGGGGAGAACATACACACTCCACACAAAACCAAGCCTGGATTGTCTTGTTGTGAGGCGACAGTGTTAACTGCAAATAATAAAAATAATAATAATAATAATATTTGAGTGGCTGCCAGTCTTCCTATTATTTGCAGTCTAATTATTTGCAAAAAATCAATAAATGATTGGACCCAAAAATATACAGGCACTTTTGACTAGAATGGTTTTGCAACAGGGAATGATCTGCTATGAACACAGGTGTGGCACAGTTTCACAGACATAGGTAAAAAAAAAAAACAGTTTGGTCCAATTCATCATGCCTGTCTGCAGCACGGCTGGTGTTACAGCCTTGTGCTTATTGCTCTGATAAGGAGTGATAAATTAGTGAGAGAGCCCGTGTAGCATATGCTACTGGACATGACACGGTTATAAATCCATCTGATGGCACCAAGAACTTTCCATAAAAACTAGGCCTCACTGAAAGGCTGTAACTGACGCTTCTTTAAACACCTGACTGAAAGTATTAGTCTGTATCTGTTATCTAATATGTCTTAACACCTCAACGCATTGACACTCTTACAGCAAACACTCCGAAAAAACGATCTTCAGGTAAGAGCACTTATCTGACATTCGTGACATTAAAAGCTATTTTGGCTTTGGTACATCCATATAATGAAAAGTGATAGAAGCTGTGCTGATGAGAGCGGATGACAATGTTTAGAGCAGGGGATACACAGAGCAATAATATTTGAGGTGACCAAGTAAAGCCTCTTCATTTTCCAGTGTGATTAGTGGGAGAAATACGTAAGTAAGGTCAGATAAAGCACAAGGGCACTGTAAATAAAATAAGAGAGCAGAAGACCACAGACTAATCCCTGGACAGCTTAGTAAAAGCTGTATAATAGAGCAGATAGTTAGAACTGTGGCACTGAAACATGTCTAACAAGCGCTTCCCTGCTCTGGGCTTAAACCCTGCTCTCACATGTGGACAGCTAGTTACACAGTGCACAAGTACACACCTCAAAAATGGCTCTACTCTGAACTGCTATCCTCCAAAAACACATAAACGTAAAGTCTCTGTTTCTGTACTCAGAGACTGCATTTATAGCATTAAAGGTTACTCTCACAACAAATTTGTATCATTATAGGACGTTTTAAGAAGTTAAATGCATATTTATTTGTCGTTGTACGTCAATATTGAAATGTAAAATATACATGTTTATTTGTGTTTCTAGCCTGACAGCAAAATCAAACTAAAAAAAAGGCTTCTTTTTTAAATGAAGCACTTTATGAAGTTCTTCACAAGAGATGCCATTAGCAGTAAAATATCTCTCGATGTCAATTGAACATGACAGCAGCTCTTTATATCCTATGAAAGTTTCATGATGAACGGACCAATAGAAATGCTCCAAAATCACTTGGAATCAAACCTCTTTACATAAACTTACATTGAAAGTTTTTTGGCCTCCTCTGTAAAATTACTTATTTGGAGATACTCGTCTTTCATTGGACAGTGATGACATTCAGAATGTATTCAGAGTACATATTGATAAGGCACATAAGAAACTCTATTGTCATTTTATATAATTAAAAATGTTCCTGACTACCATGTATTTCTTTTGTGATTATCTATCCAGGAAAGCCAATCAAACACAGGGAGAACATGCAAAGGCCCGGACCGGGAATCAAACCTGGATTGTCTTGCTGTGAGGCGACAGTTCTAACTACTGCACCACTGTGCTCCTCTTTTGTGATTATGATTCTGAAAAAAACGCTTACTTCAAGAAAGTTACAGTACTTTCAACATAACGTTGGTTGTCATAATCTTATCTCATGCAATAAGCAAAGCATTTATTAAACTAGAACTGCAGATCTGACTATAATATAGACATTGTATTACAATAGTTTTGAGTTATGTTCGGATAGTGATGACATTCAGAATGTATTTAGAGTACATATGGATAAGACAGTGCTTTACATCAATGACACTGTGTGTCCTACTTCAGCCTTAGAGATATGTTGTTGCACTTCTGATGTAAGTAGCTATTAGTATTTAGTTTGCACAGTAATGAATGGATGAACATGCAGTGTGTAAGATGTACTGCGATCAATTATTGGAAACAAAGTATTCAAAACTATATAATTACCTATCTATACCCCTCCCCCTCAGACACACACACACAATTTGGTTAAAAAAACTAATTTTGACAAATGGTGGCTTATACTGATCATATTTAGCATGAGAAAAAGCAAGGGAAGGTCCATCCTCATCATTAAAGAAAGCTGGTGTGGCATTTGGAAATCACTGATGAGAGACAAATGTATTGAGTTTTATGCTGGACAGTTAATTTAACATACCAGTCTAAATGCAATTGGTTATTTGATAGCCTTAGCTAAAACATGGCCATGAGCATAATTACCAACAAGAAACCAACACAAGATCTAATTGTTGATTGTAATTTTTCATTTATGCAGCAATTCTAGTGCTTATTTTGCATTTAGACAAAAAACCTGGTGACCTTGATAAGTTCAGCCTACAGCTGACAAAAAGTGATTTGTTAAAATGTTAGCCAACTCTAACTTAACTCTAATAATTAAATAAAAAAGGGAAATATTGTTTACTTGCTAACTGCACCCAGCAACCACCATAGATTCTACTGCATGCTTGGAAAGGGAGGGTGGTAAAAGGGAGGTTGGTGCAACTAAAATCCCACAAAATCTTGTACACTGCACCTTTAAGGGGAGGAAGTAAAATAAAAAAATAATATTAATTATTTATCACTAGCCTTAAAGCATATCAATTCTCAAGGCAACCTATTCAAAGGTCAGTGAACAGAGGTCCCTGTCCTCTGAATATTAGTAGCCTAGAACAGACTGCAGCAGCCCTTTATTTAGGCCACCTGGCAAAACCAAGCCTCTTGTTCATTTCTGCCAAGCTTAGCTATGCTAGACTAACGCCACTCCAAGCCGAGCTGACGCCAAGCCAAATCCAGCCGTGCCAAGTCAACTTGAACCAAGCCAGTCAAGCCAAGTCTGGCTGACTTAAGCCAAACCTGCTGCACACCCAGCCAGGTCCAGTCAAGTCATCTGTCCTCCATCTACCTCAAGCCAAGTCAAGGTATTTCAAGGCACACTATTCCTGTTCTGCACATTGTGGCTCTAGTTGTAGTGTTTAGCCATGCTCCATCTATTTCAACTAAGGAGGACTGCAGCGCGTTAGCAGTCACTTAAGATCAGCGTGCTAATGAGGACTGGGTTAAGGCCCTAAGCTGATGTGGGTGCTGGCGAGACTCGTGTGATTTTCCACCCACTGCCCAAGTCATGATTTTCTGTCAACATTCATCACAGTTCACAGAGCTTTAGCTATGCAAGCCATTCCATTAAGAGGCCCAGTCTGAATATCTCTGCATGCTCATTACAAGCCATTAACATTTGCGGTTAACTTTACAGATCACATTAAAATGTGTGTGTAGAGGCTACCTCTTACAGCTCTGTTCTGGTCTGCGCAATGAACATTGGAAAGCACTGATTTATGTAGGCTCTTCAGGGAGATGTCAACCAGTTAATTCATGTCATTATTGATCATTGACTGATATTGTCCATGCTGATAGATGGGCATGCCAGACAGGCAGCAAGAAGCAGAAGATGGGGCTTGGAAATGTTAGATCTAACTTATGGTGGCTTGTAACATGGGGAACACCATCTCCTATGGCGTAAAACAATATTTAAATTAAATGAACTTTTCTCTTGAGATGAATGTCACCAGGCAAGACCAGATAAAGAGATGCTCAAGCTAATGGTTGTAAAATATTGGGGATTGATGTGATTGGACCCTTAATATTGGTCAACTGGTGGCACAATGGGTAGTACTGTTGCCTCCAAGCAAGAAGAACCTGGATTTAACCCCCGCCAGGGATCCTCTTTGTGTGAAGATTGTGTGTTCTCCCTGTGTGTGTGTGTTTCTTTTAGGTGCTCTGGTTCCTTCCAGAGTCCAAAGACATGCAGTTGAGTTGGAGATACTAAATTGCCCTCGAATTGTGAATGTGTATGTCTGTGTATCTGCCCTGTGGTGGTCTGGTGGCCTATCCAGTGTGTTTCCTGCCTTCTGCCCAATGAGCACTAGGATAGGCTCCAGCATCCTCCTTGACCCAGAAGGATAGACGGCTTGCAAAATGAGTGAATGGCTTGACCCAGGTCATTAGTTTTTTCATTCACAAACAAACTGAAAGAGACTTTAGCCTTTAGCAATTACAAATGAGGTCTTGCTTGATTGCTGAGTTTCTCCTCAGAGCATGTAAAGTGGTGTATATGCTTAGCTTGACCCCACTGCAGAGCTGGCTATTGGTTTGGGGGAGTCAGGTTTGCTACAGGCTTCCTCCTTCCATCAGTTCTATATCTCCAACCCTCCAATTCTTCATGCCTTTCTCTGTATAAATGCATTCAAAGGACATCTCCACGTAGTACAGGAGCTCCAGGTTGGAGAAGCATGTGCATGTGGAAGGGCTTGGAACATGCTGCGAAAGTAAACATACAGGCCATTCAGGGGGTAATTCCTACACAGCCCAGGCACTAGGTCCATGTAGGGCTGCTAAGAGACAAACACAACGTGCCTCAAGACCACCACCATCATCCCCGTGCCGAAGAAGTCCACGGTGTCCTGCCTCAATGACTACCGTCCCGTAGCTCTCACGCCCATCATCATGAAGTGCTTCGAGAGGCTAGTCATGAGGAACATCAAAACCCAACTGCCCTCTTCACTGGACCCCTTGCAATTTGCATATCGTCCCAACCGCTCCACGGACGATGCCATCACCACCACCCTTCACCTCTCCCTTACCCACCTGGAGAAGAAGGACACCTACGTCAGAATGCTGTTCATAGACTTCAGTTCAGCATTCAACACCATCATCCCGCAGAATCTCACCAGGAAGTTAAGCCTGCTGGGCCTCAACACCCCCCTGTGCAACTGGATCCTGGACTTCCTGACAGGGAGGCCCCAGTTAGTCCGGTTCGGGAACAGCAGCTCCAGCACCATCACCATGGGGCACCCCAGGGCAGTGTACTGAGTCCTCTGTTGTTCACCCTGCTGACTCATGACTGTGTTGCGAAACACAGTTCTAACAGCATCATAAAGTTCGCCGATGATACAACTGTGCTGGGTCTCATCAGCAAAGGCGACGAGTCAGCATACAGGGAGGAGGTACAGCAGCTGACAGACTGGTGTACAGTCAACAACCTTCACTGGAATGTAGAGAAGACCAAGGAAATGGTTGTTGACTTCAGGAAATCAAGACCGGACCACTCTCCGCTTAACATCAACGGCTCCTCTGTGGAGATCGTTAAGAGCACCAAGTTCCTTGGTGTCCACCTAGCGGAGAACCTCACCTGGTCCCTGAACACCAGCTCTACAGCCAAGAAAGCCCAGCAGCGTCTCTACTTCCTCCGGAAGCTGAGAAAGGGCCCGTCTCCCTCCACCCATCCTCACCCTCTTCTATAGGGGAACCATAGAGAGCATCCTAAGCAGCTGCATCACTGCTTGGTTTGGGACCTGCACAGCCTCTGACCGCAAGTCCCTCCAACGCATTGTGAGGACAGCTGAGAGGATCATCGGAGTCTCTCTCCCCTCCGTCTTGGACATTTACACCACCCCCTGCATCCGCAAAGCAACCAGCATTGTGGATGACCCCACCCACCCTTCACACAGACTGTTCTCCCCCCTGCCATCAGGAAGAAGGTACCGCAGCGTCCGGTCCAACACGACTCTGCAACAGCTTCTTCCCCCAAGCCATCAGACTTCTCAACACAACTCAACGTCTGAACTGATATCTTTCTCCAACCATTTACCCCAGATAAAAAAAGGGAAGCATTTTTTGCACAAAGCATTGCACTAACAACTTTACTACCTCACTGGACTCTATTTATTACACATTGCACAATTTGCACACAACCAGCAATTATTTATTATTCTCTGTCTGTACTGTGTTGTGTTGTCTGTCCGTACTTGTTTGTTTGTGTTGCACTTGTGTCTGTATGCACTGTCTATGTTGCACCATGGTCCTGGAGGAACGTTGTTTCGTTTCACTGTGTACTCTGTATGTAGTTGAAATGACAATAAAAACCCACTTGACTTGACTTGACTTGACAAAGCGGTGCTGGGTCTTCCACATCTTTCTTACAGAGACTACTGAAGACATGGAGAAGAAGTTACAGTGGAGACAAGATGCTCTGAATTAGCGACAAAGGACCTTACAACATCACCAACTTCTACATTTACAATCTGGGTACCTGCAGGACCGGTTCCTGCATACTGACTGATGATAGTTTACCATCTTTCAGCACTTGGGAAGGAGATCACAAGGTCAGGTTCCTTATCCTGCTCTATGCCACACCACCACAATGTTGATTGAATGACAAGAGCGCAAGGGACACCAGTGAGGACAATACTCATTTAGTCTCTGTTAAAAAAAAGATAACAGTTAAAGTTTGTAATTTGATGCAACAAGTCAAATCCATATTCCAAACACTAGGGGGTGACACATCAGCTGAAAATTTTGGGGTCCACCCCATCATAATAAAGAAAGGAGCAGCACTACCTCTCCAACCTCTCCTTTCTGAACTGGTTTTAACTGGTCTGATTTAAACTGCACCTTACACTCACTGTACTGTCAGAATACTGTTTACATTCACTACTCACACAAACATTATTGTTTACATTCGTTACTTGCAACTTGCACTTTATGGCTGCTGCTCTTCATACTTGCACATAAAAGCACACATAACTTTTATTTTTTATTCTTTAACTATAAAAATATTTTTTATCTACTTCAACTTATATTGTTAAACTTTGTATATTTTGTATATATATTTTTTATTTCTTTTATTTGTTATCTTATCTATTGGTGAATGGAGGAGCAGCAAAGTAAGAATTTCATTGTACAGTGTAACTGTCTGTTCTGCTGTACATATGACAATAAAACTCTTGAATCTTGAATCTTGAATCTTGAATCTTCAACATGATTGACAAAAGGTTAGAATACGCTGTCGGGGCAGCAGTGCTACTTCTTTATCCTCTCAATTTGGGCTGATTTTGATGATTTTGGACAGGTCTTGCTGGTTAGCGGGCTAACTTCAGTAGATATCTCTGCAACTCGACACCAAAACCATCAAAGCTATTATTATAATTGTTCTTATTCTTATTATTCTGTTGATAATTGTAGGTTTCCACTAAACAAACGGCATCTAAAAGGGCAATAGAGCACACAATGTTCATGCTTTCAATAAAAATGCATACATACATACACTATAATAGCATAGAAACCTGAAAAACAAGTCAAAACCAGAAAATTCTAGAGCTAGTTGTTGAGACAAGCAACCTAAAAATATTATTAGACCATCAGTTGTTTTCTAAGAGGGGTTTTGCAACAGAATGTTATCCATGAAGGACTCAAAGGATCAGCAGTTCACTGCACACTGCATGGCCAGCCATGGATAACAGAATGGATGAAATTCAAATGTCTAAATTGCATTTCCGTGGTTCAGTAACAACAGTGGTGAGTCAGAGCAGCGGGAGCCTCCACAGAACGCACTGCAATGACAAATCTAACGTTAGAGAGTGTGCTCAGGGGAGTGGCTGATAAACTCAATTAAGGCAAAGAGGCCGTAGATCCTACAGAAGTGATTTATCTTTTGGTGGGCTTAAACGCTTTTCACTAAGAGGACAGTTTTGAAGGTGGAGACACACGAACAGAAAGAGAAAGAAAGAGAGATACAGAGAGAAAGAGAGAGAGCAAAGAAATAGGCAACTGGAGTTGGCAGAGTTCAATGCTACATGGGAAGATGTTAAGAACAAAAGAGTTCTATGAATTGTAGCAACAGCAGAACCCGAATTGTTGTTTTTCTGTTGTCTAGAAGAAACGTAAAACTAAAATTTGTTCTTCGTACTGGAGCACAAGATATTATCTAATTCTTTCAAAATAGGATATTCATTCTACTTTATATTATATGTGTGCTTATTTACAACTGTTCTAATAATTTCTGGTGTTTTTACTGGTGAAAATACACTTATTACTAAAATAAAGGCTTTTAAACAATCAGCTTAGGTGCCAAAGACTTCTGGACAGTAGTGTATGCTGGTGATTACTTGCAGAACTTGGATTTAGTAATAGGTATCACTCAATGAATTGTTGTGATTTCTTTGTGGTGATAAGTATTCAAATTGCCATTAAAGTAAAATTAATTTTCCCCTTTTTTAAATTCCTAGGCTGGAAACCAATACATGTTATTAAATGCATGCGTAAAGAGTCTACCAAATCTAAGAAATATAGCACAAATATAAAGTCAGCTTCTTAATCAACTCCTTACTCAAATTTTCAATTCCACTTTTAACCAGTACCACATATAGTGAAACAGAAGATTAAAAGATTTAAGAGTCATGTAAACATGATGTTCTTGATGAGCAATTGCACAACTAAACACTTTAAATGGTTTAAATGACAAAATTTCATATCTTCAAAAGGATAACATTACAGGAGGAGAGAAAAACATACTTTGCTTTTAATGTAAGTCAATGGAACCAGACGTCTTTCCAAGAAATTTTGCGTCACTGCTTTTGGTTGTGTTCATCAGACACCTACACACAATGAGAATCACAACAGGTACTTTCCAATTATGTATACTGAATACTGGTATTCTGGTCAGCAGCAAAACCAGCACATGTTGTGCATGACCATGCTGAGTGACCAGTTAAAACAGCACAGACCATCATAAATCAGCATAAACTTATTTCACATTTTTATTTATTATATTCATTTATCCATCCATTATCTTCCGCTTCATCCCACTAGTCGGGGTCATGGGGGGGCTGCAGCCAATCCCAGCGTCATCAAGCGAATCTATGGGCAATTTAGAGTGGCCCATCAACCTAACATGCATACTTTTTATATTTAACTATATCTAATATTATGTACCTGATTTTAATATTATTTATTATTTTGTTATAATCCAGTTTGCCTTACTGATGTGTTCCTAACTATGTTCCACTGCTGCCCTCATAAAGCTTAAAGAGGAAAAGGGTCACTGCCGTGGTCAACCTCACTTCACCACCCAGTAATCAGGTTTATGTCATATTGTGAGGACCAAAACCGGCTAATGTGCTCCAATTGTGGAGACCTTTCATACTGTGAGGAGACCACAAGCTGGTCCCTACAATGTAAATCTTTAATGAGTCTGGTCAAAGTTAAGTTAGGGTTAGAGTAAGGCTAAGGCTGAGGGTAAGGTTAGAGTTAGGCTAGTAGTAGTTCTGGATAAGGTTTGACTTTATGAAAAGAATGCACATCCATGAAAGAATGGACATTTACAGGAACAAACATGTGTCTGTGTGGAATTTAGGAGGTGTGACACACTTAGCAAATATGTTTACTCACTCATGCTCACCACACCACCTGTTTTTGCCCTGCATTTTCAGACCCTCATATTTCATAGTTCCACATCTTTATGATGGTAAAGGGTGTATATAGATACATATTTGGTGTGATTCCTTTGCTGTAAGCCCTCCATTCATAACATATAATCAGCTCAGATAGGATTTATTCAGTGTACTTTATAAGTTCTCATTCAAAACATTTTGCTGCCACCTAGTGGTGATAATTACACATAGCCCATGTGTATTGTATCATTCTCAGTTAGTCTTCATAAACTCCTGCCAACACCATGTAAACAGACAGAGAGCTGAGGTGACTGAAGACCTCTCAGTAGAGTTGTCTACACTTAAATCATTCCTTATTTATGCCCCACTGTTTTTTATCACCTTCAGTTCAATACATGTGACTGCTGACCAGGCCATCCTGTTATGTACCTCTTGATTGATGGGGTTGACTGATTACAGGTTTGCTGTGGTTCATTCAGGGAGATGCATTTACCTCCACTGTCCATCAGTACAGCAGTGATTTAATCTTCTTTAATAGTCAATAACACTGTTCCTCAGTTCTTCAGGCCTGCAGCTGTTAGGCGTGGCCTGTCTGTCAGTCTGGTCTTAACTTAGAGAATAACATTTTAGTGCCATGAACTTTTTGGTCATGCACTGGCCAGCAGAGGGTATTTTTGCAGACACACTTGCAGACACAATGCCAGGGTTAAGCTGTGTCCTATGAAAAAGATCCACACTCAAACAATGCATCGCCATAAGTAGAATACAACCAATATACTTTAGTAGATCATGTATACCTATAATGCACTGCGTTACATGCAATTTATCAAAGGAAGATTAGAGAGTCCAACGGCACCATCTCCACAGGCCTCCTATAGATGGCAAAACAGATCTGATCCACTCCTTTATGTGTCTAATCCATAGCCATACCTCCCAACAGTCCTCTATGTGTCTAATCCAGTCATACTGACTCCTCTATGTGTCTAATCCACCGCCATACTGACCCGCACTCTTCTATGTGTCTAATCCACAGCCATACTGATCCTCTTTCCTCTTTTCGTCTAATCCACAGCTATACTGACCCTGACTCCTTTATTCGTCTAATCCACAACCATACTGACCCACAGTCCTCTATGTGTCTAATTCAGTCATACTGACTCCTCTGTGTCTAATCCACAACCATACTGACCCACAGTCCTCTGTGTCTAATCCAGTCATACTGACCCACACTCCTCTATGTGTCTAATCCACAGCCATACTGACTCTCACTTCTCTATGTGTCTAATCCACAACCATACTGACCCACACTCCTCTATGTGTCTAATCCAGTCATACTGACTCCTCTATGTGTCTAATCCACAACCATACTGACCCACAGTCCTCTGTGTCTAATCCAGTCATACTGACCCACACTCCTCTAAGTGTCTAATCCACAACAATACTGACTCTCACTTCTCTATGTGTCTAATCCACAACCATACTGACCCACACTCCTCTATGTGTCTAATCCAGTCATACTGACTCCTCTATGTGTCTAATCCACAACCATACTGACCCACAGTCCTCTATGTGTCTAATCCAGTCATACTGACTCCTCTGTGTCTAATCCACAGCCATACTGGCCCTCACTCTTCTATGTGTCTAATCCACAGCCATACTGATCCTCACTCCTTTATTCGTCTAATCCACAGCCATACTGACCCACAGTCCTCTATATGTCTAATCCAGTCATACTGACTCCTCTATGTGTCTAATCCACAACCATACTGACCCACAGTCCTCTATGTGTCTAATCCAGTCATACTGACTCCTCTATGTGTCTAATCCACAACCATACTGACCCACAGTCCTCTATGTGTCTAATCCAGTCATACTGACTCCTCTATGTGTCTAATCCACAACCATACTGACCCACAGTCCTCTGTGTCTAATCCAGTCATACTGACCCTCACTCTATGTGTCTAATCCACAGCCATACTGACTCTCACTTCTCTATGTGTCTAATCCACAAAAATACTGACCCACAGTCCTCTATGTGTCTAATCCAGTCATACTGACTCCTCTGTGTCTAATCCACAGCCATACTGACCCTCACTCTTCTATGTGTCTGATCCACTGCCATACTGACCCCACAGTCCTCTATATGTCTAATCCAGTCATACTGACTCCTCTATGTGTCTAATCCACCGCCATGCTGACCCTCACTCTTCTATGTGTCTAATCCACAGCCATACTTATCCTCACTCCTCTATTTGTCTAATCCACAGCTATACTGACCCTGACTCCTTTATTCATCTAATCCACAGCCATACTGACCCTCACTCCTCTATGTTTATTCCACAGCCATGCTGACCATCACTACTCCATTTGTCTTATTGTCTTATCCACAGTCATATTGACCCTCACTCCTCTATGTGTCTAAGCAGATCATGCATAATACCCATAATGCATTGTGTTACATGCAATGCAATGTCTCTCTTGCTCTCTCACTATATATTCCACAACAGATCTTATTCACTTCAGGCACACATACAGCAGTGCCTACTGGCAAACTGCATGTTAGCCAGAGCAGAGACGGCCCACATATATGAAAACACATATGACCCGAATCATGCAGCTACTGTAAATTATCAGACTTTCCTGTCAGTTGAACAGTGTTTAGGTGTGATGTTATTGTTCCTATGGTAATATGATTTAGTTACCCAGCAGGCAGAATCGAACACCTGGTGCTAAAATACAGTAAACAAGTGGTGATGACTCTCACCTCTGAATCACAGAATACGTCAGTAGGTTCTCTCATCACACTAGAGGAAATGTTTCAGACCTTTTGTCTTTGCTCAGCAAACAATACTCACAATCTTTTAAGTGAGCTTTAGATGTGGTGACTGATTTAGACACTGTATAGCTCTGTAATGTAAACAACTCTTGACTGGTATAGCTCCACAAGGGGGTTTACTCTCATTCCATTCAAATTCCATCACCACAAGATCAACTCCAGGAAGTTAAGATGAACATATACCTTTGTAAAGCCAGGAAAAATATTAGATAATGTTCCCATCAACCATCAGAATGGAAGAAACATGTGATCTCAGTGATTTTAACAGTGGCATGATTTTTGCTGCCAGACGGGCTGATTTGAGTTTTTCTAGAGCTAATCCACAGCCTTGCTGACCCTCACTCCTCTATGTGTCTAATCAATAGCCATACTAATCCTCCTGCAGTCTAAGATTACTATCAGGCCACATGAGACTGGCCTAGACCTGTTCTGCAGAGTACTGGACAGACGAAATAGAATCAGCACTGTAATGTTAAATCCCTTACAGTTCTGTGTGCATCAACAGTCTAATGTTAAAGCCGACTGTGATGGTGTTCTCTCTATCAACAACTAAGACATGAAGGACAATAAAGGATTACAGAAAACAGGGCAGGTTGTAGAGGCAGTGAGGAAGAGAGAAAATGATGTCTGAAATGGAAATATGGCACTATGACACAAGGACTGAAGAAAGGACAAATAAACGAGTGCAGGTCAGTGTGTGAAAAATGTAATAAGAATTTCAGTTTAATGGTATGTCTTTGTATATATATATATATAGTTTTCAAGTTCTTTTTTTATTCTTATCGTCGATTACATACTCCTTAAATCCAAACTTCACTATTTTTGGAGTAGCCGCATCCAGTATAGGTGTTTTATATGTTGGTCTCTGCTGGGCTGCCACGTTCTGATAGTTTTATGTGCATTGTAAATAACTGATCATCCAAAAAAATATATATATATCCTCTCAATATGTACAAATACAAACCTTTAATAAACAAAGTAATTTCGAGTCATCCATCCCAAGTCTAAGTCAAGTCTCAAGTCATGAGTACTAAGTCAAAGTCAAGGCGAGTCTTTTATCAGTGTTAATCAAGCAAGTCCTTAAAATCGCGACTCGAGTCCGACTTGAGTCAGGTCATGTGAGTCAGGAGTTGAGTCCCCCCACCCCTGCGAGGCATATTTGATCCATACAGCAACAGCATCCCGCCATTTTGCACCGACCCTTGTACAGGTGGTCGCTTTTGCACTGAAGTTAATATATTAGATGGACTGCAGACCCCTAGAATGACCTTTCATATATTATAATTCTAATTCTAATTACAAACTACAAGATAATCGATGTTCGATCAGAAACACTGCATTTAAAAACAAGACCAGTAGATGGCGCAGGAAGTCTAGTATTCCTAAAACGTTCGAGCATGTTGGTTATCAAGAACTCCATTTCCCACAATTCCGTGTCCGTCGCTTAAGCGCTTCACCGTCATTTCTGTGCACCGTGTTCTTGTGACCTCGTGATATAAACATAATCAGTGGATTTCTTTAAATCAAGTCACTGCACTAATTTAACAAGGTCCCTAAAATGAAATGCAGCTTATTTTTCGGGATTGTTCGTTTGGGATGTGTGCAGGGATGTTCGAGACTCTTTACCTCTCAGGCGTGTCGTGCTTTTTCGGACTCTCCGAGCAGCCCTCTGAAACAGTGGACTATAGCAGTCAGTTCTTTTATCAGAATTAAATGCCACTTGCACTGCAATGTATCTATACGACCACTCGATCCGCATATGTTCCCCGGAGCAGACCAGGCGTTCGTCACTCTTCATGGAAGCAGTGACGTTCAGGATTTTAGTCTGGACAGTTTTCATGTGCACTATGATGACCAGAGCAAAGAACTGAGTATTAGGAACTCAGATGAGTCCAGCAGTAATGTATCTGTAGAACTGACAGCTCCAGTTAAAAGTGGTATGTGTTTCACATTCATTGCTGCCTGTGGTAAAAGTTAGATTAGATGTTTTGTGTAATAGGCATGTTTTGAGATGTAGGGTAGGTCACTTTGGCTTGAAAGGTCAAATGTACTGTATTAAGTCATATATGCACTACCACTCAAAAGTTTGGTATCACAGTGAAATGTTCTTGTTTTAATGGAGTATCTTCTTCCTTAACACAACAATGGACTGACGGGTCTCTAAAGAAAGTTGTTTCTTTCTGGTCATTTTGAGTCGGTCAGCAAGCCATCAACTGCTGATGCTTCAGATACTAAACTAACCTAGAATGTTGTTCCCTTTTATACTCACTTATTAGTAGAATGTTTTTCAGCTGTGCATCACTTTTGAGCAAGAGTGTCCCAACAACCAATTAGTCCAATAACATCCTTAACTTGGATTGGTGGCCGTACCAGGAGATTTAGACAGAGGACTGAGAATTACTGATAATAGAACTATATGCAAAATAAGCCTCTATACAAAAATAGACTTTAATACAAACATTTTTATTCTTTAAAAATAATCTGATACACTTACATTAATTGGGAAATGAACAATATTGTGAATTGCATGAAAATGGCTTGAAATGAAATTCTAAAATGATCCTAAACTTTTGAGCGGTAGTGTGTGTATATATATATATATATATAAAGTCCTGTATAAATATATAAATAAGTTTTTTTTTTCAAAATGTAAAGTGTTTGTGTAATTATTATTATGTGTCTCCGCAGACGTAGAAGTTGTCACACAGGGAACGGGCAGTGTGAGGATCCAGAACATGGAGAGTGATCTCTGTCAGGTTCAAACAGAAAGAGGTCACTGTGTCCTTCAGTCTGTAAAGGTAAAGCAGTCTGACATTCGTCTGTCATACAGAAATGGACAACTTCTATCTATCTGTTTGTCTCCATCCATTCATCCATCCTTTTATCCATTTCTGGATTTGTTGAAGCTGCACTGCGTGGCCAAAAAATGGAAATACTAGCGTTTAAATAATAGCTACTTATGCTAGAGTATAATTACTACAGTGAATAATGTCTTAGCTGGAAACTTCTCACTTCTTAAACAAGCATGTGGGAAGACGTGTCACATATGGAGCCAAGCCCAGCGGCATCGGATGAAGGCACTTTTTAAGTGAATGACTCCGCTGACGTTTGCTGAGTGTGTGTTTTGCCAGACACCTTATGCCTGGTTGACACTACAGGACTTTTTGAGTCGGCAGGTCTTTGTGCCGTCACACTACATGACTGGTTGTGCTGTAATAGCGAGTCTTTCAGTTGTTGTGGCTTTCACAACACATGACTGATCGGCGACATGGGGTCACGAATTACACGACTTTCACTCTAGAGAATCGCCCACTGATCTGGCTGCTGTCCAAAAACATGTTTTTTCATGAAAACTAAACTCTGGTGAGAACTAAACACATGTAAGAACTAGCGATACTACGTAGAACATATGCTATTTCCATAATGGATGTCAACAGACAAACAATACAAGTTGTTACTGCACTGATTTGCAGCGACAAATGCAAGAAGATAAAGAAATGAATACAGATGAGGAGATGGATATGCAAGCTATGATCTATGTGATCCCATTGGCTGTAGCTAGACGCTGCTGTTGACTCACAGTCGCCGACTGGTCTAGATATTAAACAGGCTAGATGTTTGCCGGGCGTCTGCGATTAGTCGGCGAGCACTCAGCGACAGGTCGGCAAGCGTCTTTTAGCAGTTCACTCTACACGACTGAGCGAGTGGTCGCAGATTTGTTCCAGGCTAAAAACGTTTAGTGTGAATTAGCCATTACCTGATCTAGGCCTGTCTTGGACAGTGCGCTCCCCAAGCTGTTCATACTCCTCATACTCTGTGTGGTGGTTTGTTGGGAGATGATGGAACAGGTTAGCCGTCGAGCGATCTTTAACGGCTGCTTTCTTACAAAGTCTGCAAACAGTCGTCTTCTGAGCAACATCAGTCTTTTAAGATCCAGACCAGCTCCACACAAGTGAAGATGATCCTCGTCTAGGAGTTAAATCTAAGGCTGTAGACTGCGAGACTGGCGGTGTCTGAGTTTCTTCCCCTGCCGCAGTGTTCACTCATTTTTAGCTTTAGTTGTGTTGTTTAGGCGGCTATGCTAGCCTATGATAGCACACAGTATGGGCACTCTCAATGCACACGCACAGCAGCCTATACTAAAGCATGAAGTAGTGAGCGCATGGAGTCGAGGAGATATGAGTGTTGTTTTTTAACCAGTCAGTAGCGCACTCGATGTCAGATCGTGCATCGTAAACACGGCAAATAAGATATTATCATAGACGATATATATTGCACGCCCCTAGAAGCAATGCACCCGTCTTGCATAGTCCCCACTGTACAAGCCTCTGGAGGCAGTGTTATCTGAGGTTGCTTCAGTTGGTCAGGTCAAGGCTCAGCAATGTTATGTGGCAGTAAAATAGAGTCAGCTGACCTCCTGAATGACCAGGTTATTCAATAAATGGATTTTTTCTGTCCACTTGCATATTTGTAGATGATTGTGCCAAGATTCATGGGGCTTAGATTGTGGAAGAGTGGTTTAAGGAGCATGAGGAATTGTTTTCACACAGAAACTCAACCACAATGGAAGCCTTTATGGAGTTGCTCGACACTCACGTCATCAAAACAAGATCTCAGTCAAAAAATAAATCTTGACTTTGCGTAAGGTTGTCCAAAAAAATGGAACAGTAAATAAACTAATCAAAACTAAAGGCGGTCAAGCAAAATATTAGAGTGTATTAGAGTAAAGTTTTTTAGGTCAGGTAGGTTATATGTTGCTGGAGCAATCAAATTAGCTGAACTGAATTTCTTATAGTACAGTGTTATAAATAACAGGTACTGTATTAAATCTGTATTTATTGATCACGTCATCATTTTGGTTTTTAGAGTCATAAAGTACGAGTGCAGTCCAGTGGAGGGAACATCACCGGCATGGGCACTATACACGGTGATGTAGACATCAGGACTACTGGAGACAGTGTAAGTAACATCTTCTTACATGCTGTGTACACACCATTTTCATTGTAGTAACACTTGCAAACCTGACTGCCGGTGTGAATTTTCCAGAGCGTTGATATTAAAAAGATCCAGGGGACGGCCATGAACATGTCCACTGAGCATGGACCACTAAAAGTGAGAGCCATTTATGCTGAGTCGAGTTCAGTGGCTTCCTCTTCAGGGAACATTCATATCGGGCATCTACATGGTGAGGAACTAAAGCAAGAATCTATAGTTTTGTTGCAGAGGTTCTAGGTTATTCATCACACAAGGTAGAAATCACTATGCAGACGGCCTATGTACATCATAAACCTTTAGAATAAATGCACTTAAATATACACGTTAAATAATGTTGTGATATAAATATCAAACTAATCATGTCTACCAAGAAGGCAGTGCTGTATGTTTTACAGATAATTATACTAGAGATGGACAGATCAGCGTTTTTGAGGCCGATTCTGATCACAGTTCACCTTTTAGCGTGATCGACCGATAGCCGATACTGATTGAGGGCGGGGCTATATGCCATGGCAGGACTACATGTACTTATTAGCGCAAGCAAGTCATGAACCATGGTCTAAACTGGTTTATTACCATTTTTAACGAGCTCATGTGAAACAGTATAATATTTTTTAAAAAATTAACAGTAAATAAACAAATATCTCCAATACTGCAATCATTCAATTTAGAGCCTTAATTTAAAATGAAAAAAGCTAATTAAATAAATGCAGTAAAAACGACAGTCATTAAACTCAGACTCTGTTATTTTAAACAAAAATCTGTAATCATTAAATGTAGATTGAATTGTTGCTGCTGTTCTGTTCGTACCGGTCAGATCTGGTCTGCACGGTGTTCTGGGCAGTGCTTAATTTGTGCTGGATCTTGCCGGAACAAGATCCAACACCTCTCATATTTCAGGTACCTGTGTTCCAGGACTTATTTATGTGGATCCACCACCTCTTTGGCATATTTTTTTGGAGGACACCAAAAACTATTCGTCCAGTGGCATCTCTCAGACTTTATGGTTGCAGCTATTTTATTGTATTATTTTATTATTTTATTGTATAGATTGCTACTATGTTAGATGGACACTTGAAGCACTGCTGTGTCTATGCGTTCCAGGACCTTTTTCCTCACTGCCACTGCTGGATCACCCCACCTTTAGTGTTCAGTTACCTGATGTTTTACAAATTAAGCACTGGTTCTGGGTTGTTTGTTTTGTGTTAGCTGTGTGCGCTAGCTCTGCTGTTTGCTGAGACTCACTGTATTCAGCCGCGTGCAGTGCTGTATCAGATTAGTAGAGTTAAATGAAACGCTGATTTTACACATTTTAAAAACGCCCTGGACGAGTCTGCGTCACTGTCTGCGAGTCTGCAGCTGCTTTAGTCAGTCTGTGGAAAATGAAAGGGTGTGTATTTCCACCTAGTGGTTCAGATAGGAATTGCAGGGAGCTGGCTGGAGGGCTCCTCTTCCTGGATGAAGTGCTAGCTGGAAATATAGAAATTAGGCTCACTTGTTTAAAGCCATCAATCGGCTCTCGGGATCGACTAAATTAGAGAAATATTGGCCGATCACTGATCACATATTTTCATTAAAAAGCGGCCGGTACCAATACATAGCCGATCAATCCTTCCATCTCTAAATCCTACTACATATCTTTCAGTATTTCTTTAGTATTTAACTAGTGACATTTAAGAATTGTATTTTTTTCGTAATTAAAATATGTAAATGAAAGTATATGTCATGACTAACATTCTCTTATTTATTGAACAGGTGGAGCATGTGTGCAGAGCGACAGGGGGGATGTCATCATTGGTATGTGAACTTTCTTACAGGATCTGTCTGAAATGGAATGCAGTAATAAATGTGTGTTGTGATTCTACAGACAGTTCGAGTGGTGCTCTAACTGCGGTCACTAATGCTGGAAACATTGATGTGTATGTGAGCCAAACCGGTAGAGCTGACCTTCATGCCCAGCAAGGTATTTTATGCAGCATGAATATTTCATATCTTTCCTCTTAGGACTTAACTCTGTAAGCAAACCACAAAGAATCAAATACTTTACTGTCTCTGAACGCCAACTTACAAACTCAGCTCATTAACTCATAAATACACACACACACAACTTTGTACGCAATTTCAGTGTGCAGTTTTCTGCAGATCTAAAATTCAGATTTCATGTTGCCCTATAATTGCATATTATAATTATACTGATCTCAACCGAGCTACACAGTAATATGAAGATTAACCCAATAAAATAAATGTTTTTTTTTTAAAAACAGAATCAGATCAATGATGGCTTATCAAAGCAAAACATATTTATTTTTCTTATTATATGGTAGTAAAGGTGTGATTTGTTTTCCTTCTCCTTATTCAATAGTTTACTCTTAACCCTTTCTTACATGGTGTCCACGCTTGTGGACAGTTAATAATAGTTCAATTTAAAGCATATGAAATGCTTTTCACCCTCCAAACAACTAGATGGCAGAATCATAAGTCTCACTGCTCCAGTGTAACAAAATCCATTCTTCTGAATTCTATCGTACTCTTGAGTGCTGAGGCTTAGAATCTAGGATGACTAGGAATGCAGAAAATGTCTCTGGTATATCTATATTAAAAGTTTCTACTGAAAAAAGTCAAATCAGGTAAAAAAAAATATTTGTGTGTCAAACAGACTCTAATGAACATGATTTGATATATTAAACTTCTTTCCCCTTATTTTAGATTTTTTATTGGCTCCACATATGTGGACATTATGCAACAAAAAGGCTATAAATATGAAAATGCACCATTTATATTTTATAGTTTTTTATATGTTTTGTATCAGTATAAAAGTAATACATTTATATAAATTTGTAGTTGTGTGACATCTGTGTCAAATATCAAGTTTCTCTCTGTCCAGACTGTTTTGAGGAATTTTACAGCAAAAAATAAACAAACATATCTTGCTACCGCCGGCCGCCTATATAAAGGTTTTGCAGCAAAATTCCAGCCTAAACAGATTTATTAATGTTTCTATTAATTGTGCTTTTATCATGCTTTTAACAGAACCAAAATTATTTTATTTTATTTTACAGAAGGAGGAGGAAACCTCACAAATGTTCTAATATTTTGCATTTTTTATTTAAAAGTTACAAAAAAGCTTAAAATTCAGCATTGTTTGTATAAAAAGTTTGTTTTACAATATAACACATTTAAAAGTTCAAGAAAGATTAGAAGAAGAATATAAGCATTCTTGGAAACACTTTAGATGTTTTTAAAAACTGTATGTTCTTCTGTTTTTGGGGTTTTTTTTCACTTCGCTAATGCATGGTGTCCACACATGTGGACAGTTCATTAACTTTTTAATAAAACTGATTTTTATGTCAAATGAAATTCCATAGAATTATTTTTGCAGATCTGAGCAAGAAAAAGCATTTTAAAAAATCTATTTTTTTTATTATTATTATTTATGCATAAAAGGGTTAAGTAAAACATTGAAACTATCATTAAGATTTTATTATGTGGCAATACTGTTTTCCTGGTGTGTTCTGTCTCTTCTATAACTTGTTAGATAACCTCTAGAATTAATATATGCTAGTGTATGATGTGTATTTACTAGTGTAAGAAATGATGTAAACAGTAACAAGATTGTAGATCAGTTTTTAAATAAATAATAATAATAATAATAATAATAATAATAGTAATAATAGGTTGCACTTATATAGCGCCTTTCACAAACCCAAGGACGCTGAACAAGACAAAAAAAAAGTTAAGGAGAGTGAAAGAAAGAAGAGAAAAGGTAAGACTTAAGCTGAGATTTAAACATAGAGACAGAGGAAGATAAGCGAATAGAAAGAGGTAGGGCATTCCAAAGAGTGGGGGCAGCAATACTGAAAGATCTGCCACCCACAGTAGACAACCAATAAATAAAATCTTTCTCCTTCCCTCTCTGTGCTAAACACACGTCTGTGAAGGTGCTACGAATGTCCGTGTGCCGGCCACTATAAAAGCATGGGTCCAGCTGTGTGGGACGGTGGTGGACATCAGTTCAGAGAACTCTCAGGAGACAGATCGCCACTCAGCTGAAGGAAAAACAGTAGTTACGGGTGAGTAACGTCTATGAGTATAATAATATAAACACTGTGAAGTTGTGATAATCATGGTGAATGGCGATCTAATCCAACTGCACTGTTTAAACAACAGTGTTTTTAACGATTAGCACTTCAGCAGTCTTTCAGCTCTAGTATCTGGTGAACATAAGGTGCGTCCGAAATCTCCGAGCGGCTGCTGAGATAAACAATGATTACATTCCTCCCGTTTCATCTTCTCTGATCTACAGCTCCACACCGTCTGATACATAATCAGACAAAAATGCAGATCAGTGTCAGTAAAAGATCTAAATCTGTCAGTAAATGAGGCTTTTAAATGAATAGCAGGACTTTTACGGTGGGGGTCTGACGTCTTGCGTCACAGGATGCTGGCAATATAGCGGACGTAGTACGTCTGAGCTTGTGTGGTACTAAAACTCACCTACTGAAATTACCTACTAGTCTGCTGAACGAGCAGTACGTACTGACTCCAATCTAGTACCTACTGACTAGTAGGCGATTTCGGACGTACCTATAGTTATAAGTGTTCTCCATTCAAATTGCATTAAAAATATCTAAAGGATACTGAATCGTGGGCCCAGTGACATGAATCATTTAGAATGTATCATTATAAAAAAATTAAGATGCTGCAAAGCAGTGCCCTTGGAACTGGAAAAATGTCCACTATAGTATAGTATTTATATATATATATATATATATATATATATATATATATATATATATATATATATAATTGTTTTTTTTTGTACAAGTAGTATAATATTAGAGTAATGATATTAGATAAAGATAAAAATTATAATTAAGAAAATAAAAGTAAAAGTGCTGTTTAAGTTTTTGTGCATGCCGGGGGTCTTTAATGCCTTGACATTTGAAAGTTTGCTGCTAAAACCAGCGGACAAACAATAAAATCACAGTAAATTTATTTTTTACTTTATTTGGGCACCTGGATCATATTTTTGGCTAAACATCAGTGTCTCCATTGGTTAAATTCTAAATAATTAGTCATTCAATCACAAAAACACAGAGATCAAGTATCATGTGATACACATAGGCTACTTTCTATTTTTCTGTTTTCACAGAGGTAAATGTGAGGGTGAAAGAACCTCCTGTGTCTCTGCAGTATTTCTCACCAATAATAAATATCCATGGTTTATAATTACACGCCTGCAATTTAGTGCATTTGAGCCGATAGCAGATTGAAATCTGAACCAAATGCAAAAGCTAAGAATAAATCCAAACTGTAGCAAATGAACCAGGAGTGAAAACCAGACCAATCATCAAAACTTCATCTCTGCAGTTTTTACAGAGTAACTCTCACATACTGACATTTAGCAAAGCGGTAGCAGCGTAGTTCCACCATCAGAACTGTGCTGCTTTATGTTTGATATACAGCATTTCAATTTTTGTTTGCTGCAGTGTAAACAGGATCCCCCTGAAGCTGAGACTGGTGTGGAACTTCCTGTATAAACGGCGAATGATAAATAAAGAGAGGGTAAAATAAATATATTCCACTGGGAGGAAAACTGGTATAAAGCAGCATCTGAATTCTGTAAAATCACTCAGTGGAATAATATGTATCTCAAACTGTGAGGCTGAGAGACCCCAAAACCGTTTACTTGGCCACTGCTATATTACATTATGTTACACTTTTATATTATTTATTCTGATATCGCTGCTATGGTCAATATCACCAAGGCACTTTAAATAGATATATCTTCTTAGATAACCTGCCTATGCAAAAGTTCCTACGTATGTCCTCCTGTATATCTTATGTATATATCTTGTGTATGTTTTGTATAGTCCTTTAAATATTTCAGTTATAACTATATGTATATATTCTATCTTATTTTTACTTCAATATTGTCTATTTATTGTATGTTTGCACTGTTTTGTACTGTTTTATATATATATATATATATATATATATATATATATATATATATATATATATATAAAGCTGCCCTGCTGTAGAGTTGTATCTGAGCCTCACCCCAAGCATTTCATTGCATGTTATGTCCTGACATGATGTGCAAATGACAAATAAACTTGAAACTTGAAACTTGATTAGACTGAACTAGATCATTAGTTCAGCCTGCTCTGTCCTGGGGGGGGTGAAACTGGACACAGTGGAGATGGTGGCAAAGAAGCAAATGCTGGGGAAGGTTTCAGCAATTATGAAGAAGGCTTCTAACCCCTCAGTACAGAGACAGAGCAGTAGACTGAGCAGCAGACTGCTCCATCCCAGACTGTACAACCCTGGATTCTAATTCATTCATTTTTTATCATCAGCCATGCTATCCTTTGCACTGGATACTTTTCTATAGTTCTATGGCTACGATTGTATTACTGCTCTATACTATACCGACCAGCTTATTGTCACATACTGCATGTACTATATACTGTGATAGTGCACTGCCACTTTATTACTATACATATTAGTTTGAACTTTTCACAGGAACCACTGGGACGACTTGTTTAGCGTCGTTCTTCAAATGCAATAACAAAGCGATAACAAACTGTACAAGAAAACAGAACTAAGCATGAACAAATCAGTTTTAAAACGGATTGTATTTCTAAAATTTACTAAAACACTACTGCAGGCTGTCCTTATGCAATCATTGTCATTGTGCTCTACACTGAAAGCTTTGTGTTTGTGTTTGTGCAGCCCAGCTGAACGGTGGCACTCAGGAGGACTGCTGGATCAAAGCCACTGCGGACAGAGGGGCCGTGAGTCTTAAGACCCAGAGCTGGTTTGAGACGCTTAAACTGGGGAGCTAGACTGGCTTAAAACTGGAGTACAATGCTCAGTTAAATCACTTCACATCACATCACTTTCAGAGAACTGTGATTACTCAAATAATAGAATGTAATACAATTGTACTGAAAACAACATGCGCCACAAAGAAGGAGAACAAAGGCCGCGGCTTGTTCAGACAACAGAAGAAGATTTGAAAACGTGAACTTGGGGTTGAAATGTTCTTCTGGCTGATTGTAACGCGGTGTTAATAAATGCTTTATGTGTCACACAATTTGACTTTGTCGTGAGTAGTGAGGCGAGCCCTCCCTTCACTGGCTTCCTGTAGCTGCTCGCATTCAGTTTAAAGTTCTGATGCCTACAAAGCCAAGAATGGAGCAGCTCCTCTGTACCTTATGGCAATGGTCAAAAGTCGAACCGCACCTCGAGCCCTTCGCGCTTCAAGTACGGCTCGGCTTGACAGGCCATCACTTAAGATTCATGGAAGACACGCAACAAGACGCTTCTCTGTCCTGGAGCCCAGATGATGGAACGAACTTCCACTGGCTGTCCGAACAGCGAACTCTCTCGCGGTCTTCAAACGCAGACTGAAGACCCATCTCTTTGTAAAGCACTTATAAACACTAATCTACTAAAGTACTGGTATAAACTGTAATTGCACTTTATCTTCTAGGAGCACTGGCTAAGTACTGCACTTGTACTGTATGTAGTCTTGTATTTATTCTCTTCTCTGTAGGTGTTCCAGTCTTGCTAGGTATTGCATTGTCTTTTTTCTAGGTATCAGCACTGGCCCTGTGTTTATGGCAGTGTTTGAGTATAGAGTGGTTTGGACTTATTTGTACTAGATAGAGATTCATACTCTAACCAACACTAAGCACTTTTGTAAGTCGCTCTGGATAAGAGCGTCTGCTAAATGCTGTAAATGTAAATGTAAATGTAAATGAGGGAGGCGGATACATACGCAAAGTCTTTTTATTGGCGTACATATGAATAATAAAACAAAAGAAACAGGAATATAAAATACTAGACAGACCAACACTACAAACAGGAGGAAGCCAAGGGAAACGTACAGGGACACCAGGAGAAACGTCCCTTGCATCACATTGCTTTGCTCCCAGTGCTGGACATGTGGCTGCAGCCTCAGAGCAGCCCTTCTGAGGGAACATGGTTGGGATTTAATGTAAATTATTACCAAACAGTTTGGATTACAGCATCTGGCTGGTAAATAAGCTGCCATATGTGTGGCATTCAGACACCACTGATTACCACTAATTTCATACAGCAGTGGTTACTAATCGCTTCACCCCATAAAGTCTGAACACTCGAGTACATAAGTTAACACATCCTCTACAGAGAACACACTAAAATGTGGTGTTTATTCTGTATACTTTAGTGCACATTTTCTATTTATTTAAGTTTAAAAGATTGAAAAAAAAACATCAAAAGTGGCACAACTTTTCATTGTGTTACATTAATCAAATATACAGTTATGTGTACTAAACTGTGCAGAAGTGTGTTCCATGTGGAGGATGTGTTAATTTTACAGTAAGCGACTGTATATAAATGATCTTTTCACACAATCTATGCTCAGTCAGACATGCCTCCATCACTCATTCTAAGTTCTTTAATCAAAGAAAGAAAAGAGAGTACATGAAGTATATACCCTCACTAAGCGCTTTATTAAGAACACCGTCTTGTATTTACACTTATTTTCCATTGTATCAGCTCCACTTACCCGTATAAGAGCACTTTGTAGTTCTACACTTACAGACTGTAGTCCATCTGATCCTCTGTATACTCTGTTACCCTGTTCTCTAATGCTCTATCCACAGGACCACCACAGAGCAGCTATAGTTTGGGTGGTGGTTCATTCTCAGCACTGCAGTGACACTGATGTGGTGCTGTTAGTGTGTGTTGTGCTGGTATCAGAGTGGATCAGACACAGCAGTGCTGCTGGAGTTCACTCACAGTCCACTTTAATAAACATGCCTACCGTGTTAGCCCACCTTTTAGAGCTAAAGCCTGTAAAGATGTGGAGACAGTTTCTTTCCTCCGCGGCAAACAGGATGTTGCCCACAGGACACTGCTGGATGGATGTTGCTGTTTGGTGGACTATTCTCAGTCCAGCTGTGACACTTAGGTGTTTCAACACTCCAGCAGGACTGTGTCTGATCAACTTACATCAGTGCAACACACACTAATACACTACCACATTAGTGACACTGCAGTGCTGAGAATAATCAGCTGCCCAAACCAAAAAGTAAAAAAAAAATTATAATAATAATAATGGCAAAAGTGAATATGGGACCTAAAAATTAAGAAAGAAAGAAAGAAATACTGGCCATAAATAATAATTGGATTAGCACATTAACATCAGTGGCTGAAAAGTAAAAAAAAAGAAATCGCAAACGTTGCCAGTGCATCTTTATAATTATACAGTTTTAAAGTTTATCTGGAAATGAACATAAAAAATTGGTTTTAAACTGGAGTTAACAGAGTGTTGTGGTTTAATTACTGAGGGCTAAACCCGTTAAACAGTCAGTTAAACAATTGTGTTAAACGCCCCCATAGAACCGACCCCATCGCTTTTGAACGGGCATGAATCAGCCCTGTATTATGCAAGACTGGGGCAACAACCAGAGAACCCAGAAACGGGTTGCGTTCCAATACACAAGCATGTCTCCTAACTAGAACACTTGGCCTAGTTCTACACACTAGGCTAAGCCTTCTACGTATACGTACATAAGACTTGCCATTCTAGTCGTTAACTAGGCTTAGTGCTCTGTTTGTGCTCAATGTAAAAGCGTAGATAACAGTGAGGGGAACTCGGGGTGGTCTGTGCACTAGACTAAGTGTTCTAAGTGTAGAGCACCAGGTCGCATATTGAACGACGGCCACAGACTTTGATCGCTAGAAACAAATGCGGGGCCGCCAGTCATGGGCAGTGAAGACAGACAGGCTTCGTCAACTGAACTGTTATTTAAGGCTTCCTAATGAAATGTTTGATTACAGAATGGGAGAAGATGGGTTAATACCGCGGCTCGGTAATATGAAAGCTTTGTTGGGGATCCTCGCAGGAGCCGGAGCTTCGTACGGCTTATACAAACTGTTACGCGGAGGAGATGCTGAGATAAACAAAGCGAGCCCGAAGAAAAGTAACGCTATGGTCGTACAACCGGGGAGCCTTATGGCCAAAGTGTCCGGTTTTAATGTCGTTAGTAAGACTGGTAGTGGGAATCTGACCACAGAAATCCCATCGGGTAAGTGGTGAAGTTGGCTTTTCTAGGCTATGTAGCTAGTGTTAGCTCACTGAACTAACTTACTGTGAGTCGCAGTATAAACAGTGTTAGCATGCTAGCAAGCTAACTGGCTAGGTTAGTAGCTGTTATTACTGGTAAAGGTTTCTATTAACATTAACTTTTTTTATCTTATTATAAATTGTGGGTAGAATACGAGCTTTTGGTTATAATGAGTGCATCTACTCACTAGTTTTAAGGGGAATTCCTCCAATTTTCAAAATGTTTGAATACTTCAGTCTTTCAGATGTAAACAAAGTAATTCAGAGTGGTTTTGATGTGAAGTGGTTCATTTGTGAACATATAGACTCCTGATTTCTGAGCAGTGGTGGTAAAAGGAACACAGGATACTGTATCTGTTACACAAATATAGCCATTGTAATTGCTGTCCTATCAGTGAACATGCACGAGTCTTCTGAGTTCGTATTTGTTATGGAAAAACAGTCATAAATCTTGTCATAAATGTTTTATATGGAGGTTATTTTGCCTTTCCATGCCCTGCAGGTACATGTCCACATTATGCAGCATGTATATAACCATTCCATGTAATAGCTTGCTGTGAAGCAGCTTTCGGAGGCATTAAACTCTTTCCTGTCACCATCACTGTGAACGATTCTGACTCGGCTGAGTTACTGTAGATTGGAGCATTTCACACCAAACCACTCTAAATTCTATTGTACATGTCACTACCATTTTGTGAAAAATTGGTGGAGTCCCCCTTCAATGTGTTGCCACTTTCTTTTCCTCTGCTGTTTTCCTAAGGTGAAATTCTCTCCAAGTCCCCTGGTAGTCTGGAGCCACGGCACCTCAGCATGCTTCTCTCTCTTCTCCAAAGCAGTCCCAGCCCAGCAGAGAGGAGAGAAGTTCTCATAACGTTAGGAAACGCTGCTGCTTTTACAGTAAACCAGGTCATCCATGCTAAACTTGCCTTATAAGTAGGTTGTACATCCATGTGTAGATATTAACGTCTGTGCTTTGGTGTTAATTGAACTGCCAGAGCACATTGTGTTATTATACCTCACTGTTTTTTTTTTTAATTACTAACACAGTCGTTGCATATTTATCTTATTTCTTGTTCTAGGACCTTCTCCGGGAATTTAGAGGCCTTCACATCATAGCAGGTTTCCTCTCCGACCCTTCGCCTGACGTTCGAGTGCAGACTCTGAATGCCTTGAGTAACCTGAGCATGAATATCCGAAATCAGGAGCAGCTAAAGGTGAGCTTTAGAGCTCTGGTAGTATTTTTATTATAAAGAGCTATGGGAGAAAAGATGTAATTCCTTTTTCTTTGTTTTTGGTTTAGATATACGTGCCATCAGTGGTGCAGTTGATCGAGATGTCTCCTGTGAACTCGGATCTTCAGCTGGCAGCACTGAGGCTGCTGACTAATTTGACAGTCACGGATAACCATCAGCATTTAATGAAGAACTCCATCACTCTTCTCTTGTCGCTACTTGTAGTGAGCAATGAAGTCCTGCAGGTGCTTTACTAAATCCAGTTTTTTGGATTAAAGAACTCTTCTTTTGTCTCAGCAGTTTTCCGTTTTAGATGGGACATTTTTGTTTACACACTGTTTTCTTTGCCTGCAGATTCAAGTTTTGAAGGTTCTAGTAAATTTATCATCCAATCCAGACATGATGGATGACATAGTACAAGCCCAGGTAATGTATGGACAAAACCCTACCTACTAAGCGTAGCTTAAAGGCACAGTATGCAATTTTGAAAAGGATTGTTGATATTTAAAATCAACATCTCGTCCTTCAGAAGCTCTGCCCTTTAAGTTCATGGACGTGCATTTCTAAGGCAAACAACACTTGTTTTTTCTGATCTGTGAGACCATAAAATCCATTGCAAAACATGTTGGCTAGGTTTTGGGAAAGAAAGCTGTCACTTCAATTGTTAAAAAGGTAGCCAGTAGCTCTTACAGACTTTAGTGAACAGGAAAAACCAATGCTGACCTGTGAAAAGCTACAATAAGTTAATGTCCTGTCAAGCAGAAACAAGAACCTCCGCATCCCTTGGCATGGCTTTTAACTCACAATGAGCCTGAAGTCAGCTTTGTGTACATGTTTCTCCATTTTATCTTGAAGTTAGACTACGTTCGGCCTCACAGCTGCTTCTTCACATTTCCCCATTCCAGTTTAAATGGGGCAGCAGTTACATTTTAATGCCTCAGTCTACCTGTCCTGCCTATTGTTTCAACTTTCTAATTCCACCTTAAGTGGTTCAGCAATTCCATTCAGAATGTAAGTATTCAGTATGTAATTGAAACAGAATTTAAGGTGGAACAGGAACATTCCAGCAAGAACCTCTCTGATGTTAACACAACTCTTGCCTGGTTTAAGGACCGTTTTCCCCACTCTTTCTTCTTCAGATCTCTTTCTATTAGGCTGTTTCTTGGCCATCTCTCCTTCTTGACAGTGCTTGAAACTCAGTACATAATTCCCCTCCTCCCCCCTGTGCTGTGCACGGGCACATACACCCTGTTACTGACTGACTAGAAGAATGTTTGTTTGTTTCCCAGTTAGAGAGCCAGGAATGTGTACCAACACTGGATTTTTACCCAGCGTGCACACAGAATGGACAGCTAGCATACTGTGAGGAGATATTAACTGGCTTTGAAAACATACACTGTGCCTTTAAAGAAATAAAGACTTCTTTTGGAAGTACTTTTGTAGGTTATGTAATAGGTTTCTTTTGAGCTGTTGTTGTTGACTTCTGTGCTAAACCCTTGCTGTTGTAAGACTCTAAAAATAGATGTAGCCTACTGTAATAAGAGGACTTCAGATTTATTTCTCCCATCAGTGGCATTCTGCCCTTGTCTTGTAGGTCATCTTTGAGTGGTGTTGTTGGGACTTTTTTTCTACGTAGATTATCATGTAAACATTTTTCTTAGAATTGTTAGGATGTAAGTAAGTTACAGGAGCTGGACAATGAAACTGAAACACCTGTCATTTTAGTGTGGGGGAGGTTTCATGGCTAAATTGGACCAGTCTGGTGGCCAATCTTCATTAACTGCACCAGTAAGAGCAGAGTGTGAAGTTCAGTTAGCAGGTAAGAGCACAGTTTAGCTCAAAATACTGCAATAACACAACATTATGGGGACATACCAGAGTTCAAAAGAGGACAAATTGTTGGTGCATGTCTTGCTGGCGCATCTGTGACCAAGACAGCAAGTCTTTGTGAAGTATCAAGAGCCACGGTATCCAGGGTAATGTCAGCAGACCACCAAGAAGAACGAACCACATCCAACAGGATTAACTGTGGACGCAAGAGGAAGCTGTCTGAAAGGGATGTTGGGTTCTAACCCGGATTGTATCCAAAAACATAAAACCACGGCTGCCCAAATCACGGCAGAATTAAAGTGCAC
Organism: Megaleporinus macrocephalus; assembly: GCA_021613375.1. Classification (NCBI taxonomy): domain Eukaryota; kingdom Metazoa; phylum Chordata; class Actinopteri; order Characiformes; family Anostomidae; genus Megaleporinus; species Megaleporinus macrocephalus. The sequence continues at coordinate 8,664,338 of CM038713.1, read as the reverse complement.
CTCAGCTTCTCCTGTTTCCACCAGAACTGTCCGTCAGGAGCTCCACAGGGTCAATATACACAGCCGGGCTGCTATAGCCAAACCTTTGGTCACTCGTGCCAATGCCAAACGTCGGTTTCAATGGTGCAAGGAGTGCAAATCTTGGGCTGTGGACAATGTGAAACATGTATTGTTCTCTGATGATCCACCTTTACTGTTTTACCCACATCCGGGAGAGTTACGGTGTGGAGAAGCCCCAAAGAAGCGTACCACCCAGACTGTTGCATGCCCAGAGTGAAGCATGGGGGTGGATCAGTGATGGTTTGGGCTGCCATATCATGGAATTCTCTTGGCCTTGTACTTGTGCTATATGAGCACATCACTGCCAAGGACTACCGAACCATTCTGGAGGACCATGTGCATCCAATGATTCAAACATTGTATCCTGAAGGCGGTGTCGTGTATCAGGATGACAGTGCACCAATACACACAGCAAGTCTGGTGAAAGATGGTTTGATGAACATGAAAGTGAAGTTGAACATCTCCCATGGCCTGCACAGTCACCAGATCTAAATATTATTGAGCCACTTTGGGGTGTTTTGGAGGAGCGAGTCAGGAAACGTTTTCCTCCACCAGCATCACGTAGTGACCTGGTCACTATCCTGCAAGAAGAATGGCTTAAAATCCCTCTGACCACTGTGCAGGACTTGTATATGTCATTCCCAAGACCAATTGACGCTGTATTGGCCGCAAAAGGAGGCCCTACACCATACTAATACATTATTGTGGTCTAAAAAACAGGTCTTTCAGTTTCATTGTCCAACCCCTGAGTAGAAGTGTTCCCCTGTAGAGAAACTTACAACACTCTGAATGACTACATCACAAGGATTCTCTTTAATACTGTGAGTGTAAAAGCTAAAGATGCTAGAGTTGTATTTTAGGAGCATTCTTAGTTTTTGTGAAATACCATGTTTGTCTAATTCTTGCAACTTTTTTCTTTTTTGTGTATAAATAGGCTCCTGCCTCCTTGGTGCTCCTCTTTGACAGCTGCACCAACACAGATGTGCTTCTTCGCCTGCTGTTCTTTGCGGGGAACCTGCGGGCCTGGAGACCGTCTGCACAGGTGGCCGAAGCTCTGAGGAGACAGCAGGACTCTCTCTACTGTGTGCTGCTGGACAGTTCCTCCCAGTTCCACAGCAGGCTCCCTCTGCTCCTCTCTCACCCAGACGAGGAGGTCAAAGCTCAGGTGGCACGGCTACTCACCTAGCCTCTAAACTGGGCTTCACTTTGCCTTTAACTGCCACAATCAGTCTTGCTGTCTTTCATGAAGTCTACTTCCTGGCCAGTGCACTTAGAAGTACGCCTCGTACAGGTGGTCCAGGGGTATGCCTTTATGTTCTTATTGGGCCATAAATCTAATTTCTAGTAGAACAGTAACCAAACTGACTTTTGGGCAGATTTCTCAAATTGCACTGATGCAGACTGTAGCATTGGCTGGCAAAAGGGTTTCTCTACATCTGGGAGGTTTTCATGAATCGCTTTCTCTCCTTCGTGCCTGTATCCCTCCTGGAAGGCAGCAAAATAGATGAGACAGAGAAAAGCAAATGAAAGGAAACGATATTCCTCAGGCTGTTTTTACAGTGGATGGCGTTTGCTGAGCAAATCCCTCTTGAGAGTTTTCCTTTTGCCTTGTTTGAGGCTCGCGTTCTCACTGCCAAACCCTTTTCTAGCCAACTAAATGAATGTGTCACTCTAGGAGAAGTGCTGTGTCACACAAAGTGCTTCCTATGCACATTGTGAAATGACCGTAATGTGTGATTGCAGACATGCTTGCATTGCCAGTGACCTTTATTACAGGTGTTAAAAGTTTTTTTCTTGGCTGTTTTAACTCTCCAGTGCTGTATGAGAGCTGCATGTTATGATAAGTTATAAAAGCAACTAATTTCATCCTATTATGCACAACCTGATCATTAAGCGTAATGTGTAACTGAGGGAGCTGCTGTAACTGGATAACTGTGTATGTATTGTACTTGTGAGTACTTTACCACACTGATTGTACTGGAGATGTTGCTTTTCACCTGCTGCGACTGAAGAAATAACATTTTGCAGTACAGAGGAACACGACAGTACACACGTCTCCACTGCTGTTGATGATGCTCACTCAAGATAAATTGCTTGCCTTCAGAAGAAGAAAGTATCAGCCGATTTTGGGCTTTTGACCAGTGTGTGAATTTGGAATGCTTGCTGTTAAGGTCTGTGTTAATTTATTTGTATTAAACTTTGAAATAAATGATTTATTTTGAATGGATACGTGCATGTAATGGTTTGATAGAGGCCAACAAGAGGAGCATGAGAGTAAAATAAATTTAAAACGAATAATTCACAATACAAACTTTTAAATATGTATAAAAGGATACATGCAGCATCAGAGAAGTACTAATCTATCACAGTAGCTTTTGAAATACTGCAATACAGCTGCAAGAAAATCTGGAAATATTAGAATTTTCTGTGCTGATTACTAATAAAATGTGATTTGATGCTTATTTAAGTAACAATTCTATAAAAACACAATCAAACTAAACTAATAACACACAATGAGTCACAGCTAGAAAGAAAAACTAATTAAACCTTTGTGTTAATGACTACTTTTCAGCAAGAGGTGTTTCAGTAATGAGACTGTAAGTGTGGGTTTCACAGATGCTAAAGGCAACACACAAAGCCTGGTTACTGATAAGCCTGGACTTCTCTAGAAGGTTTAGTGTGAACTATGTCTCTATGCAAACAACTTTAAGAAGACCTCAGATGTGTTATAGAGATACATGAAACTGAAAAAAGCCATAAAAGCATTGCAAAACCTGGATATACACCAATGTGTGCTCAGACAAACTGCAAATGAAGACATTTCAGGACTGTTGCTAATCTTGAAAGAGGTAAGAAAGAAGACAAGGTTGTATGTAAAAAACCTACAGAAACCTTTGTTCTGGTGTCCACAATTAGAAAAACACTGAAGAAAAATTGGGTTCGTGAAAAGACCACCAAAGAGGCCAAAAAACAAAAAAAAACTACTGTTTGTCCAAGACCACCTAATGCTTCTGGGAAAGTGTTTGATGGACAGATAAGACAAAAACCATTTAGTACAACTGCACACACTGTTTATAGGACAGAAGTACACTGCACACCAAAACCTCATCCCAGCCGTAAAGCATGATGGAAGAAGTGTGATGCCTGGACGTCTGGTGATCATTCAGAGAACAATGAATTTTGTATCTAAACATTTTACAGGAGAATGTAAGGGCAGCAGTCCATGACCTTAAAGAAGAGACGTTAGGAAATGCAACAGGACAATGACCCCGAACACACAAGTAACTACACAAAAAATACACAGAAAAAGATGATTAGTGTTTTGGAATGGTCAAGTCACCGTCCTGACCCTGTTAAGATGCTGTGGATCTGGTGAAGGATGTGCAAGCAAGGTATCCCAGAAATATTGATGGATTGTCAAACATTTGGGAAAAATTCATCCTTAACATTGTCCAAAGCTTATTATTTGCAGCTACAGGAATCAGTTTGTGGAGATGCTGCTAATCTACAGGTTATGATTAAAGGACCTACTCACTTCTAGCCTGCACTGTGGATATTACTTTATGTGCTCAATGAAAAACATGAAAAGTACAACTGTGTGTTATTAGTTCAGTTAGATTGCTTTTGTCTATGATTGCAATTTCGATTACAATCAGACCACATTTTATTAGAAATCAATGCATAAATCCAAATCATTTCTAACAGCTTACCTGCAACTGTATTGTAGCATTCCAACAGCCAATACTGTGATATGTTATGTACAGTCCTACGACACTGTACCAAGTACCTAAGTACCACTGTGGTGGAATATTAATTTTCTTATGCTGTAATTATACTGTTACTTAATTCAAGGCTATATGAGAAGTTCTTCACATGATTAAGTTTCCAGTTCCTTTTATTTTTCCAGGTAATTCCAAAGGCTTCACTTGCATTTCATTGCAACGGTAAGCAAATAAGCCCTCTAACCAATCAGAGTTTTTGTTGTTGTTTTTTTTTTGCACTCTGACCAATCACACTTAAGTACTCATACAATTTAGCTAGTATAGGCCAGTCTTAAAGTATTTCATAGTGTTGATTTATCATATTACAACTGTAATGCAGTAACATTATGGCAATGCTACTACTTGGACACAGAGGTTTATGGTAAACTGAGATGTTGGTGCTGTTGTCCCGCCACGCGATCACACAGGTTTGTTGACGGTGGAGTGGGGGGATCCCAGTGTCTCAGGGTGGTCTAATGTCCATGTTACCTTCTGGTTCTCTCCTTTTAGTTTAGACTGTTATAGTTAGATCTGCTGGAGTCGCCAGCCACACTCTAAAATTCTGAATATTAATATTCTCTACAGTTGTACTCCCGAGCCCAACTAACTCTCTCTCTTTACTCTTCCTGAGGAAATGACTGTCCTCCCATCTGTTGAACGCTGTTGAAGGATTGACCATCAGGGCCTCCTCCCCACCCATCACCAACCAGCTCACCTGTCCATCTGTGTCAACTGCTACACCCTCAGTTACATCACTGTACACCATCCAGATGTACCAGCATTGAGATAGGATGGGACTGTTTCAGCTCACGCCCACTTTACATAAAGCCTCAGTCATAGACTGCCTCAGTCATAGACTGCCTCAGTCATAGACTGCCTCAGTCAGAGACTGCCTCAGTCAGAGACTGCCTCAGTCATAGACTGCCTCAGTCAGAGACTGCCTCAGTCAGAGACTGCCCCTATCTTAGTTTAAACTGTAGATACTGTTTGACCAGAGGAGGATGGGTCTCTCCTTGTGAGTCTGGTTCCTCCCAAGGTTTCTTCTTCCAGTCTGAGGGAGGTGTTCTTCCCACTGTTGCCTCTGGTTTGCTCACTGGTGGATATATGTTGTAACTGTTTTTTTTTAACTCTGTAAAGCTGATTTGAGACAACATCGTTGTAAAAAGCGCTACATAAATAGAGCTGACTTGACTACTTTGTCCACATCGTGCCGCCCTAGTTCCTTCCCACTGTCTGTCATGTGGCACTACATTTGGTCAGCAGGTTGAGCGGCGCGTCAGTACCACGTGTGGGTAAAACTACATTTCCCATAAGTCCTCGCGCGCTCGTATCTCGTAGCGCTACCATCACATGAGATTTATTACAGGACTGCAAGTGGCGAAGCACTGAGGCTCAAATGTCCACTGCCACTGAAACCCGGAGAAGGACAGGCAGCGACAGCAGTGACATTCACGGTAAAACTTTAACTTTTTGCAAATAAACGACGCGCGTGTAGCATAACAGCGCACTGCCTGGTAACTGAGTCTCTTATCTGATAACAGTAGAGCTTGTGAATGAGTCTAGAACAACACCTGTACTGTACTAACCTGCATTATACTCTGAAACAGGAGGAGAGATGGTTTAACATGAGATTTACAAGTTTCATCTGCTATTAGTTGAATAGTCTTTTTACCATCTTTGCCCTCCTTATTTCTGTGGAGCAGACTTTACAGATATATTCCAGGAACCATCCTGCAACTGTTCCTTCCTTCATGGCGCATAAACTTGGCACAACCTGTGCACTAGTTTGAATTCAGCCTGTCTAGACTGGAACTGGAGTCTGATTGCGTCTAATAAGTTCTCTATTTTGAAATAGTTCTGAAACCTCAGGCCTGTTTGCAGTTCCCCTGAGGATTTCCTGTCCCTAACACCCACTAATCACGAATCTAATCTCAAGAAACTATCAAAAATAATAAAAAGGGGGAAAGTGATGATCAAAGAATCATTCTGTGTATTATGGGTGGTACGTGTGGAGAGTGGTATTCTGTAAGCAGCGCTATATAGACATTTTACACTAAATTAATGATTAAAGTAATCAATTAATTGTTCAGTGTGCTGTCAGATATTCAGATCGGTTGTTCTTCACTGACCACAGAGCCTTCGTGGGACCATGGTGAGGTCAGAGGTTGTGCTGCTGATAGTGATCACCTTCCAGGCTGCTGCTGTGATCGGGTGTGTGTGGATCCTTCGCAGACAGAGACCGCCGCACATCACCTGAATTTGCCCTGCAGTCTCCATTCTTGCGGCTCCTACACCCCCAAATGTGCACGCAAAGGTGGGGAAACCTCGTACACGGTGCTTGTTCCCGGAATGCACGGCCACTTTCTTGTCGTGTCTGTTTACACGCGTACACACGCAGAATATTATGCGGATCAGAGTCAACAAAGCTTGTGATGTGACCAGCGTGCCCAAACTTATGACTGTTTCCTATGTTTATTTCATTGTTTGGCATTTGAAATGAACGTATACATGTAAAACATGTCCTGAATTATTTAAATTAATTTAAAATTACTCGGAATAAAACCCCCTTCTTTAAGAGAAGCTATTTCGCCCATTTTCTATATTTATAATTTTAAGTTTGAGGTGTCCTACAATAGATTTGCATGCTTGCATACTGTATCTCTATATTTACCCTCTGTCTGAAACCCTTTGTTAGAGCTCCTGTGCGACCTAATATTAAAGGTTTCACCCTCATGTGGCAATGGTCTCAGTTCTGCTATAGCGGTTTGAGCCAGAATCTGATCCTGAAAGTCAGGTAGAACGAGTTCATAGACCTTTTACCTTTGTAGCTCTGTGTGTGTTGGGTGAGAATGTGACAAACCTGTCAATATGCAAGCATTAAGGATTTTGTTACGAGATGATGTATGAGAGAATGATTTCTATAGGAGAGGGTGTTTCTTTGAGAGTGCACTCTAGGCTTTATATCTTTGCAGACTGTTTACATCCATAAGAACTACATAACACACTAAAGGAAGAAAAGAAAAAAAATCAGAAAAGCGCAGTAGATTCCCTTTATTGTAATAATATTAATATTAATAATATAATATAGTGTATGTTGTTAGTATTGTTGTTTCTGTGTCTGGCATTGGTTGGCTTTTACAAGGGTGTCTTGTCTCAACACCTTTATTGTAGGACACAGCACACATGCAATGGATGAACTATGGGAAGAAGTCCCATGCAAGACCACCATAAGTGCAGAGAATGAGGTGGAGGCACAGAAACTTGCCAATAATTACAAGGTATGTAGTTCCATTTGGTAACACTGGGAGTGAAAGTGTGAGTGTTGTGCTGTTTTTAGCATGGACATTTGTGTTTCTGTTCTGTTAAGTTTGGATTCAGAAAGTGGAAGAGTCATGTGACCGAGCGACCCTTCGAGGGCAGATCAGAGATTGTGAAGGAGCTCTACTCAGAACTCAACGTCATTAAACCAAACACAGGTCAGACTTGTTCATCAATAAAGACCACGAGACCACTCACTATTGGCTGGGTAATTTAGTTTTCTGAGGTTAACTGTGAGTCTGATGTGCACAAACTCCCAACGACCACACCACTGTGTCTGATACAGTCTGATAGATAGATAGATAGATAGATAGATAGATAGATAGATAGATAGATAGATAGATAGATAGATAGATAGATAGATGGATAGATAGATAGATAGATAGATAGATAGAAGAGGGGAAATTCAAGGCATCCAGTAGCTATTCCACAAGTGCACAAGGTAAGATAAAACAGAATAGTTACAACAAAAAATAATATAAAAAAAAATAAATAGAATATAAAAAATAGAAATAGAAAATGTCTATGTGAGAGTAATGACAGTAGTGCAGTTAACCAGTGTAAACAGTGTAGACAAATACATAGTTATGCAGTCTGCAGTGCAGATATGCAATAAAAAGCAGCAGCACTATTTGTATGTATAGACTGTGTACATAATGTATAATAGGCGTAATGTAATAATAACAATATAGTCATTATTATATATAGTTAATAGTATAGTATTTATAACATACATTTATACAGATAAATCTGTGAAATAAATTAAAATATATAATATAGATAGATATTTTCCCAGAGGGGAAATTCAAGGCATCCACTAGCTATTCCATAAGTCCACAAGGTAAGATAAAACATAATAGTTACAACAAACAAATAATATATAACAAATAAATAAATAGAATATAAAAAATAGAAATAGAAAATGTCTGACAGTGTGTATGTGAGAGTAATGACAGTAGTGCAGTTAACCAGTGTAAACAGTGTAGACTTTGGTAGTTCAAATACGCAATAAAATATGCAATAAAATATGCAATAAAAAGCTGCAGCACTATTTATATGTATAGACTGTGTACATGATGTATAATATAATAGGCATACTGTAATAATAACAGTATAGTTATTACTATATATAGTTAATAGTATAGTATATATAACATACATTTATACAGATAAATCTGTGAAATAAATAAAATATATAATATGATACCATGCCACAACACTACTGTACCAATAATCATCCACCACCCAATTAATAGTTGGTGGTTGGTGGTCCTATAGTGATCTCTTTCTGTTAATAAATAGGATAGAGTGGGGTTGATATATTGTGCAGCAACTAATGGGCTGTAACTGTACACAAGCTGAACCTGTATGGTAGGTGTATCTAAGAACACAGTATATTCAGTGCAACGACTCTTTCTCTCTCTCTCTCTCTCTCTTTCTCTCTCTCTCTCTTTGTCATTTTACCAGGCTCTTTAGTTACCTGCGGCAATGTTCTGTATGTATTTTTATTCGGCTGGTGGATATCTCTGGTGTACCTCCTCATTGGTGTACTGATGTTCATCACTGTTATTGGGATTCCTCATGGTGAGTTGTGCTTCAGTTGTTTCTATTGTCCCATTGAAAGGTGCCATTAAATGCATTTATTCATTATTTTAAATTGCTTTCTGGTGTCTTCACCAGATTGTGAATAATGTGAGGCACTGCATTGGTCGCACACAGGCACCATGTCAAAATAGACAGGACAAATAAAATGAACCTCCGTGTAAATAAACTTGGTCTTCATTCCAGTCTCGTCAGCCCAAAGTAAATTAGGGTTTTGCTCCTTATGAAACTTTTAGTTGAAGATGGTTTACTTTAACGTTAACTCACACAACATGGCTGCTACGTACAGGTTACTGTTATGATGGTAATTAAGGTGGAACTGCTCCTCTGATTGGTCAGTTTAGTGTCAACAGCTGAACAAAGCTGCTTAATATTGTCTAAGGTTCGAGAACATGTCTGGAGTGAAACGTGCGGAGCAAACAAACAACTTCGTCAACCAACAAAGTTGTCTATGCTCTTGTTAAAGATGTGGGAGCTGAAAGTGGCTTCATTAATGCATCTAACATGCTTACTTCTTTCTTTTTTAGGACATTTGTGCTTCAAACTCTGCTGTTATTTTCTGTGGCCGTTCGGAAAAGCAATAGAAAAGGTTGTACTGTTATTACAATGTACACTGCACATTCTCTGGCATGAGCCAGTTTGTATTTTATTGATTTTAATGAATGCACTAGTATTCTAGTCTTATAAGCCCCATTGATAGTTATACTGGTCCACTTTTAACACCTTACATACTATCTACTCTGCTGCTCTGTGGCTACTCTATGGAAATCAGGTGTGGGTTTCGTATTGCTTTGTAGTTTATCAGTAGCAGCTGCTGTAGCTGTCATATTGAATGAGCAGCCACTGTGTATACTGCTTGTCTGTCTGTGTGGTGTTTTATGTGTGTAGTTCATTTGTATTTTATATTTGCTCATAAAGGTGAGTGGCTCACTGTCCACTTTAAGCGTAATCCTCCACAATGACAGACTGCTGGAGAATCATGATGAAGTCAAGGCAACCTCCCCTCTACTGCTGCCTACTCCTGTGGAGGAGAACGTTGAGGTGCAGTGCAGGCCTACAGAGCAGCACTACTGGGTAAGGTGGTGTGAGGAAGAATATAGAAGAACATAGGAAAAGATCTACCCCTGAAGTCTATTTGTCTATATAAACTGTAATGGGACATAATAGGAAGTAAAATTACAGCTCTTTTGTTATTTCACACAAATTATAATCTCATTACTCATTACTTTGCTTTTACATTACTTCACACTGTAAAAAAAAATTAAGGAGCAGTATGTAAGATGGTGCAAGCTCAGCATCCAACGTTTGCTCGCCAAAGGTATCTCCAGTAGTGGAAAGCAGCTCCAACATTAACTCTACTATTTTTGTCTCTTGTTTTTGTTGCTTTTAAACATGTGTTCTTTCCGAGAGCAAGTGAACTTCGTTTAGTCATGTGTGGAGTTAAGGCAGACTCAACACTACAGTGACTCAATGTCGCCTCTTGAGGTAGAATGTGGTATTACAGACAGGATGGGCCAGGGGCAGCTGGTTATATCTGCAACATTATATGTAAAATGTTGTTTTTCACATTCTATTGATAATTGTAATTCATTTTGCAATGTTTTAAAGAAAAAAATTACAGATTGATTGCATCATTGTACTAAATAATTAATCAATTAAATAATCTTGTTCTCTATATTGTTGACATATCAGTAACACTGTAACAGTTCTTAGAAGTGAGTAACTGTAATGTGATTACAAGAACTTAAACTGAAAAAGTAAGTTTATGCTTTATTTTGATGATGATCTACAGATACTTAGTTCTTATTTGATTATCAACAACATTAAGGTAAGGATTAGGTTTAGGACTAGGTGTAGGTTTTGTGTTTGAAGATAGGGTTATCTTTAAATTGAATTGAATCTATCACACTCAACTTCACCCTCAAGTTCATAGATATTTAGTTGAATGTTGGTTAGGGGCTGAGCATTTATAAAGCATCTACAGGGGACTTTGTAGTCACATTACTGTAATGTTGTTGTCAGGCTCGCGCAAGGACAGACTGGACGCTCGCGGAATTTCGTAAAAACCCAGAATCGGTTTAATATACAAAAGGGGCAAATTCACAGGGAAGGTCGAAAACAGCCAGAGTCCAAAAACCAGGCAGAAAACAGACAAGAGGGATAATCCAAACTCGGTGGTCAAAAATACAAAACAGGTCGAAACATGGAAACAGACTAGACAGGATACAAACGCTCAGAGTTGCTCTTAGTAATAATCACAAAACCTCGCAACTAACTCAGGCTCTATAAATACTCGTGTAGATTGGGTTCAGGTGTTCTCAATACTCGGGAGACGATGATCGCTAGGTTGCTGGAGGACATGTGTCTGTGACGTCCTCCAGTGGGGGGTTCTGGGAATTGTAGTCCCTTGGTGAATCTGGTTCAGGCAACGTGACAGTTGTACATTATACTGCATTGTCCCCATCACTAGCTAGCTAAGTGCTACAATGCTAACAAGTCCCCAAAGGAATTCTGCATCAACTGTTATCAACATGTAATTTACACGTATGGCTGATTCACATATGCAAACAAATTAGCATACAATGTCAAATGCTAACAATGGCATGAATTAGCCTAAACCTCTTACATTGTACTATCTATCTATCTATCTATCTATCTATCTATCTATCTATCTATCTATCTATCTGTCATTACTGACTTTGTGTCACAATTCGAGCCAATACCAACCTACTTTCATTTATTTTAGCTTCTCAAGCTGGAATACTAGAGGGGCAAATGCTAACAATGACATGAATTAGCCTCAACCTCATACTCATTTTTTTCAACAGGATACGTGGAAGAGTTGACAAATGCTGGCTAGGTGTAGCTGACACACAACTCTAGTTTATCAAATAAACTAACTCATCTTTCCATTTTTTCATAATCATATATTTGGAAATGGATCCTTCTCAGCTCTGTAGTGACACTGATGTGGTGGGCAAGTGTTAGTGTGTGTTGTACTGGTACGAGTGGATCAGACCCAGCAGTGCTGCTGGAGTTTTTAAACACTGAGTCCCCTTCTCTTCACGTTGTAAATACAACGTCAGAGTCTGTAACTCATGTGTTGCTGCACAGTTTGTGTTGGTCATCCTCTAGTCCTTCGTCAGTGGTCACAGGACGCTGTTGATTGAATAGTTTTGGTTGGTGGACTATTCTCAGTCCAGCTGTGACACTGAGGTGTTTAAACACTCCAGCAGCAACACTCCTGTGACTGATCCACTCACATCAGCACAACACACACTAACACACCACCACTCAAATAATACCTGTTCTGGGGTGGTCCTGTGGGAGTCCTGAACATAAATGAACATGCTGAAAGGGGGCTAACAAAGTCTTCAGAGAAACAGATGGACTACAGGCTGCAAGTGTAGAAACAAACAGCTCTGGTTTGTTAAGTGGGGTTGATAAATGCAAGGAGCTGGTTTTATTGTTATGATTGGTCAGCATATATTCGTCTATGCCATTTAGATTAGCTCATATTTTTTCATTTATGGAGGATGTATTTGTGGTTTTGTTTACAGAAGCGGGTGAGTGTGTATGTGTGGCTGTTTCTGGGTTTTCCCCCTTTGGCTGTGGCTCACTGTGTTCTGGGGCTGCTTTCCTGGATCCTGGTCTTCACCATCCCTGTGGCCAAAATGAGCGACAGGACATTGAGGATCGTCCTGCTAATGCCCCCCGAACAAGTTCATGTCAGTTCCGGGATAAGGGTGAGGAGCTATTCAGTCTTGTGCCTCACTCTATTTCAAATTGTAATGCCATAATATAATATAAAATTATATACTGACTTTTTGCTACTATTCGAGCCAATACCAAGCTACTTTCATTTATTTTAGCTTCTCAAGAGCTCATACTCATTTTTTTCTATAACAATTTGTTTGAACCTCAGGAGGAAGAGGAAAAAGCCATCCTCTGCTGCTACCATGCAGTCAATGTCTACTACTACAAGTACACGGTTGATGGGATCAATGTGTTTGCTGTTAGTATCCTTCTAAAAAAGCTGTCGGCAGGAGGTTAAGTGCTGGTAGCTACATTTGAATGAATTTGTTTCATATGGCATGAACGTCTCTGGCTAAGGATTAATCTAGCGTGTGGCTGTCAGTTTGCATGTTATTTTCCTTAGATAGCCGCTGTCCGCTAGATCTCCTCCCTCTAGTTGTCATCTCGATGGTGATTGGCTATGTGGACCAAGGCAATCAGTTTGTCAGCTCTGAGGTGAAGTTTGCCACAGCAATAAGTTCCATCATTCCACTGTCCTACTATATTGGTATGGGTATAGCCAGGTGAGCAAACTCACCATCACCACACACAGTGTTAGGATATGGATATAAGTGTGCATTGTACTGTATAAAGAGTAGCTTTAAGTAATAATATATCCCATATGTAGTTGTTTGTAGGGTGACATAAAGCTGATGATGAAATTCAAATTAATGTTATCCAACATAGATATTCTAAGAATGTTATCTGAAAAATGACACTGATTGGAATGAGTGGTTATAAAATGGGTCTATGTCAGTTGTCATAAAGAGCTTATGTAGGTGTCATGTAGCCTTATGAATACAGTCCTATGGTAAAGTGTTGCTCATGCTTTCTATATTCTACATAGCATTCCTAGAGCAGCTTTCTGTTGGTTTCCTGTCACCTATATCTGAAATGGACTTGTCCCTGTGTGTCTGCAGTATATCGGCTCAAAGTAACTTCGCAGTTGGTGCAGTGGTCAACGCCACGTTCGGCTCCATCACTGAGCTGACCTTTTACATCACAGCCTTGCTCAGGGGCCATCGCCAGAACAGCAAGTGCCTAGAAGAGATTGTGAAGTCAGCGTTGACGGGCACGCTGCTCGGATGCATCCTGTTTATTCCAGTGAGGGATCAAATACATCATATTAGTATCGACACAGAGAGATGTTTACTAGAGATGGACCGATCAGCGTCTTTGAGGCTGATTCTGATCGCAGATCACCTTTTAGCACGATCAGCCGATAGCCGATACCAATAGAGGGCGGGGTATACGCCACGGCAGGCTACATGTAGTTATTAGCGCAAGCAAGTCCTAAAACATGGTCTAAACTGGTTTATTACTATTTTTAACGAGCTTATGTGAAACAGCATAATATAATTATAATAATTGAAACAAAATTACAAAATTAACAGTAAATAAACAAAGTAAATCAAACAAATATCTCCAATACTGCAGTCATTCAATTTAGACCCTTAATGTAAAACTAAAAAAGCTAATTAAATAAATGCAGTAAAAACTGCAGTCATTAAACACAGACTCTGTTATTTTAAACGACAATCTGTAATCATTAAATGTAGATCTTGAATTGTTGCTGCTGTTTTGTTCATACCGGTCAGATCTGGTCTGTAGGTATTCTGGGTTGTTAGTTTTGTGTTAGCTGTGCGTGCTAGCTCTGCTGTTACTGATACTCACTGTATTCAGCTGCGTGCAGTGCTGTATCAGATTAATAGAGTTAAATGTCTTTGTTTTGGTTCCCACACGAGACACGTTGATTTTAGTCTGTCGCTGTTTTAGTCAGTCAGTCGAAAATGAAAGGGTATGTATTTCCACCTAGTGGTTCAGATAGGAATTGCAGGTGGGCCGGAGGGGGTTCACCTCTTCCTGGATGAAACGCTAGCTGGAAATACAGAAATTAGGATCATTTGTTTAACACCATTGATTGGCTCTTGGGATCGGCTAAATTAGAGAAATATCGGCCGATCACTGATCACATATTTTGATTAAAAATTGTCTGATACCGATACATAGCCGATCGATCCTTCCATCTCTAGTGTTTAACTATGATCGATTTGAAACTGTTCTACTATCTTGCTTGTAGTACTTTCTCAGCCCCTCTATCACTTTCTCAATTTCAGGGCATCTGTATGATCATTGGTGGGCTGAGACACAGGGAACAGAGGTTTAACAGTCGCTCAGCAGGGGTCAGCTCCTCACTGCTGTTCATATCTATTGGAGGTGAGCTGTCTCTCTCTCTTGCTCTCTCTTTCTCTTTTTCTCTCTTCCCCTCTTTTACACTCCTTGTCTGTACGCACTATTGTGTTTGAGTTTTTTTACAGTGGGGCTGTCCTGAGGTTTTCATGCACAAAAGTCTCTAGAGTTGACATAGAATTGTGCGAAAAACAAAAACATCTGGTGTATAGACGCTCTGTAAGCTCTCTGGGGGTTAGAGAGGTCATAAGAGACAGACCAGAGTTGTTTGGGCCAGCATGAAGAGTGCGGTAACTTAGATACGCACTCTTTACAACAGTGGTGGTCAACAAAGCATCTCTGACCGCAATACAGCTTGAGCCCTGTATGGCAGGTGGACCACAGTGGCAGCTTAGATTTCACTTCTGTCTGTCAAGAGCAGAAATCTGAGGTTCACCAACTCTGGACAGATGAAGACTAAAGGGAAATCATTATCTGATTTAATGAGTCTCTTGATTTCTGTTGTGTGTGATACGCAGATGGTGGGTCAGACTTGGCTCAAACATTAGGGGTGTAAGAAAATATTGAAATATTGAATATCGGCATATTATGTTTGGTGATACTGTATCGATTCCCAAAAACACAGTATCTATACACAGATTCCTGGCAGACAGTAAATCATTGTGTGTTGTGTTTAAACCTCTGACCACTAGATGGCAGTGTTGTAATCCATTTTTTAGCTCCACTCCAACATTAACACGCAGCACAAAGGCGCAATAGTAGGATTTGAAAAATCACAATATATCACTTTGCTTGCAATATCGCAGTAGATATTATATGTATATTGAATCGTGACCGCTGTATCACAATATGTATTGTATCGCCAGGTTCTTGCCAATACACAGCCATAGTAAACATCATGAACCCATGAATCCAGGATTATCAGAATTTTTTATTTTATTTTTATCATTTATGATTGCAAGAAGAACTTAATTGCCAGTTTGCCTCCCCAGTCACCACATCTGAATCCAGTAGAGCACCATGGGGAGAACATGGTGGAACTGGAGATTCCCAGCATCAATGTGCAGCTGATAAACCTGCAGCAATTACATGATGCAATCATTTCAACATGGAATAGATTCTCCAAGGAATGTTTTCAGCATTTTATTAAAAGCACGCAACAAAGAATTTAGGCTGTTCTGAAAACACAATAAGTCATTAATTCTATCTGTTCTGTGTGCTGTCCCTCTTTCTGACATATCACTCTCACATTTGCTCTTCCTTTCTCTCTCTTCCTCCCTTCTTCACACACTTCTTTAGTGATCTCAGACGCCATGCCATCTCCAAGCATACGTTTATTTATCAGTACTTATTACACCTGTGTGTTTGCTGCTAGTTTAATTGAGCTGTTGTCTTTTCCGTGGCAGGCGTGTTTGCCCCCACACTCTTCTCTAAAGCCTATGGGAATCTGGTGTGTGAAGACTGTACTAACTCCTCTGGGACAAACAGCAGCAACGGGACTTTCACCTGCAAGAACTGTCACTATGACCTAGTAAGATTTTTCAATTTTTCGTTTGATAAAGGGATTTTAATGATACTGGTTTGCATGTGCCCAGATTAACAGTGTTGGTAAAAACTATAACAAAATATTAATTTATTTCATTCAAGCCAAAGAAAAAGACTAGTGTTCCCACACATGAACACGTTGGCTGATGTGATACTCATTACTAATACCAATTTTATCATAGCTAACACAGATGAGGTTGTTCTAGAATAGCAGACAAAACAGCTTCCGAGGCAAACATATAAGTAAAATGATGTTACAGCTTTCAAACCATGGCCTTGTAAGCAGTGGCTTTGGAGAAGAGGGCATCATGGCTCTAATGGCATAACATTTAATTACAGTCAATTACTTGTTAATTACAGTTTTGTAGGAGACAGTGGCTACAACCACAGCTTTGTTGAACTTTTAGATTAAGTTTTACTTTTCAGACTTTATATATATGTATCTTTACTTTTCTGGTTGTAAACTCATATTGCTTGAACCTGCTCTGTGTTTCTTCAGAGTGAAAACAACTACAGCCTGTTCCACAGCCATATAGAGTAAGTGGCCATTTTACTACCTTACAACAGTATCAGCTACACTGCGGCTATTGCATCCTGAGTTTGAGAGCTGTGGTTCTCCTCACTGTGGTCTGTGGATTTGTGCAACATGTTT
Source organism: Megaleporinus macrocephalus (assembly GCA_021613375.1). Classification (NCBI taxonomy): domain Eukaryota; kingdom Metazoa; phylum Chordata; class Actinopteri; order Characiformes; family Anostomidae; genus Megaleporinus; species Megaleporinus macrocephalus. The sequence continues at coordinate 8,647,415 of CM038713.1, read as the reverse complement.
CTGTCTTTCAGACCGCTTGTGTATACAGTGTCAGTTCTGCTGCCGGTGTCCTACATCATCGGTCTTCTGTTCACACTGAAGACCCACTCACACATCTATGACATCCACATTGGTGACAGTCATGGTGAGATTCTGTTCTACATTTAAACATTAACACGGCATGTGTTGTGATTTAAACGATCTAGATGTTGTTAAGATTTAATTGTTAAGCCACATACCACTGGATTCATTAAAAGTAATTCATTATTTTATATGAACATGGTTGGTATAAAAATGGTATTGATGCATCCCTACTTCTGTTATGCACCTCTATAACTTCTGCACATCTGGTAACACTGTAGTTGACCCCTTCGCGTGACATTAACATTACTGTGACATAAATACATCATGGAAGATGTCATATGAGATATAATGACCGATTTTGTTCAGTAGCATAACAGTGTCATGTTCCCATTACTGGTAATTGTTATGACGGATGCCATAATGTTTAATTATTTTTTACTGATATTTGCTAAGTGTACTGTAGTTAGCTGCCAAGACGTCAGTCATTATGACATTTAACATACAGTTGAGTATGTAGTGATAACATGACACTGATATGATGGTATATGGGATCTTCTGCGGCACATGTGTGGCTTGGTTATGTTACCAGGGTTTATGTACAGTGTTGGCATTGTAGCGTTGTAGTTCTTGTAGGATGTTTATAAGCCTGGGAATTCAAATTCTTAACAGTAATGCTTGAGATCACTACACGATATTACTACACGTCCTGTGTGTGTGTTTGTGTGTAGCCATGGGTCCTCTGGATGCGGTGGTGCACTGGTCCCGCTGGAGAGCTCTGCTCATCCTCATCATTGCCACAGTGCTGATGTCCGCCTGCGCTGATCTCACCACAGAGCACATTCAGCCTATACTGAACCACCCCGGCATCTCTCAGGCACATACCAAACACACACACTCCCTTTCTGACCCATACCAGCATCACTGAGGTGCAGAGTTTAAGGCAGAAACATATTTTATGCAAGTAAAAACCAAAGAGATTAATAAAATAAAACATTACATATCATATTTTTGTACTCTTTTCCTTTAAATCCAGTTGAAAATTACTAATCACTGCTACTATGTTTTTTTTTTTGTTTTTTGTTTTTTTTTGTATTTATCATATTATGCAAACTTTGGTTCAGTATTGAGATTTGCATATGTGTGTGTTATGTTTCTGGCCTTACACTCACACACACACACTCTCAGCCAGGAATGTAACACACTCAGATCACATATACCTACATACTAAGGGTGTAAGAAAATATAAAAAATATCGAATATCGGAATATTTTGTTTAGTGATACTGTTTTGATTCTCAAAAATACAATATCGATACACCAATTCCTGGCATTGCGTGTTGTGTTTAAACCTCTGACCACTAGATGGCAGTGTTGTAATCCATTTTCAGCTCCACTCCAACATAACAAGCAGCACAAGGGTGCAACGCTATTGTAAGCATTGATAAACCTGTTCATATAATGGTGTGTTTTAATAGTAGGATCTGAAAAATCACAGTATTTTATCTTTGCTTGCAGTATCACAATATATATCGCGATATATTGAATCGTGACCGCTGTATCATAATATGTATTGTATCGACAGGTTCTTGCCAAAATACATAGCCCTACTACATACACATATACCTAATCTCAGGGTGTGTCTCAAAACCTAGTGAGCTCCTACATAGTCAGCATTTTACATCATAGTATTCTCGAGACAGTAGCATTTATGCTAGCGGAGTTTTAAGCCTTAGGCTATTGTTTTGGATGCCGGCTGGTAACTTAGCAACCAGCTAAACCACCGGTGGCGTGCTGCCGTGGGCGGGAACAAGCCGTGACGCAGTCTCTCTCTAACTAGAGTCTCAGTAATCTGTTTTATGAGGAGAGAACACTGCTACTTACACAGCTGCTACCTAGACAGCCTACTTACACACTCACTAGGATTTGAGACACACCCTCAGTCTCACTGCATCTGTCAAGTACAGTTACGTGCAAAAGTTTAAATCTGTCCTGGTCAAGTTTGTATGTTGTTAAACGAAACTTTAAAAAATAGCATTAACAGTGTTTTCACACTGGATTAGCAGATGATTCCTCTGGGTGGGCAAGGGTTATCTCTGGGTGGGTAACAACCACCCCAGCCCACATGTAAATACCCACTTGTACACACGACCAAGTCTAAACACCAAATTCTTGCTCAGCACACACAGAACAGCTAGCGGACTTGACCAGGGGTGACCAAACTTTTACAAATGACCGTATGTATTGGGTGTCTTTGCTATCATTTTTATTTATTAACTCTTTGCTGTCTTTTC